>JARHVA010001257.1:667500-1087500 GCA_037957365.1 Torreya grandis
AAAGACTTCACATCTAATCTAATTCATAGAATCAAATCAAAAATCAATACATCACCAATAAATTATCAAAAATGTGGTAGAATTCAATTCAAGACTAAGCAATAACATCAACCAAAGCATGACATGCACATTGAGATCAAACATTGAGTACATAAGATAAATATTACATCAAAGATTCATGGTAATTGATTTCATAGAAGCATGGGTACATAGAAATCATAATTCAATCCCAATTACTTTTAGTTGTCAAAATACAATTGAGGAATGGTTTAATTTCATAAATCATGGGCATGCCTTCAATCTATCATAAATTTTGATCTACCTACTCAACTACATCTCCGAAGTGCATTGATAATTTATGTATCCACCCCATTAGTGGGTGAATTTGAATTTTCATTTGAACTCTTCAATCTTTTACACCTATATAATGTCAAATCTTTAATGTAATAAGGGTTTCTATTTTAAGGATTAGTGAGACTATGCCTAGCTAGCTCCTTTTAGATTCGAACCTAGATTAGTGGACCAGTCATTTACTTAAATTATTTTTATGAGTTGAGGTTGTTTTGAGCTTGATTATATAACTCATAGAGTATTTTATGAATACCAAATTATCCTTAATAGAAACATCTCTATTTTAAATGTTTGTGATTTGATAGACATGGTTTGTGCATGTATATGGTTGCCCTATTTTCCTCATTAGATCTAATACTTTATTCCATATAATATTGCACCATCTTTAGTTGGAGTTGTGCTAGGTCTAGTTCAACTAAGGACTGGTTTATCTAGGGACTTGTCTGTTCAACATAACTAAGCTAACCTACATTAGAAAGTGGACTCTTATTTTCTCTTTAACCCTGCCCTTCCCTCCTTTTTATCAAACTTTTAGATTAGATTATATTAGTTTTTGAGTTATATTCTAAATTTAATGTTTAAATTTATTTTATTCTCCTTGTCTATTTCTATTTATGCACTATTAAAATAATGTAATAAAAGTGTTTCATTAAATTAGCCATTTATTCATATTTAAATTCTTCTACTCATTCTCTAGGCACAATCTCTTCATTTTTTTTAATGCATATGCTATGCATAAAATACATATCAAAGACCCTTGATATGGTATGGTCATAATGAGCCAATTAGGTTAACTTGTATACCACCTAGTAACCAAGACCTTGGGGAAGTCTTTCTTCTTGTAGGAAATCCATTCTTTTAAGAGAGGCCAAGTATTAGCAACCCCAAAATGGCCTAATGTTAGTTGTGTCATCACACCAATCAACATATTTGACAATAAAATGAGGGATTGAATTGAGTGTGTAATAATTTTATTTTGTTTATAAGAGTTTCCTAGTTGTTTTCTAGTTTCTTGGTCTAGAAAATTATTTATCTGAGTCTTCCAATGGATTTAGATTATCTAGGGAGATGTAGTTATGATGTTAACATTCTAGGACCTTCCCATGAATTTTTTAATAACCCCCATAAATTATATGAAAATTATATCTATGGTGAGAGTTTAAATTTTAAAGAACACCTTTAGGATTTTAAAGAAGCCATTATTAGGACCCAAATCTAGCATGAAGACATTACCTATCACTTTTTTCCTTATTATTTAGATGAGGTTTCATATGGATAATAAAATAGATAGCCAGATGGGTGAATCACCTTGTTGGGTATGTTTAAAAACATATTCATTAACCATTTAAGCATACCCTTTAACCCAACTTCCCTATATAATCATTTTACTTCAGCCAGTAGAGAGCCTAATGAACCCATTAGTGTGTTTAGTCATTAATTTAATCATCTATACATAAGGTTGAAAGACCCATTCCTTTAAATAAAAGTAGTCTCCATATAAGTATACCTTAGAATGTTTTATCCATTGATTTGTATGTTTTTTAGGATGAATCCATCTACTCTCACATCCCTAGCATTGGTCTATCAAGAGGAATTCAGTATAGAACAATAGTCAATGACTCAAGGATTTATTTGTTTCCTTTCCTATCCTTTAGAACAATAGGGGATTTATGTCCAAAATAATTCAACTTACATGCCTACAAGTCAAACCATGGACTGATCAATGCCTCACAATGAAGCAATGCCCTAAACCTTAACCTAATCAAGCTTCCCTATTATAAACAAGATCCTTGCTTAATCATTTGATGAATATAAATAAGTTAATTATGCGTATATTTAATATCCTACTTTATAAAAATTTAGTGGTTCATTATCTTTATATGCCATTACTAATCAAGTACATTTTTTATAGGAGATAGTAAAGAGATAATGCATAATATAAGCTATGAAAAAACATACCCCAATGCACCATCCAGAATATGTGAATCTATTTACACTATTAATGTAGATTTGATTAAGCATACTAAGAACATCCAAACTCAATAGCCTGATAAATTATTTGAAGGTTATGGTATTTGTAGACATCCAATTCCTAACGCTATTTATGTTGAAATTGTTAATCTTACTCGAATTGAACTCAAACACACACTTTAGGTCAAAATCCATAAAACACCCTAAATGTTTCAAACTTGTCACTTACAAGTGCCTGTTAAGGTCAAAGTATCCCTAAATAGGGAAATGCATTTTGTGGGCCAACTAACTTTGATCAGATCATTTTGAGTTAAAATGAAAATTTTGCCATTTAGTGCTCTATATCAATCTTTTCTTCTAATTCATTAGTACACATCACTTACCTTTGTTATTTGTTATTTTCAACATCTTAAATGGGAATATAGCTCCAATTCATCTAACATTACCTTCCAGTTCCTCTCTAGTCAAATTATGACCTAGTAATATGACTTTCTAACTATTTTGATTAATTGTGCACCAATTTACAAATAATTACACTAAACTTGATTATAATTACTTAAGTTAATTAATCCAATTTAAGAGCTTAAGTAAGAATTCTATAGATCTTTTTCAATATCTCATTATTGGAAATTGATTTTGAATATTTGCATCACCTAATGACATCATCTATGGGAAGACATCCCTAGGCTATAAATGCCACAAATATCAAGATTCATACCTCCCATTCCTCATCAAAGTCCTCCATGTCTCTCTAATGCTTATTTATCTTGAGGATATTTATGAGTTTAACTCCAAATATTAGGATTATCCATGGCCACACATCTCAATCTTGAGATGGACGGTCATGGTTGATCCTGATCAATCTCAAAAATCTATAAGTAAAGAGGCCACATACATGAATTTTAAGATTGAATATTGCAAAGTTATAATGTGAAATTGTTTCCATAATCATTTGCATTTGATCATTGATTTTGTTTTCAAGCTTCATTGATAGGCTAGTTTAGTGATTTGGAATCATGAGCCTAGGTTTTATGGAGTGTTCTTGAGACATTGGAGGAGTTTGCCACCTTTGTTGATAAAGACAAGGATGATTGATCAAGGGAGAACATGATTTTAAGCCACATGGGTATGGTGAATCCATTTTATAAGGTAATATGATGTTTTTTTCTTTCATTTTGTTTCTTGATATCCTTTGTAATTCCCATAGGAATAGATAGCCTTAGTTAGTTCTTTATGCATTTTTCATTATTTATGAACTAACGTTTGACTAACTTATTTTTTAATCCTCTCTATAGTATTGATAATGATGACTCTAAATATGAGGCAACAACATTTGTATAAGGCATCCTAGTGGTTGAAAAGTGAATTAATAAATAGCTATTCACTCAAAATGAATAATCTAACATCTCTTGAAATCAGTGAAAAGAACAAGTAAAGGAGTTGAAGATGTTACATGAATAAGATGACTATGAATTTGAAACATTATTATCTACTAATACTCCTATATTTAATGGAATGATCCAAGATAGTCAACATATCTATTGTAGGAATGAGACTTTCCCTACATCATTAGAAGGGAATGAAGTGGAAGAAATAAACCAAGAAAAAGAGGGTTGTCCATTTGAGAAATATGAATTTGATAATTTTGTAGCATGTAATATTTCCTTGACTCAACTGTAATTATAAATTGATTGAACATAGTCATGTATTCCTCTTAGTAGAATAAGCAGTCAAGATGGAAATGGGAGGTCATCAACATAGTGGCCTGAATGAAGAAGACATGATAATGGAGGTTCATTCTGAGAATGACCTAATTCATTCTAGACCTCCACATAATTCAACCACTGATGGAAATTTAGAAGATCTCTGATATGGGAAGAAACTAAGCCACTCCCATGGATTTTGGATGCCAAGGCCAATGAAGAGGATGCTATGACGGCATCTAGTTACATCAAAACATAGCCACCAAGTGGCTCATCTACTAGATGTCATAAAAACATGACACTTTTAGGTTGGATCTTTTAATTACTCTACTATGTATAGATACGTAGCATTATACCTAATTGAAATATAATTTTTGGGATGATGTCTTTTATTTAACCTACACATCATGCTTTTTGCAATTTGGATCCAAACATAATGTAAAATTTGATAGTCCTAGTTTTTTTGAATTGCATGAACTAAACATTAAAAAATATTTATGGGATAGTGTTTTCCATCATAGAGTGAAGTGTATAATAAATTATGTGTTCCCTTTACCCTTCATAAAATATTTAATAATCAAGTGTCTAATTAGTTAAATCATGTATTTTCTTGAATATTTCTTGTGAATACTTTTTCTCCTTTCATTTCTTGTTTTGCTTCCTTTTTTCTTTCATGTCCCTTGCTGTTAGCTTATGTTTATTTTTTGTTTTCATTGTTGGGTCTACCCCAACTAAGTTTATCCTTAGGTCCCCTTGTTAATTAAGGAAATGAAATAAAAGTTTTTTACAAAGGTAACATAAGTGGAACTCAAAGAGCCTAATTATAATTTAACTTAAGATCTTGTGTGAACTATTGTTGTTGCTTTATTCATTACATAAATTTCAAAGATCAATGATTCTTAATAGAACTGGTGGATTTATAAAAGTTATTTTATTTTTTGAATCCATCTAATGCACTTAAAGAAATATATAAATAAAAATGTAGCATTTATTAAATTTTGACTTGTATGGAGTCATCATGAACTTGTTGATTTAATTTTTCCTATGGATTGGTCCCCAACCCTCTATGGTTGAAAATGAAATATCTCCTTTTAAAATAATTGAGTGAAATTTTAAAATCTAAAATCTTCCTTGAAATGGTGATCTTGGTAACCTCCACCATTAGATTTCTAGCATGGTTGGAGGTGAAGTAAAGCATTTGGAAGGGACCAGAGGTATCTCTATCAGATATATAGACAACTTGATGGTAGTAGAACAATCCCCAAACCATTACCCATAAGTTAATTGATTTTTTTCCTTTATTAGTTCTGAACTTTTTCAATTCTAAATTATTATGTGTGAATATAAATAAATCACTTAATCACACACATAGATGGTCTTTGGTAGGATTATAGCTTAGTATGTCACTTTTTCTTATAGACTTTAGTGCCTTTGAATTCTAGTTTTCTCTGATTAATTGATTGAAACTAATGCTTTTTATTTTTTTTCAAATTGGATATTATGGATTCTCAAAGTACTTTGGAGTATTTCCCAGTTAGAGTCACCATCTATTGTTACTTACACAACATGCCTCATTTTCAAACTAAAAATGTGGACCCTCTTTTTGATTTGGAGTCTGGTCTTATACCTTTAAGAGTTCATTGTGGTTGCTTGTTTAAATCTTCCTTGTGATTTTATTATTCTACATGTGAATATTTGAAATCTAAATACACTTCATTGCTTTAAATAAGTTTGAATAATCAAATGTTCATCATAATTTCTTAGTCTGATTTGCGTCTAGGCTGCTTTAATTTTAATATTTAAATTTGCATAAATCTATTAAGTTTTAATCTATTTTATGCTTATGTTTTGTAACACATATAAAAATTATTTTTATAAAATTTCACCTTAGGTTATGTAAATGATATAACTATTTCAGGATTTTATATTATTTTTCCTTCATAATTTAGTCCATGTTTTATTTGATTTGGTCTAAACTGGCTATAAGTTTCCTTTGGTTTGTATTTTGCCCTATTCACTTTCATTAAAATGGATGAAAGATGATTTTAAATTTCATTTTTATCTAAATTTTTTTGCCTCTTTATTACATTTCAAAAGACATAAGCATTTTATGTTTAAATTTTCTTAGTCATTAGCTTTTAAATCAAAGATTATTGAATGCATCTTTTCATTTATTTCTCACATGTACTCAACACATAGATAATTACACATGAGGACCTTTCAAGTATTATAATGACACAAACCCATCCAAATAAATATTTCAAGGTTTAATCATTTTTTCTATTTTTCCCAAACCCACATGTCATTTTTTCCCTCAACATGACTTAGCCATTTTGCTTCAAAAGTTTCCCGATGTCATGTGTCAATCTCTCAATAGTCCTAAGTTGATTTAGAAGGCTTTTCAAAGACTTAGTCAATTTTCTTAAAAATTGCCTAATGGTTCTCCATATCAACTAGACTCTAAGAAATCAAGTTAGTAGGATCCTACCAAATCATTAGATCCCATCGACCTAGTATCTTAGGATCTTCTATAAAAGTACAATGCCTCCATCTAAATAGATCTAAAAATTAGTTAAAATAAAATAGGTCCAAAAGTAAACAAAACCATATGATCACCTTATCTTTAATTATCCACATGTGAAAGATTTGACATCATCAACATGTTTACTCAACTCTTTCTGGCCACTTTGCAAATTTGGCTAAGTAGGGGGAAATAATGAAATCTGGCTAAGAAGCCAAATTTTCACCTTTATATATTTAACCACACTTCAATGAATGACTTTATATTTGTCATAAAATAAATAAGGATTAATATGATCTTAACCATATGACCAGTTACCCTTGACTCATTCCCAAGTGGTAATGGTGATGTCATCAAATTGCCAACTCAGTTTTCTGCCACTGAGCCCAAAGTGTCTAGATGAAAACTATGATCAACTAGATAAATTTAACTTATGCACACAATCTCTCCAACCATAGATAAAATCTTAGGGATATTTTACACATGATTCAATCACCATACTCAACCTTGAACATCTCTAATCATGTCAATATTGAATATCCACTACGACACCTTCAAGCATACAAGAAAAAGCACATTGCACACTTTGTCATTATCACATAGACTATCAAGTCTATTTATCCACTCACCATATCATATCCATGACACCACCATGACAATGTCATGTCAAATATTAAAAAACACATTATGGTATAAATATAAACTATACCTTTGTAAGCATTCTCTCCTCAAACATAAAATTCTTCAAGAACTTCATGCCTCTCCAATTAGAGGTCACTTAGGATTTTTGAAAACATATCATAAATCAAGAAAGATTTATTTTGGTAAGGAATCAAAGGGGGTGTTCATAAATATGTGGCTAAATGCATGGTATGCCAAAAAATTAAAGGTGAAACCATTGAAAAGCCAAGTCTTTTGTAGCCTTTATCCATCCATATCTAGTATTCGGAAGAGGTTTCCATGGATTTCATTACGGGGTTACCATGGTTTGAGGGTAAAAATGTTATCATGGTAGTTGTGTATAGACTCATATAGTATGATCATTTTTTCTACTTATCATAGCCATTTGTTACTAGTATAGTACCTTTTACTTTTTTCAATACATTTCAAAACCTCCATGACACTCTAAAGATTATTATATGTGACTAAGATCCCATACTTACTAGTAATTTTTGGACTAAAATATTTTCATGTTTGGATACTAAATTGGCTCATAAATCATCCTATCATTCTCAATCTTATGGACAAAGAGAGGTAGTCAATAAATATCTCAAAGGGCATCCTCATTATTTTGTTTCTTATAAATAGGACAAATGGGTTCATTAGCTATAACTTGTTAAATGGTGGTATAACACTTCTTTTCACACTTCTTCCATGTTGTCTCCTTTTGTGGAATTGTATGGGTATCACCACCCATCCATCACTTCATTTTTTCTAGGGAATCCTAATGTTTGACATAATTCACCATCAATAGGAGGTGTTAGTCAATTAACAAGATAATTTAGCAAAGTGATAAAATTAAATGAAGCAACAAGTAAATCAACACCATAGTGAATAGAATTTTGACATAGGTAATTGGGTATTTGTGAATTTACATCCATATACTATGTTTATTGAGCCAAAAGAAAGGATAATAAGCTTTCACCTAAGTATTATGTCCCTTAATAGATCTTGTATAAAATTAGTAATGTGGCTTACAAGCTAGAATTACCCCCATCCACTCACATACATCTGATATTCCATGTATCTTGCCTAAATACAGTAATTAGACAAAAAAATTCTAATCAGAATGAGTTACCTAAATTAGATAAATAAGGATGAGTCATTTTATATCTTGAGGAGATCCTTCACACATACACTAAACAACTATTGACTAGATCCATTAAGCAGTATTTGATCAAATGGAAGAACCTTTATTTAAAAGATGAAACATGGGAGGATGAAGCATTCCTATAGTAACATCCTAGTTTGATTCAAAATTATGGACAACATTATTTTTAAGGGTAGGGGAATGTTATGGCCTTAACATAGAGTGCATCTAGGGATATATCTCACCAACTTGTGGATTACATACCTTCATATTAACTTGTTGCATTTTTTGATGTTCTTAGTATTGTTGGTCTATTGAATAATCATGGATAAGTAGAGTATATATAAGAGGTAGTGGTTATTATTTTATCATCATATTGTGAATTCTATTCTTATTACATTATTTTGGAGGTTTTCACCTTGAAGTGTCTCTGTCATATTATTCAAGTAGTCTACTCTTTTGCCAATTATTATTATGGATCTACTTATTCTACTCTTAATTCTACCATATATAATTATACTATTGTGAATCATTTAATAAATTTATTTATAGAGTATAAAATGAGACTAAATCAAATGAAGTAACTTAATGATATCAAAACTACCTCAATCTCTCCATACTACTTGAAAATGAAAAGTGATCAACTTACTAACTCTACTCCTTGGTCAATTTAGTCAGCTTAGATCATAGTTATTCTTGAAAGGATGACCATCTTATCTCTTTGTCCATGATTTAATATTGACTTAAATTCATACTTAGCCTTAAATTTTTCAAACTTATCTTAACCTATGATAGACACATGAGGAAGACTAAAGTGAATGACCATTTGATGACTAGACAAAGCGACTTGACCTTGCTACTAACTAGACCATCCTAGAAGGATTTGTAATCTACGAAGGAATACATATTACCTATCATATTTAGACCACTGATGACAAATACAATACCTTTATGATGGATATGAATAATGTTAAGATCATGTCCAATAAATTTTTGAATGATACTCATTCTTGGTGGCTAATTTTGGCTAACATCTCTAATGACCTCCTAGGACTGCATGCTTGCTATATATCTATACTAGTGGCATTAACAATCCTTTGGGATATCACTTCATGAATGTTACTTGACTTAAATTCAAATTAAAACTTGGAATTGATAATAGCCTTCAAACAAATTAAAACTGAGCTAACTCAAGACACACACCACACACGTGTCATAAGTCACTTAGAGGAAGAACAACAATAGAAAGCATATAAACAACTTGTGATCTAATCACATAGGGAAAAAAGACCTGATATACTATGTAAAAAACTATGAATATGACCATAGTATCATGGTTTAAAATGTATTCCATTGACTAAGATACTCAACTCTTCTCCATCAAGCTTTCTAAGTTGAAAGGCATTATGTTCTTTACAAAAAATGACAACATAGGGCCCATTCCACAATGTATCAAACTTAGTATGATTACTAGTTTTATCCCTATATTCATCCCACTTTAATGTAATATCTCATTCTTGATATTCTCTTGAAACAAACCTTCTATCAAAGACCTTGTTAACTTGAGATTGGTGGTATTTCATGGTATGCATAACATGATTTCTTGTCTCCTGTAAGGCCATTAACTCTGTTAATATTATCTCCATAGGATCACTCTACATAATATCAAGTTGATGAGATAACTCAAGGACTGGTAGTTCAAGAGAAAAGGATATCTTGGCTTCTCTCCCATAGACAAGCATGTAGTGTTAGTTTTCAACATCCTTATTAGGGGTCATCCTATTAGCCCATATATTTATCCACAACTTCGTATGCCAAGCTCTTTGATTATCTTCTATTATTCTCTTAAAAATTATGATAAAGTTCTTATTGGTAGAGTCAACTATCCCATTCCCTTAAGGGTATTAATTAGAAGAATAAATTAGATAGATGCCATGCTTGAGAGCCCACTCAATTGTTCTTGCACCACTAAATGCCAATGCATTATCAAAAATTATTATTGAAGGAAATCTAAATATAGTCATTATGCCTTCATACAAGTTAAGAATTAAATTTTCATTAACTGCCTTGAGATTTATTACATTAGCCCACCTTGTGAAGTAATCAGTGGCTCTAAGAACCCATTTATAGCTCGTACTTGAATGTAAATTTATCATGCCAATTAAACCAAGACCCCATTACATGAATGGTTGATCCCATTGAATAGGATTGAGAGGAAGGGATGAAAGAATTTATTAGCTATGAAAAATTAATAACTTTGACACCTACTTACCCATGTATAAGTGTCTTTAAACAAACATATATAATATTACCCAATCCTCATTAATTTTTTTGTTATAGTCTTAAGTGTAAACTGACATCTAGTTATTCCATCATGGAATTGTTCCAATAACTTTTTAATTGATCAGTTTCAACACACCTAAATAAAATCCCATTAATATCCCTTCTAATGAGGACTCCATCCATAAGAAAATAGGGTATGGACTGAAATCTAAAGTATTTTATCTTTGTTATATCCAAACCTATAGTAAAAGCACCTATTTAAAGAAATATTACCATATATTATGTCCAACTTGGATAGAGTGAAGGTGTAGCTATGTTTTAGATTAAGGTAAAAGCAGGTTTTGAAGGGGCCCCGAAACCCAAGTACAAGGAAAGAAAGAAAGAGCATCCAAGACCACAGGCAAAGCCTAAAAACTACTACAAGGAAGTAGCAAAAATAGGTTTTAAATGGACCTGAAACCACCAAAAAGACTACCGGTCAAAACCCAGATTTAACAAAGATCTGGCTACACCATAGGCAGAAGATTACAAAAAGAAACCATTGAACAGGACCATTTTACATAACCAACAAGAGGAACTAGACTATTCATCCAGTTCCAATAACATTTTCATAGTTTCTTTTCCTTTCACAACAGTATCCTGGGTAGTGGTTGCTGCCAGCATGGCTCCCTCTTGTGTAGCCTTCTTTCTTGAACTTTGTCTCATCCTTTTGCTAGGTCCCTCCAAGGCTTTGGTCTCCTCGTTAGCTCTTTTTCCAATATTGACAGCAGCAGCACAAATATTGGATGTAACTTCCTCCATTTTTGTTTTGTTGTCCTTGATGAGTTCCCAGAGGTTATTCTCATACGCTTTGATCTTGATTGGGATATCTCTTATCTGATTTTCCATATTGTTAATTTTGTTCCATATAGCTTTCAGAGTATCTTCCATAGTTTCCACTTTCCTTTTGAGATCCATGATCTCCCTACACGTCCAAGAATCAAGTTGGAAAGATGCCTCTACTTTGCAATTGACCCAAGTCATTGGTGTGTGTGTTTCATCATTCTATTTTTTCTCTCTCCATTCCTTAGAATTTTCATTGGGACTGTTCCTAGCTTCTTCAAAGATATCCTCTCGACCCTTTTGATCCTGTTCTTTAATTCCAGTTTGAATTTCCATGTCCATTTCTTGGTTATCATCCTAAACTGTAGTTTCCTTTTCATTTCTTGAAGCAGGGTCCTCAACAGGGCCATCCTGGACAAATTCATTCTCTGATACTTTTTGATTTTCCTCCGTATCTTTTGTTCTATTTGCAGAATCCTTCTCTGTGTTGACATCTTATTTTTCATTCTTCTCAGGACATTCTTCATCCTCATTAGAGTTTGTATCCCAGCTTTCAGTTCCTTCTTCTTCCTCCAAATTTTCCTCCCTGGGTTTATCAATTCTCTCCCATTCAGTATCTTCTTCTACATTCTAATTTTTAGTGCTAGGGAGCTTGATTTTGCCTTTCCCTTTTACACTTTCACTCTTTCTGCTCCCTGACTCCTTATGTTTCCCCTGGTTAGGGTACTTTACCATTGCATTATTCTTGCAATAGCCTTCGATTAACAGAATAAGGCCTTCATGTAGGATAGGGTGCATTTCCTTTTTCTTATGAGCATATAAACTTTGGACCAAGGAAAAGCGAATGTAAAAGGGAAAAGATAATCTTACCTTATGCCTGAAATGATTAAGGAAGACAAAGTGAAATTTGTGCACTCGCTTACTTCTTCCGTCCAGGATGAAGTACTCCCTTATACAGCTTAAGACAAGGTGTAGCTATGTTAGGATCATCTTTTAATTACAAAATAACCTCTTTTAATTCTTTAAGGTCTCTATCTAAATGTTCACGTATCCCTCTTCCCCTTACCAACTTAACAGCCTTGATCTCTACATCATACTTCATGACTTTAGTTATCCATCCATCCCTTTTCATATTCAAATACTTGGTCAAAATTAAGTCTCTTATACTTGGTTGGGTCACCATGAAATTAATCTTGTTGTTAAAAACCATATGCCTAAACTTATTAAGGCTCCTTATGATATAGTATACTTGCTTCTCAATGAAGGTGTATCTTTCTTCATAATCTTCTAGCCCTTTATTAAAGAAGGCAATAGGCTACTCAAGACCTTCATTATTCTATTTCATTAACATTGATGAGATGGTGTTAATGCTAGAAAAATCATACAGGAATAATTCCTTGGAGAAATCAGGATTGATCAATGTTGGTGCTTGTGCAAGGGATTGCTTAATAGCCCCAAAACTATTTTTTCCTTATTTGGTCTAAATAAAGGCTCAGTGATCCTTTAAAATGGATTTAATAGGCTTCACATGGTTATTAAAACCAAGTATTAAATTTATAATATAGTTTATTTTTCTAAGAAAACTTTGCTAACCTTTCTTATGCTTAGGTAACGATAAATCCAATATGGCACTCACCCTTTCAAGATCTATAGCAAGCCCATCCTTGGAGATAATGTGGCCTAATAATGTATTTTCATGAACTAAAAAAAATATTTTTTGGGATTTAGAGAGATCCCATCTTGTTTACACATTTCAGAAATTAATCTAAGATGAGCTATGTGATCACTAACATTCTTTGAGAAAACCATTATGTCATCAAGATATAATAGCACCATTTGATTGATCAAACCTTGAAAATCCATATCCAAAACTCTTTTAAATGTATCCATTATATTAGATATACCAAATGACATTCTCTTCTAGGAATATGTGACCCATTTGGTATTAAAAATTATCTTAAATTGATCTTCTTCCTTCACCAAGACTTTTTTGTCGCTTGAGTAGCCATATAATAGAGAAAATCATTGAGAACCTGCAACCACTTAAATATTTTGATCTATGAAGGGTAAGGGGTAATAAAATTTCAATGACACTCTATTTAAATATGTAAAATCCACACATAATCTGATATCTACACTCCTATTTACCACAAGAACTATGTTATCAACCCTTGAAGACTTCTTAATAGGGAATATGATTCTTGATTCTTTCAACTTGGTTATCTATGTTCTCATTAACATCTCAACTTTAAGATTAATAGGCCTTTGTCGTTATCTTACATGATTTACATTTGAATCAGGGAGAGGGAGAGGGAGAGGGAGAGGGGGAGGGAGAGGGAGAGAATATATGGTATGTTGTCCTAATGTATGATCAAACCACTTAAGATCATGATATTCCCAAGTAAATACATTATAAAATTATGTAAATAACTTAAAAAATAAAACTCTCTCAGCTAAAGTACATACCTTTCTAAGCTTAAGAAGTTTGTATTTAAATATGTCCTCTCTCTCATGATGTTATTATTTGGTATACATGCTCACTTTGTCCTTTCTCATTTGATCACTCTCATTGAGTATGTTCTCAATAATTACCAATACTTTTGGATGCTTATTAGACCTCAATTGAACAATTTGATCTCCATAATGGTGCTATAATTTGGCATAGTTTTTACAAGAATACTTAGCTTCTTGTTGAAGGAAACATGTTATTTTCTTGTCAATTTCAAAAACTTTTTAATTGACATAATTATCTAGGATTGATGGCCCTACTATCACTTTAATATGTGGTTGTGTTTTGAGTTATTGACATCATTAGGAATGTCAAATTAAGCTCCCATTGAAGCTAACCCATCAACATTTTGATTCTCCTCTCTTAGAACTAATTAGATATTGAAGGCCCTAAAATATTCATTAAGTTCCCATACCTTATGCTTGTAAGACTTCAATAATGTATTTTTGGCAACACTCTTACCTTTTACTTGGTGGACTAGTAGTTCACTATATGAAAATACTTGTAATTACTCACCTCTTTTCTTTCTTTCCCATTGAATCCCATTTATGAGAGCCTAATACTTAGTTGGATTAAAATTAAAACTAAAATAAAATTTAATTATTGAATAGTGCCTTTAATTTGAAGGAGAAACTAGAATTATACATGTCCCTACTTCATTCTTACTTCTTCAACCATCAAAGAACAACTTCCATAGGCCATCACTATATTCACTTGGATTTTACAGAGCTAATATGGATGTACCTTATTCATGCAAACAATATATGCCTAGACTAGATTATTCAACATCTCTATATGGATCATACTCATGGTTTTCTACTCCCCACTCATCAAGGAAAAGATCTGATATGTCTTCAAGAGGACAACTAATTCTTGATCATTAGGATGATACTCTTCATCAATGATGGTGAAATTGACATTTGAAATGTTTGGATTGTATGGTTCAAGATGAAACTTAGACATAGGTTTATATCTAATTGTAACCTTAGTGTCATATATAATTTTGAATGCCATGTATGACCAATAATATGACAAGTATACCCCAATCTTGGTGGTGAATTATCTTCACAAAAAAATAGCAAAGTATGGTGAAAAATCCACTACAAAAACATCTTGAGAAATAAAGAAATTAGGAAAAACATGAATATTAAGGCTCAAACCTTTGATCATAACTACAATCTTAATAGTTAAACCATACAATTGTAGGACACTTTTGGTATTAAACTCATACTTTAGGCCTAACTTATCAACTATTTATTTAGGAATCATCAAGTATAATTTACCCACTATCTATCATGAAATTGCATACTAGGAAATCTCTAATAATTACTAAAACATATCAAGGAGGTGGTTTACCATCTTTGCTTGGTTTACCATTACTAGGTGTAGGAGTGTTTGTGTTAAAATAACTCTCTCTTCTTGTTGATGTCTTTGAAAGAATAAGCTTTGGTAACTCCTCTTTAAGTATCTCACTTGGATAGGAATAGGAAATTTTCCCCATAAATGAATACTCACATTCAACCTCTTGATTTGGTTCACAATGTTGATACAAGAGTTGTTAACCCTTGGTTGTCCTCTAGGATCCACCATACTATTTTGAGTTTGCATAGTTTAGGGAGAAAAGCCCTTTTCACGTTATATTTTTTTAATTTTATTGGGCCTTAGTAGATGTATTAACATGTTTTTTCCTTGAGACATAGAAGGCATAGTTTCTAGACCCTTACGTACCTCTTGAACATCATGAATTCCCCTCCTTTTGAACCTTTGTTGGCTACTATAGAAGTATTAATAGCCCTAGTTATATCTCCCAACTGATTAACTCCACACTAATATCCTTGTTTAAAATTTAACAATGTAGCATCTGATTGAGATTTCTCTCCATTAGCCATTACTTGATTTGGAACTTTATCTTGTGTCATAAAAATAATAGATTCATTTTGTGCCATAAAAGTTTGGTTAAACACCTCATTCTTATTAGTAAGTTGATTACAAGGTTGATCCCATTGAGAATACCATTTATGATCTTGCACAAGGTTTTTTTGAGTAGTCGCTAGAGATCTAAAAGTACAGGAAACATTAGGATTGTATCTATTATATGGTCTGACATTGGTAATTTGTCCTTGCCCTTAGGAATTGGCTTGGAAAAGTGGTCTATTTGGTTGATTGGAATGATAGGATTGATATAGGTCTTGGTAAGGTCTATAGTAGTAATTTAGTTTCCTACTCATTACCACCATATAATTTTCAAGGGTTTTGGGTATCCATTCTACATCAATTGTTTTGTTTGGTTAAATACAAGTAAAAAACTCATGACTAGTTATTATAGGAATCAGAGCAAGAGTTGGAGTAATGGGTTTTATATTAGGAAAAATTGGCATATGATGTCTTGGGTATATATTTCCATATTAAATGAGGTTATTTTTATCTTTAATGGTAAGGTCATAGGCTTTAGGCAAGGTCTCTCTTCCCATGGATTGTATCATAATAGCTATGTCACTATTTAATGCCTTGAGATAATAGAGAAAGGCATAATTTGGATTAGGTTTCACAAAAATTCAGATCCTGTCCCATGTGTTTTGGAACCTAAAATTTAATTATTGCATTAATTCTTGTGAGGCTCTCTTAATGGTGGTTAATCACTTAGTTAGAGACAAGTGATCACTCTTGTCTTCAAACATCTTACTCAACTTATCTCCAAATTCACCCCATGAATTGATTGAATTTAGGGCTAAGGTGTTGGAGAGATGTCATGATGATGTCATGGTGGTGTCATGGAGATGATTTGGTGAGTGGATAAAGAACCTTGATATTCTAAGTGATAATGACAAAGTGTGCAATGTGTTTGCTTTGGTATGCTTGAAGGTAGCTTGGTGGATCTTCAGTATTGACATGATTAGAGGTGTTTAGGGATATGTATGGTGATTAGATCATGTGAAATAGGTCCCTAAGATGTTATCTACACTTGGATATTTTATATGCATAAGTGGAATTCATCTGGTTAATCATAGTTTTCATCTAGACACTTTGGGTCTAGTGGAAAAAAATATGAGTATGCAATTTGATGATGTCACCATTGCCACATGGGAATGAGTCAAGGGGAGCTGGTCATATGGTTGTGATAAAATTAGTTTGTAATTATTATACACCAAATATCAAGTCATGAATCAAATCAAAGCTAAAGATATATAGTTGTAAAGTTGGATTATCAGTCAGATTTCATTATTTTCCCATACTTAGCAAATTTGCAAAGTGGACAGAAAGAGCTGAGTAAGCATGTTGATGATGTTAGCACTCATGTGTGGATGATTTAGGATAAGGTGATCATATGGGTTTATTTAGTTTTGGACTTAGTTTCTTTTTTCTTATTTTTAGATCATGTGATGTAGCTTGTCAATAATTATGCATTTGTACGGTTGGGCTCCTAGGTAGTTTGACTATGTTTTCCCGTACTTAACCAATTTTTTAATGAGGTAGAAAGAGTTGATTGAGAATTTTTATGCTGTTATTTGATGTGTAAAGGTGTCAAGATAATCTGATCATATGGGTTTGTTTATTTTTGAGCATAGATCATTTTCACTAAATTTGAGTTCATGTGATAAAACACAACAAAAGTTATATATGCTCAAAGTTGGCCTCTTAGGTAGATTTTGACATGGTTGGCTCTATGATAGAAGTTTTTGAGATGGTACTTTTATGGAATTATATCTCACACATGTGAGATTTATGGGAGTAGTTTTTCACATGGTTAGATTATCTTATGTGAGGAGATCATCTGATCCAAATTTGAGATCCTACATCAAGTGCAAAAGAAATTATTAAGGATAAAAAATGGCTACTCAGGCTTATTTATAGGGTCCCCATAATAAGTCAATTTTGCAAGTGTTAAATCTTGAGCAAGATTGATGATTCATGATTAATACAAGGAGTCAAGAGGTATAGAGATGAGGACATGTGTAAAGGTACACGATAATTATCCAATGGTGAGTGAAAGTTTGTAGAATTTGATCAATGGTGAGCATTGATTTTTAAAGTTTTGATTGATCTGTAGAGATCGATGGAGTACATTGAGCCAAAGTTCCCATATTACATGAGATGAGGTCAATTTGATAGATGTTTAACATTTAGATTTTTTGGTATATGTGCTAAATCTCAAAAAAGATTGATGGTGTGAGATTGATCATGAACTAAGAATTCATGAGATTCAAGCATTTTGTTCAAAGGATAATTGTGACCATTGCTATTCAAATATTTGAATTTATATAGGGAAAAGCTAGAGATTTATATTTTGACCATATCTTTTTATAGAAGATTAATTGTCTCATGTAGTAAAAATAAGTGGTAGAGGACTCCAAGGTGCATCTAGATATATAGAATTTAAGATCTAAACATAAGTATAATCAAAGATATTGATCCTATAAGTTGACTATGTGTTTGTTCTTATTCTGCAAGTGACACAAGAAGAATATTCAAGCTTGTATTGATGTTGTTTTAATGTCTCATAATTAATTTTCTATTGGATCATGTTATATACTCCATGAGGATGTTGTTTGTGGATTTTGGAGGTGTGTTCAATATATCTTGAGTATGAACAATGCTTAAGAAGCTAACTGTGTGTTTGTTCATGGTGGCTATGTGTACCAAGTTAATTTTTAATTTGTTTGAGCATATGCAGAGGTGAAATAAGTTGATTTTGATCTTTTGAAGATGTCAAATAAGACATAAGGAGTGGGCCTATATATTTGAAAGTGGTCATATACTTTTATTTTGCTCTAAGGAGTTCTAAAGGAGTGAATGGGTTCACATGAAACCTATAAGGGTTACAAGTGCCTTATTGAAAGGCGTAGTTTTGTAGGGTGACCCATAGATGCTATTGACAACCTATGAATATTTAATTGAGTCATGTATATATGATATATGTATTAAGGGCTAAGACATGCATAATGGTTGACCAAGGTAGTGATTAATAGTGAAATCAATGTTGGTGATTTCTAGACTTGGTAAGTGAATCTTGAGAGAGTTTTAAGAGAGGATTATGTGTGTGTTGTGGAGTGAAGGAGGGGTAGAGTAACCTAAGGAGGATTTTAAGATCACATAAAATTGAGGACTATTTATATGACTTATTGGTCATAATTTAGTTTATAAAATAGTGCACTTATTATTTGTGTGTGAGCAAAGGTGAAGAGTTTTAATTAGAGGTCCATCATCAGGTGTTGTTGACATAAATTCGAAGGTGGATTTTTTCATAGGTTTTATTACGGTACCTCAACATCTAAGGTGGTTGTAGCCTACTTGTAAGGTGATACTTTCTAAAATGTCTAGTTTTTGTTTCATCTCAACTAGATAGGTATGGAAACACCTTGTGGGATTGGAATCTTACTAAATAAGGATTATAGTTCCTTGATCATTTATAGATAGTCTAAATTAGATCTTGTTATTATAGGATAGTAGCCCAATTTTATGTTTCAATGGGTTTTCTCTCCAAAGAGGGTTTCCCACATATGTCATGTGTTATGTGATTGATCTTGCATTGTCTTTTTTGCTCATTGATGTTAATATTGTGTATGCTTCATGATTGCTTATGATAACTAATTAAATGTTTACCAAGATCAAAATTTAAGTTAGATTATTTCAGCTCAATGATTGTACCTCTAAAAATTGGTATTAGAGTGAGGTCCTTTGGTAAAGGCTTCATAACTTGAAGGTGATCCAAGGTACAATGGCTTACTAAAATGTGAAAGGTGGTTTCTTTACTAAGCAAGAACTGATGTTCAATGGATAAAATTATGCTTTTTTGAGTGATATGATGAAGACATACATTATGTCCCTAGGGTTTGATGTATAGAAATCAGGTTTGGATGTTTATGTTACTCGTATTATTCCATCTAGTGTTGCAGATAAGAAGTTGTTTGAGAAAAATTCTAAGGCAATGAATGCCATCACTTGTGGTCTTATAGAAACTAAGTTCACCAAAGTAATTAATTACACATTTACCAAGGAAATATGGGATAAATTTAAGACTATTTTTTTAGGAGAGTTAAAGTGTAGGCTTGCCAAGTTACAAAATCACATAAGGCAATTTGAAAGTCTTAATATGAATGAAGAAGATATTGTGGAATCATTTTTGTAGAGAGTTGATGAGATTGTGAATATCATCAGAGGTCTTGGAGAGAATATTAAAGAGACTATTATTCTTAAAAAGGTATGAAGGTCTCTATTCCCCAAGTTTGATCTAGAATTATATGCTATAGAAGAGAGTCATGATCTTACTCAATTGAAGATGGATCAATTGCATGGCACCCTTACTTCCTATAAGATGAGGAAGAATGATGATATACCACCAAAGAAGGAAGATACATTCAAGACAGAGATGAAGACTAAGAAGAAGCTCCAAGGTAAGAAATATAAAGAGGATGGCATATATAATATTGATGATGATGAACTAATTGCTTTGATAACTAGGAAATTGAACATTAGCTTAGGGAAGTATAAGGGTAAAATACACCTCAAATGTTTCAATTATCGAGAGATATGACATTTTGATTGGAAGTGCCCTTATAAGCATGAGAATAAATATGATGAAGATCATTATTAAGGCTAAATTGATGACAATAAGACAAATAGGAAGAAATATTGTATAAAGTATAACAACAAGAATAGTTCCTTTAAGAACAAGAATAGTCTTTACACTAAAGAAGATTGTAGCTCATCAGATGAGAGTGAAGATAGTGATTCAGAATATGATCATGAAGTCGATGGTCCTACTAAAGATGAATCCGTGTTCATGGTTGAGGAAGGAAGTTGCTCACATCATAAGGATTAGACTTGGAGTGATTCATATGATGATGAAGATGAGGTGGACTATGAGACTATTTTAATTAATGCTCTTGAATAACTAAAGATTGAAAGGAAGATCAATAAGAAGATGAAATCTAAGCTCAAGGATTATGAGGAGAAATTCAGTGTGTATGAGGAAATATTGAATGAAGATGCCAAGGAACATGAAGATATGATCAAGAATCTCACTTGTCAATTATAAATTCTATCTACAAGTATAAAATATAAAGAACATGAATATTCAAGGTATGTTTCTAAAAACCAATCTTTGAAATTTGAGTTAGGAAAGATAATGAGTAAAGTAAAGACATTTGTGAGATTTGAAAAGAGATCATGTGATATAAATAGTATTCTGAGTTGTCAAAAGCATGCTAGTGATAGAATTGGTCTTAGATATGAAGACCATATGATTGTAAATCAAGACAAGATGAAGGATAATGTGAACTAGAACAATCACAATTTGAAGATAAATCATCATACAACGAATGAAGGCATTGGTAGAGTAAAGATAAATTAGGTTAGACAACCAAATGCCATGAGGTATGTAAGATTCAATTGTTACTATTATACATGTAATAAATTTAGTCATTAGGCTAGAGAGTGTAAGAGACCTATTAAAAATGAATTTACATGGGATTATGATAAGGGCCATCACTCAAAAGGTTTGAATGGAATCAAGTTCTTTATTTTCCTTGATGTGGGACACTTTGAAAACCATTGTCCACATAAGATTATACAATGTGAGTCCTCTTCAAAAGGGGGAGGTTATTATATTTGTCATGACATAGGACACATTGCATATTTATATCCAAAAATGTAAGGAAAGATACATTTCTTGAAAAAGGTATGGTGTGATACATTTATCAATAGAGAGGTCACATTGCTAGGTTATACAAGCAAAGGCCTACAAGATAGAGTAGATTTAATCAATCTCCTAGAGTTCAAGAAACAAGGTAAGTCAACACATGGAAGCCAAAGGTGATAAGGGTATGTCATGATGAGACTACAAGTCCAAGTAATCTATTTGATATGATGGATAATGCTTCTAAAATTGAAGAGCCCCAAGAGGTCTCACTAACTTCTCATATTGAGAATGAATAAATCAAGCTCAAAGAGAAGACCATGTTATTATTTGAGGCTAGTCTTGAGGTATGTATGGATCCAAATAAACATCTTGCTATTGTTGAGCATGTTTGTAAAGAAAATTAGTTGTTTATGCCTGGTAATGAGGTTCCAAACTAAAATGTGGATCCTTTAGATGAAAATGTATATAATGAATCTATTTTGTCTCCATTTATTATCAATCTAATTCTAGAAGAAAAGGAGAATGCAGTAGTGGTTGAGAAAGTTGGTTCTCCTAAGCCAAAGAAAAAGAAGAAATACAAATAGAAGGTGTATCTATATATGATTATTAAGAGAATAATTTTAGTGGAAAACCAAGTTTGTGTGCTCAAAATGATAATGCCAATCAAAAAAGTTATTTTGTTAAGGGGGAGCAACAAGCTCATGAGCCTATTTTAGATGTTTGTAAAGGAGATATAGTACAAAATCAGAATGGGTGGATCTAGGTGGCTTAATTAGATTGATGCATATGTCAAGAAGTGTTTTATTTTTATAAATGTATATGAATTTATTTTTGGTGTGTTCTAGGTGTTTTTGAGGTCCAAAGGTATGTATGCGCTAATAGAATATTTTTGAGTGCTCTTGATTTTCTCAATTTTTAGCTTAAGGGCAAGCAGGCCTAAAATGGGTTATAGGATGTATGGGTTCACAAAGGTATGGAAGATAATTTTTTTTCTTAGTCCATAAGTGTGTCATGGGTGTCTCCAAGTGTGAAATAATTTTTAGAGATGTGCATTGACCATAAGGAGGTTTGTTGACCTTGCTTTGCTATGAGTTTCTAGGGTTTTTTTGGCTTTGCTAGAAAAGTGGTTTGCCTTGATAATTGAGTTTTGAGGATTATTATTTGTTTATTGGGATAAATTATTGTTTAAATAAAGTTTCATAAATATTTTAAGGTTTATGGTTCTATAATTATTAATTTTTTGTTAATATGGAGGGTTAATTAGCTAGTAGGTTTATGAAGGAAGTATGTTGTGGATGATGAGCTTGTTGATGAAAATTAGTGTGCTTGAGGGGGCATATGAGAGTGGTTCAAATATGAAGTTTCAAAATTTGAAGATGTATCTATTAAAAATTGTGGGATATATAAGTTTCAGGTAGGGCTATAAGGACGCTAAATAGGCCTAGTTTGAAAAATATTTATTTTTGCTTAGTTTATCCAAAAGAGAAATGTATGGGTATCTAATGATACATTCTCAATTTGTTTTAGTACATGTTTCCTATTTTGTATAGTGAAAATGTACAGTTGGTGGTCATGGAAGTATCTTGAAAAAGAAGGTTGGTAAGCTTGTATGGTGGTTCTTCATGGTGTGTCGAGATCTAAAGATGCTCAGAAGGTGTAATTACTCAAATTTATTAGGGGGAGTCCTTATTAGATATTTTTTGGTGAGTTACATTAGATTTCAATTCTTTTGTGTTTTATTTCTTCATTAGTTGTAGAGCTTGATTGAAGAGAGTGTTGGTATGAAGCAATAGGAGGTTGTTAAGACAAATAGAAGTAGGCTAAAGGTAAGGAGGAGTGTGTACTATATTTCTAAGATGGTCCTTTCCTATTTGATAATATTGTTAGGTACTCAAGAGTAGTTTTTTCCCACTATATCATTTTGTTAAATGTGGAGAAATTTTTTGTTGTGAAGAATGTTCCTATTGTGGGAATGCTTTGAAGAGAGTGAAGGTGAGCCATATGTTGCTATATTAATGAGTGTTGACATCAATGGAAAAGTGGGAGATTGTTGGAGAATTTTCATGATTATGTCATGGTGGTGTCATGGAAATGATCTAGTGAGTGGATAAAGAACCTTAATAGTCTATGTGACAATGATAAAGTGTATAATGTGCTTATTCTTATATACTTGAAGGTGGTTTGGTGGATCTTCAGTATTGACATGATTAGAGATGTTCAAGGATGTGTATGGTGACTAAAGCATGTGAAGGAGTTCCCTAAGTTATTATTTATGATTAGAGAGATTGTGTGAGTAAGTGGAATTCATATATTTAATCATATTTTTCATCTAGACACTTTGTGTCTAGTGGCATAAAATATGAGTAGGTAGTTTGATGATGTCACCATTGCCACATGGGAATGAGTCAAGGGGAACTAGTCATATGGTTATGATCATAATAGTCCCTAGTTGTTTTATGTCAAATATAAAGTCATTAATTGAATATTAGTTAAATATATGAGGGTGAAAAGTTGGTTTATCAATGAAATCTCATTATTTTCCCATACTTAGCCAAATTTGCAAAGTGCCTAGAAAGAGCTAAGTAAGCATGTTGATGAGGTCGATGCTCAAACATATGGATGATTCAAGAGAAGGAGATCATATGGGTTGATATTTTTTTGGACCTAGCTTATTTTTTCTAATTTTTACATTATGTGATGTGGTGCATAAAAAGTTATACATCTACAAAGTTGGCCTCCCGGGTAGTTTAACTATGTTTTCCCATAACTAATTTTGCAATGAGGTGAAAGAGCTGAGTGATCATTTTGATGGTGTTATATCTTGTACATGTGAATGTGTCAAGATAATATAATCATATGGGTTTGTTCATTTATGAACATAGATCATTTTCACTAAATTTGAGTTCATGCACTAAAATATATAAAAAGTTATGGTTGCTCAAAATTGGCCTCTCAGGCAGATTTAGAGATGGTTAGATTTGTGATAGGATTTTTTGAGAAGGCATTTTAATGGAATTATATCTTTCACACATGATGTTTATAATATAAGTGTGTCACATATTTGGATTATCCTATGTGAGGAGATCATTTGGTCCGAATATGAGATCATACATCGAAGTACAGAATAAGTTCATAAGGATAAAAATGGCTACTCAGGATTATTGATAGGGTTCCCATAGTCATTTTTGAAATTGTTAAAGCTCGAGCATGATCGATGATGCATGATTGATCTAAGGAGTTAGGAGGTAGAAATATTAGGATAGGTGAAAAGGTATAGTATAATTATCCAACACTAAGAAAGCATTCATATAGTTTGATCAATGGTGAGCATTAATCATTAAAGTCCTAATTGAACCACAAATATCAATAGAATGTATTGAGTCAATGTTCCTAGATTTCATGAAATGAAGTCAATGTGATATATGTTTAATGTTTGGCTTTGGTAGTCCATGCATTAAAGATAAAAAAATATCAATGATGAAAGATTGATCCTAAGCTAAGATTTCACAAGATTTGATCATTGTGTTTAAAGGATAAATGTGACCATTGTTATTCAAATATTTGAATTTACACAGGGAAAAATTAGATATTTGTATTTTGACCATATCTTTTAATAAAAGATTAATTTTTTAAGTTAGTAAAAAACAAAGTGGTAGAGGGCTCCAAGGATCATATATATATATATATATATATATATATATAGGATCATATATATATATATATATATATATATATATATATATATATATATTAATATTTTAAAGTGAGTACAGTCAAAGATATTGAGCCTAGAAGTTGACTGTGTGTTTGTGCTTGTTCTGCAAGTGACCTGAGAAGGATATTCAATCTTGTATTGATGTTATTTTGATGTCTCATGATGAATTAGTTTTTGGAAAATATTTTAAACTCAATGAGGATGCTCTATGTTCATATTAGAGTTATTTTCAATCTATATTTAGTATGGACAATGCTTAAGAAGGTGATTATGTTTTTGTTCATGATGACTATATGCACCAGGTTAATGTTTGAGTTCTTTGAGCATATGCAAATTTGATCTAAGTTTACTGTGATCTTTTTAAGATGTCAAAGGAGATATGAGGAGTGGACATATGTATTTTAAAGTGTTCATGTTTTCTTATTTTTCTTGAGGGAGTTCTAAAGGAGTGAATGGGTTCACATGAGACCTATCAGGGCTATAAGTGCCTTATTGAAATGTGTAGTTCCTTAAGGTTGACCCATAGATTCTAAGTCAAACATAAGAATATTTTATTCAGTTGTGTCTTCATATGTTATATTTATTAAGGGTTAATACATGCCTAATGGCCAACCAAGGTAGTGATTATCAATATTTTTATATAAATAGTGAAATCAAAGTTGGTGATTTATAGACTTGGTAAGCAAAGCTTGGGAGAGTTTTGAGAGAGGCTTGTGTGTGTGTGTTGTGGAGTGAAAGAGGGGTAGAGTGACCTAAGGATGAGTTTAAGAGTATATCATATTGAGGACTATATGTATGAATTATTGGTCATAATCTAGTTGGGAGAATAGTGTGCTTATTATTTGAGTGTGAATGAAGGTGAAGAGTGTTAATCAAAGGTCCATCATCAGGTGTTGTTGACATTAGTTCAAATGTGGATTTATTCATAGGTGTTATTGTGGTAGCTTATCATATGATATGGTTGTATCCTCCTTAAAAGGTGATACCTAATAAAAGGTCTAGTTGTAATTACAACTCAAATAGACAAGTGTTGTAATGCCTTGTGAGATTGAAGTCTCACTAAATAGGGATTGTAGTTCCTTGATCATTTGTAGATGGTCTAAATTGTATCTTTTTATTATAAGATAGTATTCCAATTGCATGTTCTAGTGGTTTTTATCCCCCAAGAGGCTTTCCCATGTATGTCATGTGATTGATCTTGTATTATCTCTCTTTCTCATTGATGTTAATGTTGTGTATACTTCATGGTTGTTTATGTTAAATGATTAAGTGTTTACAAATATCAAAATTTAAGTTGGATTATTTAGACTCACTGATTCACCCCCTTCCTAGTGATTTTACCTCTAACACAAGGTGCTATACCAATGTAAATATTTTCCCTTTAATGAGATTTTCAACACCCTAATAGATACATTCTCTTAAGTGACATTGTGGATATGGATATTGTAAAAATTAGCCATATCTCTTATGTGTTTAATGTAGGTAATAGTATTTTTTCTAGTAAATTAAGAAACACTTTTAAGGTTTACCATAGGGATATCATCATATTATGCAAGGTTTATAGGAGGTCCATCATTGAAGGTAACAAAAAGGTATATTTATAGCCATATTTCTATATTTGGGAGAGCTGAGCGTATACTGGAAATGAAGATTTATTTTAGGTGTGTTGGTATAAGAAATAGTATTAATAAATCTCTTTCTCTTGATTTAAAATAAATTTAATTACACAAAATCAAAAATAATACCTTTGGTTGTGCCCTTATTCTCACACTTTTCATGAAAAATAGCTTACTAGTCTGCAACCAAGAGCTAAAAACTTGTTGGTGTCCCTAAATGCTGCATGAATGAGGTTGTTAAAGTTGCAAGTTTACCAAGACCAACCTAAATCTTGGATAAAATTATTCAAATTATATCCCACTGTGCATGATAGAACTATTATTTACTTAATTTTCACACCTAGGAAGGTCTTTGAAGCCTTATTATCTAGGTAATATCATGGAATCACTCTTAGGCTATGGGTGGCCTAATTAGTGAAGTGAGACTATAGGTTAGGATAGATACATTTATGCTTCACCCAAACCTATAGATAACCTACCATAATTACAAATAAAATGGATAGAAAATAGCTATAACTAATGGGAAAACATGGAGGTGATGCACCAAATATAGTGTCCTCTACTTGCTAATGTTTGCACTATGAAATGACAAGTTACAATCTTATTTTTATAGCTTCAAAATTACTATTACCACATAAATTATTCTATATGAAGACCATGGCTATGATAATATCTAAGGTGATTAGTCAAGAGGCCTAAGATCAGAAAATAATGACATTTCAACACTTTGACTTAGTAAACCATGTAATACACATCATATGACATGTGCAAAGAATATTAATTGGCATAGAGGCATGAAAGAGAAGGAAAAATACAAAGAAGTAATCTCACTATAACAAAACATTCATAAAAAAATCATTAAAAATAACTATATGCAAAATGAAAATAGTAGAATTCAACTTTAATTGATTTCCAAGGCAATTAAAAGTCTTAAAATTATCAGGGCTTCACCATAACTTGTTTAAGGATACATTTAATACATTTAAAGGCCTCATTTATTGATGAATTGGAAGAGGAGAGAAGGATTAGACAAGAAGAGAACTCATAAACTACATATAATGATTAGATCAGTTAAAAAATAGAAATAAAGTGACACCAATCTTATAAATATCATGTTTTCACATTGCCTCTTATCCTTTTAGGACATGTGTTGATGGAACTCTTCATGAAGAGTGGTGTAAGAGGTCATCTTGGAAGTTTTAATGCCTTGTTGATTATAACTCCTTCTCATGGAGTTACCTATATATTTATTGGGACAATTATAAGTTATTAAATTGAAATTTGTCACCCTTGAATATCATCTATGCTAACCTTTGTCTCTTATAATGCTTCTTCTTCCTTGCGAGGTTTGCACTTGAACTTCATGACTTCCTCTTGTTCTCTCTCTTTGTTATCAAGGCATGAATTCTAAAGGAAGACCTATTTTTATGTCATGAAATGTCTTTTAAATATATTATTTCTTCAATTAAGATATTATACCAAGTCATGGATATTTTTTTCAATCTATGAAAGCCATCTTACAGTTATAGTCATGACACTTGTCAATGGAGTAGTTATAGATCTTCATTTTCATACAGGTTTTAATTAGATTTGAGGTATAGGTATGATCCTTATCTATACTATATGAATCCAATTAATATTTATATAATGTTTATAGGCTAGACAAGGTGTTTTTAAACTTCTTTATCTCTAGAACCTTGTAACTAGTCTATACACCTACCTTCTTGAAGCCACATTAGTCATGATTTTTCATTAAGGCCTAACTAACCATTTATAGCCTATAGTATGACTATGAAAACATATTAAATGAATTTATTATGATTATAAAATCTCTATCTTGTCTCAAAAACCCTCTAAAACTACTTAGGAGAGTTTTTCTAACTCAAAACATTGAAAACAAGCTCAAGAGGGGGTTTCTCAAGCCATTTCTTGTACAAATTCAATTCACACGTGCAAAAAAAATTATAAATAATATTCCTAGGAGATTAATATAGGTCATAAAAGTGTTTTATAATTCATTTAAATACATTTTTATTTCTTGGATAGCTTATCTCTTCCATCGGGTCTTGCTCAAGGTTTAACAAGGGTTTTAGAGTCACCTAGATTCTTAATGATGATTCATAAAGTTGTAAGATTTTATGAATTAAATAAAAATAATATTATTAATTATAAAATCCCATTTTAATTCCAAAATTTTCTTTGTATTCCATGAATTTCCTTGGATAAATTTACTTGTACTAAAAGTTACCCTTTTGAGCCATATAAGCCTGACCGTGTATTCGAGAGAAGTCACTTGGTATAAAAATGGATAAAATTTGTTGGTTTATATTTGGAAAAATATTTTGGGATTTTTTTAAACATAATTTTATTTTCTAAATTTGTCTCATGAAGGAATTAAACGTTTCAATTCATTGAAGCTTACCTTAGGCCTTGAGTAAGTGTTCATAAACAGTCACATTGAAGTGACCCTAACAGACATTCCTAAGGGTTTTAATTCCTTATCAGTGATATAAAACTCCATGGAATAATATTATAATATATAAATCAAATCTTGGGACTCCTCAAATATAAAAATACCCCAAAACCTACAAGTTTTCTTTAATTTTCACACACAGGCCTATAGGTGGTTATTTAGGCTTCTTGACTATAATTCTCAGAGTGGACCTTCCTCAAATAGATTATATGGAACTTTGGTGGTTTTTAAAAATATTTAATATTTCATTAGTATTATTATTAAAATTATTAAATCCTACTAATACTCTATTTGAAACCACATATGTACATTCTCTAACTCTACCCTCTTATAGGTTATAGGTGGTCATTAGGATTTCTTGAATATTAGGCTCCCTAAATTGAATTATTTTAAACTAATATATCCTTATTTATATATATTTTTAGGATTAACACCTTAATAAAATTTAATTTGACTTATAAAACCTTTCATTACCTCAAACAACAATCATAAATATGCCTTCTGCTCATATCTGCCTAGGACATGCCTATAGGTGATTATTAGGCTTAGAGCTCTCTTTTATCCTATTTTGCCTTCTTGAGAATAATTTGATAATATTGGAACTATCTAAAAATTTAATTATTATTTTAATATCCTATCTATGTATCCAATGGGCTTAAAATACTTTGTATGTTCATTTGAAACCTTCAAAATTCTCTTCTTAGGCTCATATAGTTCCCTTCTCCTCTATTTGAATGCATTCAACCAAATATATCTCATTCTTACATATAATATAATTATTAATATGTGAACTAAGTTTTTATATAATTCACATAATTTAATCATCTATATTGATTATAAACCAACTCCATATCAGTTTGTCTCAGATGACACTCAAGATTGTCATGGCCCTCCTACGTCTTCCAAGGTCTTTGGTCATTCTTCAATCAAGGAAATTGGTATATTTAATCTCTTAAAAATAAATAATAATTTAAAACTCTTAAAATATATTCCATACTTTCTTCACTCTTATTTAACCCTCATAACTCAAGTCTCATGTACCTATTTGACCTTTTCTAGTTCATTTCCTATACATAGCCTTGTAACCAAGGAGTGAATTTCATGAGGGAATGTAAGTTGAGATTTTAGAATTCATTTATGTTTATAATCATGTTGTAACACTTTTATATAATTTATATGGTGACCTTTAATTTAACTAAGTCACTATGGTTGTTTCTTTCCTATAGAAGCATAGACTATGTTTGTTTGTATGCACCTAGACTCCATCCATTCACCGTTAGTTTGATAAATTTGGATCTCAAAGCTCCTAGATATCTTTAAAAATTAATGAGAAGATAATATAATGTATTCGAAATTACACATAAACTTATATTACAACCATTATTTTCTAATGTTGACCTATAGGCCTGCAGACTTGTAGGTTCACAAAACTTCTTTTGGACTTGGCTTAGAGAAAATACTATAACCCTTGATTTATATGGATTATAACTTTGAATATATATATTAGAATCATATTAAATTCCATGTAGATATATTATTTTACATTCAAATTTATTTAATAATGAAAACACACCCATATTTGACTAGGCTTAGCTCAGCCATGTATGTTGCTTCATACATCCCACCTATGCATGCATAAGTATCTACCTTTGCTGAAGTTCATTAATTAAATGATAATTTTAATAGTTTTAATGGGTCATAATTAAGTTTTATAAAATTTTAACAACCTATTTTCATTCATTTCATGCTCCAATGCACTTCACAGTGCCTTCAAACCATGATTGTCATGTCTAGTCTAGGAAATCAAGACTATTTCGTGTTAATATGAACATGAAAATGAATAACCTTGAGGAAATATGTTATTTTATAGGTAAAATAGTGTTTAATAGGAATTTTAAAATCATTATCATGCATTCATTAAACCTTATAACTATTTAATATTCTAAAACTGATCTTATGGTGTTTTGAGTCATCTTTCTACACCCTTAACTTATTAATGATTGTTTATAAAGTTAAGGAGCTTAACTAGACAACTAATTCCAAAAAAATTAATGGAATTAGGGTCATCTCCTCTACCCAATGTCTTTGGATCCATCTCTCTCTCCTATGAGTACCATCTATAAATTGGTTGGCCTTTTGAGGCTTCCAAGAAACTTGATCAAGAAAATAATGAAGTTTTTGCTTTGTTTGGCTCTATAACTCCATTTTTTCATATATTTGGGTCTAAATAGACTAATATTATCCTTGGAAGATCTTTTATCTTTTATATCAATTTAAAACCTCTAAAAATACCTCTAAAATCTTATTTCTTTAAAAATCTACATGTTCAACCTTTTGAAATTGTTGGAGATGATGAACTAGGTGATTATGCATCTTTCTTTGACTCGTATAGAGGTGGATTAGTATGAAAACATGTTCCTGACTCCTATTTCCCTATAAATAATTTAATACATCTCATTTGGAAACTATAAAATAATGAATGGATAGTTAAAAATAAATTCCAATGTTGGAAAGCAGTTGTTAAAACATTTGGAGGATATGTACATACAAGTACAAACATCATGCCATTAAACAAATGTTAAATGAGCTAAAAGACAGCTATCCAATAATATAACCTTCACATTTTCTCTTTCCTAGAAATTATCATATCAACATTAGAGCATACAATGGGACTAAAGAAAATTAAGTACCTTAATCTTATCAAAACTATCTTAATCTCTCCAAACTACCTTAATTTGGTCATCTCAAATCATAGTTCTTCTTGTAAGGATCACCACCTTGTCTCTTTGGATATGATTCACTATTGACTTACATTCACACTTAACCTTAGACCCTGTTACTAACTAGACCATCCTATAAGGATTTGTAAGCTTCCAAAGAATACACACCACCTATTATCTTTATACCATTGATGACCAATACAATACCTTTATGATGGATATCAACAAAGTTAAGATCATGTCCATAAATTTTTTGAATGATACTCATTCATGGTGGCCAATTTTGGTTAACAAGAAAGGTATACATAAATGTATTAATGAAGCTTATAGTAATATAATGTAAAATATGTATATTATGTGTTATTTAGTACATGTTATTGATCATTACACTCATTAAACATTAAAAAATCAACAAGCACACAAACATAATGTCATATACTAAGGCAAAGGATCACATGCAAGGGACATGTTTTAACGTCACAAAATGGAATATTTTACACACAATAATAAGGGAAACATGTAAAGGACATGAATAGTTTTTCAAGTAATGGACATGTTTAAACATCACACATAACAAAAGGCCATGGGAAAATAACCAATTTGCATGTTTAAATGACACACATACTATTGTCACCAAATCTTGCAACCTAGAGTTGGTTGTTAAAGCCTACTCTAAGATTTTGAGAGCATTGGAATAACTTTAAGCCTGTGGGTTACCTATAATAGAGGTAGACATATACATTTAAGGGATAGATCCCTAGATTTATCCCTGAATGATTATGGCCTACACTAATTATTTTCTTGGATGAAAAGGTATAGAGGTGACAGGAAAATAATATACTCTAATGAGGTGTTACACTAGAAATATCTCCACCAGACTACTATACAAGTGCACTATGAAACATTACTTATAAAACTAGTCTCAACATCTTGATTTGCTCTAACTTAGTGTTTAAAACATAGAGGTGATATTCATCAAACTACTCAAGGTGAATAAAGTAGATGTTACATTACACTTAAGATGGACAAATGCACTAGCTACATTCATGTGACCTATTAGAGAGAGGGATACTTACATCAAACATGAAAGGGTTGAGAGAAAATAAGGATAGACACTAAACACTTGACATTTCACTATACACCACTTTACACACGTAGAAAATATAGATTGTGAGCTTAAAACTAGATTACATATATTATTTCAAAGGTAAAGTACAATATCAGACCAATAAGGCTTCACCATACCAAGTGTGGATTCCTTTACAAAAGCCAAAATGGATTACATCTATAGAACATGTGATAAGAGAGAGAAGAAAATAAGTTCAAGGTTAAAAATGCAACATGTCAAGGCATGAAAACCATTTACATTTCATAATAATGAAGTGAATAATAGAGGTGTAAAAGGTCTTCTTGGAAAAGTGTCCATCTAAAGCATAAAACTCCTCAAACTGGCATAGGGTCCTCAAATGTTCTTAAAAACTACCTTCATGATGAGGCATCTCTTGACTGCTCAAAACTAGACTAGGGAGAGTTAACACATATTCATTGTCTTAGGGGGGTTAGAAACATGCCATGATAGTCATAAAATGTTTCCATAACTACTAACCATCTTCTATACACTTATACAAACCATCTATAATCACTCATTAGCCCTCTTGGTCTCATTTTTCACATTTTTCACCCAAGTAGCCATTAGTTACTCAACCAAATCCATTAAAAAGGTATTATCACACCTACTAAAGGTCCCTCTATGTTATAATCCATTATTTAAACCTTAAAAATATCTAAGGACAAATTTATCCTCTTCTCATTAGGCAGTAACTCTTCATGTTCATTATTTGTCAAAAATTACCTAAAATTAATGACTCGGTAGAGGTGTTTGTATGCTTTTCTATTTCCATAAATTGACATAGTGAGTTATAAAAATTCCCACTTGACCTACTCAAATTATTCTCACTCCTTAGTTCTCTTTTACACCTACAAAACACACAAAAACCTATAAGAAACCTATTTCTAGCTTGTTCATACATGGAAGGTATAGATCAACAAGATTAAAAGGAACTTGAGAGAGTCTTCTAAAATTTCCAAAAAATTTAAAGGACATACTGCCCCTTATGAGTTCATCTCCTTGCATATTTTCTCCATCAAGTCAAAACCAAGGTTTTAGGAGGGTTTTAGAGGTTTTGTGTCTTGGTGATGGTTTATAAAAACTAGGCATCCAATCTATGTAAAAATTCCACTAAACTTAAGTGTAAGACCTCCTTAAACTCTCCTCAAGTTCTTGAGTCACCTTGAAATAGGTCTGTATAAGTATTAGTGTTTTAAGTTGGCCTATTATTCTCTTTAGTGCATTCAAGACACCCTTGTCATGGTTTTAGGCAAAACTGACCCCTTTGTATAGTCTCATACAAACCAATGGTTATAAATCATCCAAACCTCCATAATAAAGGTAATCAATTAGGTTTGAATGGTATTTTATTCTTGGAAGTGAATTTAAACCCTTGAAGGGATTAGGTCTATTTTTAGGCATAATAGGCCTAACTATGCTTTGAGCTACCCATGACCACTTCTAAGAATCCATGTCGGATACATAGTTTTGTTCACTTTTGGTCATTATCAAATAAATTTTAGACAAAATTTCACAATGCCCAAATATTCCTCATGTCATCCTTCCAATGTCTACACACCAAACCTACAGTCTTTGCATTGATTGGGAGTGCCCTCTATCTAAAATAGAACATAGGGAATATCCCTTGTTTGTCTTGCCAATTTAAGGCTATGGATGGATTAAATAGGTATTGAGAAGTTTATAAACCAAAATAAAAGTATATATCACTCCTATAGGGTCTTCAACACCATGAAATTATAGATTAGCTTTTAGGACAAGTGACTATGTACAGAATCTTGCTTAGGCTTGAGAATTTTGAATTGTGACTATAGTTAGGATCTTATTTCTTAAGAACACTTTAGAATATGTACTTACAAATATGAAAGTGGTTTTAGTGTGATATATCTATTATACCCTTTTTCGAACCTTCAAACTATCTTTTTCTACTAGATTAAACTAATCTATAGGCTTTTGAATTATGTTACTCACTCAAGAAAAGGAAATTCCTATATGTGTCTCTCCATGTTGGAACATTGTATCTCGTGAATAAGTCTTATTTTAATTAATCTTATACTATGCCATAGTTTTTCATATTCACATCATGCCTTAGGCCCATGCCAACATCCAAACTACCAACTTCAATACATTGTCAATCTATAGTCAGACTATAGGTGACATTTTGAGATAAAAAGTGACCCATGTAGGTGCTTTCCTTGTCTGATCACTATTTGTCAAACTCATTGTATTTCTCTCTATTTCATTAGGTCAATTATAACTTTCATGAACAAATATGACCATGTATACTATTCTCTAGACTCCCATCACTAATACATCATATGTTTGCAGACTGATTGTAGATATTTACCCTAGGAAAATGGATTTTTGTAGATGTTCATAGGGCCTAAGCATTATAAATCAAATTATTTGACTTATATTAGGGCTATATTATCATATTTTACTCAAATGAGGCCACTTTATCTATAGGACATATTTCCATGTGTCATATTGCATTGAAATATCATTTAATCCTAAAGCACTATAGATGACTGAGAGCCTACAATGAAATATTTATTGAAATTAAAACCTATTCACACCACATTATCATGACCAATCAATCAATTTTCAATGTCAATACATTACCCCTATACTTGGGCTACCTAATGGAAAATCTTATACTATCACATACCTCCAATTTCTGATCATAAAATGGCATTGAAAATAGACAGAACCTTGATTTAGAGAGATTAAGGTAATATGTCTCTTATAGGTTTCTCAACTTATAAACTTTGAGCTCTAGTCTGCTACATGAAATGTCATCACCATTGTCAAAATGGCCTTATAAATACTCATAGACTTTAATGAATATCTCAAATGAGTTCAAACATCTTCATTCAACTCTACTCAGTCCTCTATTGGAGGTACCTATAGGTACTACTATTGAAGAATGTTTGTAGGTGTAGATGTATAGGACTATGTGTGGTGTATTGGTTCTCATAACCAGAATCTAGTTATTTGAAAGTATAAGTAATATTTTTTCCTATTTAACATCATCCTAAACACCTTGAAACATTCTTTTTCTACCACCATGACTATTCAAGACTCAATTTCACCTGACTGTAGATGACTATTCATGAAAATTGATTGTGTCATGTTTATAGACATTAAAATTCATATGGAACATTCTTTAGACCACACATTTATAAGGAAATTTTATCACCATGTTGATATGGATTGGACACAACATATCTCCTCTATTTAGAAACCACTTGTAGGAGGACAAGCTTTGCAATTATGAAAAATAGTCTACAGACTATAATGGAATCCTCAACTAGAAAATTGAGATAAAATTTCTCATCAGTTCACTTTCACACATGAAATAAAGACTAAAAAACTTGTGAGAATAAATATCATGACCTTACATAACATATACATAACCTGAATTTCATAGAACCATGCAAATAGAGAAAAAGCCTTGAAGTGTTGGGGATGAGTAGGCAAAAAGAAGAGTAAACCTACTTAGCAATGGTTCATAGAGTAAAAGAAAAGTATCCTCTAACTATTCCCTAATATTTTAAGTAAATAAAGATTTTTATCAACTACCAAATTCAATTGATCCAATCTGTACCATGTAAAGACCAGTTGACCATTTTAGCTTGCAAAGGATAGCGATGAAAAGATAAAATGTTTTTTTTTAACCATTTTCAAGTCTATAAAATATTCCCAACAATGGGAATAGACATAAGGGACCTGAGGGGTCACTCTAAAGTCTACCACATTTTTCAATACTATTTTATAACCTATAAAAGTTCATAAACTCTTCCTTTTTCAAGTGATTTCTTGTTTTCAATGTGGAACCCTACAAATTTTTAGTTATGAAATAGTCTCTCTGATATCTACTAACATAGGATGTTGAAATAACACCTTGACACACTTTTAATCCTATGTAAATTTTACCACTTCAATAAATGACCCAAAAGTGGCAAGAGATGACATAAAATGACACTAATGGTAAATAACAAACATGACCAAGGATAACAACACATTAAGTGACTATATTAAGACCATGATACACATTTTCAACCCTAGTAGACCCCTATAAAAAGTTTGAGTATATAGTGGGTTGACCTAATTTGACTTGTGGTCAAATTAGTCAACACATACCAAACAAAATATCATATATATGCTCAAAAAATTTCACACAAAGGGCCAAGGGACATACACAATAGAAAATCAAAATTATAATCTATTACATGCAAGCAACCATATATACTAGTTAAATTCATGTGTGATAGAAAAGCAATATGATATATAATAATCATTAGATAAATAACGTATGACAATGATGTAAAATAGATGTCTAATCATGTTTATGTCCTATTTTTATTTTTTTAAATACGTTAAAACTTATTGTATTTTTATTAAAAAAATTGTACTTTTTTCTATTTTGAAACATAGAGAAATAGAAAATAGTGACAAGAGAGGTGTTGAAAGTAGAATAAAAGAGATAAAATTTAACAATATAGTACATGTGTCAATGTGAAGCACATTACTATACCCTTAACCCTTCCTTATCATATTAAATTTCTATATGATATCATTTGGTAATCTAAGTTGACCAATGGTGTAAACATGGCATAAGTAGATTATAAATTGGATTTAGTGATTAGTGTTTGAAATTCATATTGTGAATTATATTCTTAATATAAGGTTGTGGAGGTTATCCCCTTGAATTGGCTTGTCATTTATTCATATATTATATTCTATCTCATTCATATTATGATCTAATGTTTTATTCTAATTTATTAGATAATTAATTTCATTACAAGTGGTATCATAGGATTGATTTGGGAAATTGAGTGGGAAAAACTTAATTCTAAAAAATCACATATATCTTGATATCCATAGAAAATTTACCTACAATTGTTTTAATGAAATTGGATGATCATTCAAAAACATCTTAGTTAAAAAATTATAGGTTTTACAACATAAATTGGGTAACATTCATAAATATTTTTTATGGATAAACATAGAGGAAAAACAAAGGTTTCCTTTGGTAACTTGGGAAAGGACAAGCAGTCCCAAATATTATGGTGGATTGGGTATAAGGAACATGAATTTGATGAATAAGGAGGTTTTTGCTAAGCTTTGTTAGAGGCTTATTAATGAATCCAATCCTTGGATTTCAATATTTAGGGATAAATATTTGGAAAATAGACCTTCAATTGATTTTATTAATGAAGATATTTTTGTTACTATCTAGAATTTATTTGTTAAGAATAGGGATATTATTCACAAAGGTTGTAAATGGAAACTTGGCAATGGTCTTAAATTTATATTTTGGGAGGATCCTTAGATTATAAATCACCCATTGTATAGTCTTGGACCATGCAATCAAATTAGTGATCAAATTCAATGTCAATATGGTCCCATGGTAGTGGATTATTTTCAAATTTAGAATAACAAAAGATACTATAAATAATTACAAATTGAAAATTATAGTAATGAAGATAGCAAAATTATTTTAGACTTAAATATATTGTTCAAAGCTATTCATATTAATAATTTTACCAAATAATATGAATTTGTTTGGCCTACCTATTTATATGGACAATATTATGTAATATTTGGTTATAATAATATGATCCCACAGCCTCAAGGGGTAATTTTTTGGTCATAAATTTGGGATAAATATCTTATTTCCAAAATAAACTTCTTTTTATGGCTCTATTTATATAATAGGATACTCACTTTGGATAACTTGGTTAAGAGAGGGATGACCTTGGTAAGTATATGTATTCTTTATGAAGTTCATAATGAATCTATTTTTCATCTTCTTATATAGTGTCCTTTCAATTTTAAGGTGAGGGATTTCATTTTATATAAGTTTCAGACTAGATGGTCCCATGTTTTGACTTTGGTAGATTCATGGATTGCATGGATTGAAGTGTTCTCAAATTAGGATCTCAAGAAACTATGGGCCTTAGAATTACCTCATATTCTATGGAGAATCTCAAAAGAGATAAACATTTATATATTTAGGGATACTAAAAATCCTAGTAAAAGGGTGGCTAGTAATAGTTTCAATTTCATCATTGAGAACCTAAAAACTATCAAATGTGGTAAGAATAAGAAAATTTCCAACCAAGAATAAACCATTAAAAATAATAGTATTTTATCTTTGGATAGTATACCTAATTTGTATTCTAATATGGAAATTAGAAGTAAAGTTATATGGTTAGCTCCAATGCATCATTTGGTAAAATTGAACTTTGATGGGGCTTATAAAGGCAAGCTAGGCATATCAGAAAGTGGAGGGGTTATGAGAGATGACAATGGTCTCTTGGTGGTTACATACAAGGAGAATATGAGGTTTTAGACAAACCTCTTGGATAAATATTTGGTTTCATTTTAGGGAGTGAAATTATCTAAAAATTTAGGTGTTAGTAGGGTATTAGTGGAGGTAGATTCCCTCAACATCATCAACTATCCAAATAAGATCAACAAAGCTAATTGCACTATCAATAATATCATAGATGAAAATCCATTCAATTCCCTTTCTTTTCATGAGGATCATTTTCAAAAAAAATTATAGGGAGGGTAATCTATTAGTAGAATGATTTGCTAATAGGTTTAGTTGCACATTTTTTCATAGTTTGGGCCAAAAATGAGGCCTTTCATAATAATGTTAATGTAATCATTAATAGAGACATGTCTAGTTCACATTCTTAATCTTAGTTTTTGTTTTTAAGTCTACTTACTACATTTCAATGGTTGGAATGATAATGTATGTAATATTTTATATGATTATGAGTGTTTGTACTCATTATAAATATTTAATGATTATATGTGGGAAGATAATTATAAGTTGTAGTGGAGTTTTGAGTATAGAAATTTGGAGAAAGTGCTTTGAGTTAAGGTGTATTGGGTTAATATGCTTATTTTTGTTGGTTTTCCTATTATTTTTAATTTGTATATAATTTAGTATTTTAAGATGGTGTGTGATCTGAACAAGGTTGATAAATTATCAGTTGAGAAAATTAGGAAAGACTCTAAGGTTTAGGAAATCCTTAATACTAGAGGATTGATTAATTTTATTGAGAAAATTAATGAATTTGATAAGTAATCATCCAAAAAATAATTATCTTAGTGGAATGATCATGTAGTAGACATCAATAATATCTCTATAGAAATCATTGAAAGTATGGTTTCTCATGTGACTAATACAAAAGTGGAGGAAGTCAAGTACAATATGTCTATTATATATTTTAAGGAAGAGAAGGCCATATTTTTTTTGGAAAATGGAGAGTTGAAGAATGTCAGGGGGCTACCTGACGAAGGATTTTCTAAATCCATATGATGTGGTTACCGATAAAATCATGAGGTATGTAACTCTTGATGGTAGAGTAATGGTTTTCCATTATTTTCATATGTCTATCTTGAACTATTTCTGACACCATATCCCCATTAAAATTACATTATATATTTTTCATTCTATAGAAAGCTTTGTGCTTGATGTGAATAAGTGTAAAAATAATATACTACTCCATCAAGTGGTGATCTTAATCATATACAAGTTTTTTAGTGATTTAAATCATAATATTCATTCTAATGTGAGTAAGGGATGTGATAAAATGGTATAAATCCCTAAAATAATTTTAATAAGTGATACTAAGACAAATTAGAGGAAGGATAAATTGGTATAACATAATCCAACTATTATTGACCTTGATAGGGAGATTGAAGATCAAGAGGATTTGACTATGGCTAATAGTGACAAGAATGATGTTGGTTTTGATACGATGGTTGGTATTTAGCATGTGAAAAAAATAGAGGAACATAAAATGAGCAAGGATCAAGAGGTGACCGAGGAAATAATGGATGAAGTTATGTAATTCTTTCAATTTTTTAAAGAAAGAGGTAGGAAAGATGATACTAGTTGTAAGGAAACTAAAAATAATGGTAATAAGGAAGCAAATTTATCTAAGCAAAATCAAAACATTCTAACAAAATTTGATATGGTAATTGAAAATAAAGATCCAAGATAGTTTAGGTATAATTGGAGATGAAATGGAGATGCATGATGCCATTCTTCATAGGTTCATGAAAGATCATAAAAGGCTCAAAGAGGAGGTGAGCAAGCTAAGTCAAAATGATGGGATATTTTGTACCAAGGTAGACCTACTAGAGATGAATTTTTTAGTTTATGTATTTGAAAGAGAGAATGGTTATAATAGAGAGACAAAATGTGAACCTTAAGGACAATATTATTATCTTTTTGTATTTTAGTCACATTTCTATGAAAAATTGTTTGCAGAGTATGGATGGGTGAAAATTGTTGATGAAGAGGAAAAATGAAGATTAGAATATTACCAAGATTGAGAATAATATGAAGGGTATTGTTGGAGAGGAATATGTGTGTCAGACTACTCATCACATGGAAAATACATTCAAGAGTTTGATGTATAATTGGGTGAACTCATATGAGACATGAAATGATTTAGAGTGCTAGTGTGTTTTTTATTGCTTTATTACTAATTTTGAGTTGTTGATGTAGTTTATTCTCTATTCATTATTATATTTAGGCAATATTTTTTTTATATATGGTTTGTGTGATCTTATCTACACATCTCTTGTATTGGATAGGATCCCTATTTAAAACACTCTTTTACCATTAATAAAATAATTAGAAGTTTTAGATAAATTTTAAATGAGCTATTACCAATTTATGGTTTTTTAATAAATTTACTCTATATGTTAAATTTTGATTAATGTTTATGATATATTTACATTTTATGAAATATTGAAAAAACATAGTTGGGGTTTATTATATGAATTTTATGATTGGAGGCTGACATCTTTGTGAAAATGCTTGGTTAAATTTGGGTGAAAGGTGATAATCATGATTGACATTGTCAAGACTTGTTGTGGTAGGACCAAAAACTAGGGGTTGAGGCAAGGGTGATAAAACTCTAGGTAAAACTCATAGAAAATAAGAGATGGAATCAAAATATGGAGTTACTAGATTTTTTTCTCTAGGATGTTTTACAATAGTCTCCAATGGAACCATATTGAGTATAGTGTGCAAGGCATATAATTTGATATACAAGGATTAAAATCTTATTTATAAATCATAGTGAATAAATAAAATATCAATATGGTAAAATGGGACATTAATGATGCAAATTATTACTTATAAACTATCATGGGACATTGAACCATGTTTCATCTCGTCTTTCATAGATAAATAATCCTCTACTAATCTATTCAAGCTATCCAAACCAAAATAATAAAACAACAAATACATGTTCAAAGAACATAATGAAAAAAGTGTATGTGTCAATTTTTTATTGTAAGAATCCACTCATTCAGATCAATCAAGTGGAAAATGTATTTGATCTACATCAGTCCTCATGCCCATAAAAGGTGGTCATGTCATCACTATATTTGGACCCTAAGTAGTTCATTTGGTATAGGTTTTTAAGTGATCAAAATAGAAATAAGGGCATTCCTATTATCTATTTGGTGTTTAATAAATAGCTTCATATGCACTATTTCAAAACTATCTCCAAAAATTACTTTAGTTAATTATTAAAGTTGTGATAGATAAGGCATGTCAAAGATTATATTCAACAATTATAGAATCTATCTTTACATATGGATGAAATCAATGAATAAAACATAAATGACCTATTATTGGGTGGGATCATGGATATAATCCAATTTTATTTTCCCATGTTTAATCCATGCTAAATATATGTATATATAGAATTAACATGCAAGCTAGAGGCAATAGATCTGGCTAAATGAAAGGCTTTCACTTATAGCCAATAACATAATTCCCAATCATGATAATTTACTTATCCTAAAAAACTTACCTCTTCATGAAATTTAAGAGAAGCATGAAAAATGGTTATCATGTTTTGGCTATTATAGCAAGTGGAGCAAAGTATATGAATGTGTTGAGAAGAAGTTATTCTACATTGAAGACACAAATATAGATGAATGGGATCATCCAGCCTTAGTTGAAGATGAGAAAGAGATATAATAATAACCTATATATTCCCAATCTAATATATCATGTTATGCACTTTCACATATTACCACTCCTCAAACTCTTAAGGTTGTGGGTTTCCTCAAGAAACAAAAGGTGATAATATTTATTGACTCAGGGAGTACACATTAATTTATTAATAATAATGTGTCTACTTATCTAAAAAAATTCATTTACGTAGATCCATAATTTTAAGTCATGATTATATATGGTGGCACATTCAATTATTTTAAGAAATTCCATAGTATTAATATTTCCCTAGGAGAATACATATTAGATTCTCCCATGGGTGGGGAAAACATTGTTTTTGGAGTCCCATGGCTCACAAACTTGGGTATAATAAAAAATAGTTTCTATGAGCTATTCAAATTATTTATTTTTAAATATAACTCATTTAATCTATTTATTACATGAAAAACATCCATAATTGGTTACTTTACATCAGATTACAAAGATTCTAAAAAAAGGTATGAAAGATTTATAACCCGATTGTTTTCCATTGAATTTAAACCAAAAATGTCATCTAGAAATCATGATATATAAATAATTACTGATGAATACCCAAATATTTTTACTTCCATGCCAAAAGGACTATCACCAAGAACTGAACATGATCATGCCATTCGATTGCTTTTAGAGAGTCAACCATAAAACATCATACTATGTAGGTAACTTTACACCCCAAAGAGTGAAATTGCAATGATGGTATATGAGATGATGAAGGCATGTATTATAAAACATATCCAAATTTCATATTTGACCTTGTGGCCATGGTGCATATAAACTGTCACTTGGAAGATGTATGGAAACTATAGAGAACTCAACAAGTACACAATAAAATATAAGTTCCATTTTATAATAATTGATGAATTTATAGATGAATTACATGTTTTTGTTTATTTTAAAAAATTAGATCCTTGTCTTTAATATTATAAAAAAATTATTTGATAAGATTATATATGTAAAACAACTTTCAAAACCCATGAAGGCCATTATGAGTTTTCAGTAATGCTCGTTGGTCTCAAAAATGCACCATCTACATTTCAGAGTTTTGTTTGTTTAAGGTAAAGGTAAGGGTTTTGACTAGGTCCTACCCCATTACATAAGTCAAGCCCTAGGATAGAGTGATAAACAAAACACACCAATTAACATTAACATAGAAAAAGTCTATGTATTAATAGCAAATAAACAATAGAGAAATAACAAAGACACAACCAAAAAGACAAATAAGATAGACTAGTTTACATATTTATTTCCTTGATAACATGATTTCATTCCTTATCTATGTTAGTAAATATTATCTCCATATCCTATATTTTATTTTTATTAGTATCCACATCTTTGCCTTTGTCAAAATCCCTAGTTCTCTTACTCAAATGACCACCAATCTATTATTCCTTTCTAGGTTTTATAAATTCCCTAAGCACATTAATGTTGGTCATATTCCATAGTATAGGACCATCATCTTCATGATCATACTTTGAGTCACTTCCTTCACTCTCATTTGATGAGCTATAATATTATTTGGTGTAGAGAATCTTCTTCTCCTTGAATTACTTCTTGTTATCAAACCTTCTGAATCCTTTCTTACTCTTCTCAAACTTGTATGTCTTCTTATCTTCATCTTGGACATCACTATTATGTATTATGAAATGGTAATATGATACAAGTTCATTATGATAATAAGGTTATTCCAGTTTATTCTAGAATTGTGGGCTGCTCAAATAGCACTCAAGTTTTGGGACTATTCCAACATCTCTTGGATCTCATAAATTTTTTTCTAGTCCAAGCTTCATTTCATTGATAGAGTGATCTAGAAACATAAGTAGATAGAAAGGAATGAAAACTAGAAAGTTATGATAGAAGTTGTTTAAAAGAGAAAAGTGAGTTATGATGAAAGTGAATTAAAAGAACAAAGTGATATGAAAACATAGCTCCATACCTTCCATCCAAAGTTACATGCTTCATAATTTTCCAAGCTACTTTATGATAGGTATTAGGAAGAACTTAATGAAAGTAACCCCCTTAATATTGCAAAATAATTTCATTAGGAAAATTAAACTATTTCATTTCCTTGTTCATTTATTTTATTTTCTATAATAAATGATCCCATGAGTGTTCATACATGTGACATGGATGATGAGATCTTCAATGAAAATAATAGTAACATTCTCTAATTTTATCTTACAACCAAATCAATCATGATTAAAAGCTAGGGATATGTTGGTGTAATTACCCTATATTTTATCCATATAATTACTTAACCATCCATCCTCAAAAATCCTCCATATAACTTTGTTTTTCTTCAAATCCTCCACTGAAGATGGTTTAATTTGATAGAGGTATCTTCCCATGCTAAAAATTGGCCAAACAAAACAAACAAAAATATATTTATTGTTACCAATCTTATAGTAATCACTTCCCAAGTCCTAATTTATATAATTAAAATCAATGGTGACACCATCACTCTCACTTACACCAATTACATAATTAAAAATATTGGCATGATTCTTGTATATACACTGCCAAGATATTTTATTGATTCCCATGCAATGAAATGAATTAACATGACCATTGAGTTTGTTGTCACCAAAATCATCATGATGAGTCATCACCTTAAGATAATTAACCCAAATTATATTGGTCATGCATCCATATTTATAAAATCATGTCTTAACCATGCAATAAACATTATAAAAATTGTGACAAAACAAAGGGACACATGCTTGTTAGACATAGTCATTGAAGTCTGAAGAATTATCATTGATGTCAAAGGTACCATGTGTTATCATGCATTAATGATAAATGTGTTGAGTTGAATAGACTTGTGTGTGTACTTTTAATACCTCTACTCACATGCTTATCTTGATTAGATATGGCTAAGCACATAGGATGATGTTATCAACACTTACACATATGGTAGCATATAAAAGAAATGATCACACTATGATAATCAGGTTTGTGTCTATTCTTTGTGGTCTAAGTTCTATGTCATAAGGATGAATAGAGCAATTTTTTTTAATGCATAAGGTTATTTCCATACTTAGTTGATTTTGAACCTTTGTATCTTTTGAGGGAATTCTTTTAGAAATATTGGTAAAGACAATTCTCTTGGACAAACAACTTGAAATAAATAAGGGAGTTAATTCTTTTCAGAAAACGTTAAAGGCAATTTTTTGGAAAATTGGCTAAGTCTTTATTGGATAAATTATCTACAATAAAGTTTCTAAAGGAAATGAGTGCCACTTGGAATTATTTCAAATAAAGTGTCTTGGAGAATTATTTTGGAAAAATTGTCCCAAACAAGAAATATTAAGGGCACTTTGCAGAAAGTCTGAAGGGTAAGTGTATCATTCAAAAGTTTCGAAGGGATCTTTTCAAAAAGTCTAAAGGGAAAGTGGACCATTAAAAATATTTAAAGGGATATTTTTAAAAAATTTTAAGGGTAAGTGGACCATTCAAAAGTTATGAATGGATATTTTTAAAATGTCAAAGGATAAGTAGACCGTTTAAAGCTTCCAAAGGGATCTTTTCAAAAAACCTGAAGAGTATGTGGATCATTACAGAATTTATGAAGGGTATGTGTCCTACACAAAAATTATAAAATATATGAGCAAAGAAATGAATGGCATTTTTAAATTATTTAAAGGCACTTAGACATTTTATTAGGGAAATTGTCTTGAAGGGAACTTTGACAAAAAAGCCCATGAAAATTATCCCTAAGAGAACCTTGAAAAAAAGCCTACAATAATTTGTCTGAAGGATAGTTTGAATGAAGAAAGGACATTTACAGAGTTTCTGAAGACATTTTAAAAGTTCCAAAAGATAGTTTACAAAATCTTGAAGGGTCTTTCTATTGAAGAGAAAGGACACTTGAAAGTGCCAAAAGATAATTGCAAAGGACACAAGGCCAATTCAAAATAGTTGAAAGGTTTCCATGACAACCTCCTAGAAGGCATATAGTTAAGATAAATATTGACCATGTAGAAGACAATAGAAAGGAGTGAAAGTGAACCAATCATATGGAAGATATCAAGATGTGAGAAAGAGCTCAATGGTTAATGTAAGAGAGACCAGTAGTTCTTTTTCAAAAGTAAAAATAGTACATATAAAATATATGACAATTCAAGATAGACATTGAATGGAACCAAAGACAAGATGAAAAATCCTCATTTAATGACATGACCAGATAAATGGTTAGTTAAAAAATTCTACACGGAGCTCAAGATTAATCAATCCAATTGATCAATCATCGATTAAGGAAGTAGTGCAGTAATGACTTGAATCCAACATTTTCCAAACATAGTAAAGAGACCTGAACATTGCAGTGTGTTGCATGAACCGAGAAATGGGAAATCATATATGTCAAAGTCACATTGAATGAGAACCAATAAAGTGGATTTACAGTGTGAACATAATTGAAGATGTGAAACCCTAGACTCATTGTCTATACATATATGACATCTTAAACATTGTAAGGGGCTTTGGCTGCTACTATTATCACAACTAAAAAAGGTGTTATCAAAGCAACTCAAAGTGGGTCAACTCAAGATGTATACAGACATAGAGTAAAAGTCAGAGGGACAAAGACTGAGGAAGAGAATAATGAAGGGAACACAAATAATGTATAGAGATTGAGTAGAGAGGAAGAAAGAGCATATAAAGAATGTGCAGAGATTGAGAAGTTACAGACAAAACTTTTAACAAAGAAATAAAACTAGATTATTTCATGAATCTATCTTGTACACTGGTGTTTTATCTCTATAGATTTGATTGGTTGGTGCCTTTAGAAAAATTGAGTTGGTGCTCAGTTAGGGGATTGATGTCTCCTAAGGATAGGTGTCCTTAAATATAAACAATGTGGTTTTGCCAGTGAGGTGTTTTAACTATGAGGCTAGATTAGAATAGTAGATTCTAGTAGATATTCTCACCATGGTTTTTCCCTTTGGATTTTCCATGTATAAATTTGGTGTAATGTGCATTTGTGTGTGTGTGATATCTACATCTATTCTTTAATATGCATATGAATTTTTATCTCCACTAAAAGTTTTAAAGAACTAGTTTTATCTAATATACTAATTCACCCCCCTCTTAGTAGATAGTTGTGTTCAATAATTGGTATCAGATACTAGGGTTCCTTAGGAAGAATCTTAATCAACTTAGGTATATCTTGGTTAGTGAACACAATGGCTAGTCAAGAAGGGTCATCCTTAAATAAAACACCTCTCTTTGATGGATATAACTATGATTTTTGGAGCATAAGGATGGAAACATATCTATCCTCATTAGGATTTGATGTATGGATGTCTATAGTAAATGGATATATAGATCTTGGTGTAGCTCCTACTAATCAGGCTACCAAGAAGGCATATGAAAACAATGCCAAGGTAAATATTTCTATTCTTTGTGGACTATCAAATTAAGAGTTTGTCAAATTTATGCATTGTTAAAGTGAAAAAGACATCTAGAACAAGTTAAAGAGGATATATGAAGGATATGACAAGGTGAATCAAGCCAACCTACAAACACACAAAGGGTATTTTGAGATTTTTAATATGAATGAATAAGAAAAGATTACAGACTACCTCCTTAGGGTAGATGAGATAGTGAATGCTATCAGAGGACTTGGAGAAATAATAGAAGAGTGAACTATTGTCAAGAAGGTTTTGAGATCCCTATCATTAATTTAAGAAGAAAGATATTTAGAGAAGCTCAAAATGGATGAGGTACATGTAACATTCACAACCTATAAGATGAGAATGGGAAAGACTAACACATTTAAAAGAGAATCTATATTCAAGGCAACAACGTAGGTTAAAGAATAAATATCCACATCTAAATATAAGGAGACTAATGGAAAAGAAGATAACTTTGTCAAAAAACTAAAGAGAGGATCAGGAAAATACAAAGTAAAGATACCGTTCAAGTTCTTTAACGATGGTAAGGTAGGACACTTTGCTACCAAATGTCCTTATAATGAAAAGGATAACTATGAACAAGTAGAGAGTAGCAAAAAGATGAAACCTATATATACAAAAAATAATAACTTATTCAAGAGTAAGAAAAGTTTATACACAAAAGAAGACAATGACTCAGTGAAGGGTAGTGATAGTGATAGTTTGGATGATGATCATGACTGTGATTTTGTAACAAAGGAAAAAAATTCCTATTAATGGCAGAGGAATCCACTCCCATAAATCAAGAATAAGATGAATATTGGGACAAAGAAGAGGAAGGTGAAATTGATCTAGAAGGTGAACTAGTCTGTGCTCTAGAAGAGATTGAGAAACTATGAAAAGAAAAATTAAAATAGAAGAAGCTTGGGTCGAAGGAACTTGAAAAATCTAATCAAATGATAGTGACTCTAAAATCTTAGATTGAGAAGGTTAAAATAATAGAAGAAATAGTTAAGATTGAACTACAAACAAAATCTAAATAATGCATGAAACTTGAGGTAGAAACAATATCTTTGAGGAAAGAATTTGAGAAGGCAAAAATTCAAATAGACAAAAGTATTAAGTTGACAAAAGGATTAGATATTCTTAATGAATTAATCAGTAGTCATAAGCCTTCAAATGAAAAATCTGGTCTTGGATATGGGAAAGGAAATGGTTCATCAATTATTACATCGACCAACCTATATGATAATTTTAAGATAGGAGGAGGAGAAAAAGTAAATAAAGATAAGGTTAGAATGGACACTGTGAATGATCCAAAAAAAGATAAAGTGAGGAGAATAAATTCTAAGAAAAGGTCTAAAATCAAAGATGCATAAGGATATACTCAGGTTATAGACTTGAAGAAACAAAGGCATACGAAAGTTAATAATATTGTACCAAAGAATGTTATGACTAGGTATTATTCATCTTTTTATGAGTATTCTTATAGCTATAATCAGTTTGGTCATAGGGCCATTGAATGTAGAGTTTTCCATACTAGAATAATTAATTTTGTAAGTAGAAACTCATTTGATCTTCTGCTAGTTTCAAGTATAATGTGCTACAATTGTAGTATTTTTTGTCACTTAGCTAAGCATTATAGGACTAACTTGGCAACATCAGAAGGACACAATGTAAATAAAGGCAAGTCTCTTAATAAGAACAAAGTTTCACAAGTCATTGATAAATAAAAGAAAAGGACATATGAGAGACCCAATAAAATGTCAAAAGTGAAAAATCAATCCTTGATCTCTCAAATAACACTTCATTTTAAAGAACAAAACTTATAGGTGATAGATAGTGGGTGATCAAATCACATGACTAGTGACAAAAGCAAGTTTAGCAAGTGCAAAGAAGGAACTACCATCTTAGGACACAACACATAAGTAAAAATCAAAGGCAAAGGAACCCTACACATAGATGGAAGATTCCTACACATGATGTTCTTTATGTCAAAGGATTGAAGCATAATCTACTAAGTGTCAGCCAAATATGTGACAATGGATATAGGGTCATATTTGATGCTAAAGGTTGTAAGCTGAAGAGATCTAGAAAAATAGTTACAAAATAGAAAAGGACTAAGAATAATATCTATAATCTTGTTGAGGTAAATAAAAAATAGCTTCCTCATAGGAAAGGTTGATGAAAGCTGGTTGTGGCATAAGAGAATGGGACATGCCAATTTTGATAATCTAGTCAAAATAAGTTTGAATAAGTGTCTAAGACATATGCCCAAGATAACCAAACCTATGAAAATTACATGTAGAGAATGTCAATTGGGCAAGCAAACAAGGGTCAAGTTTTAAACAAAAGAATATTTGACTACAAAGCCTATGCAATTAGTCCATACTAATGTTTGTGGTCCTACAAATATAAAAGGATCAAAAAGAGTTCATTATTCATGTTATTTGTAGATGATTACAAAAGAATGACATGGGTAACCTTTTTGAAGGATAAATCTCAAGCCTTTGAGAGATTTAAGATTTTTAGAGCCATGGTTAAAAATAAAATGAAATGAAAGATCAAATGTTTAAGATTTGATAAAGGTGGAGAATTCACCTCCAATGAGTTCATAGAATATTGTGAGAAGCATGGGATTAAAAGGAACTAATCTAGTAAAAAAACTCCATATGAAAATGGATATGTTGAGAGAAAGAATGGGACTATTAAGGAGATGGCCAAAACAATGTTGAGAGAGGCCAAACAATCTAATGGATATTTGAGATATGTAGTCCAAATAGAAGTATACATCCTGAATAGAGTTCAACTAAGGGTGAAAAGTGATAAAATGCCATATGAACTATGGTATGGAAAGTCTACATTAGTTAATTACTTCAGAGTGTTTAGAATAAAATGCTACATTAGAAGAAAGGATGACAAACTAGGTAGCTTTAAATCAAGATGTGATGAGGGAATTTTTCTTGGTTACTCTACTCAGAGTAAAGCCTATGTATGTTACAATAAGAGCCTGTATAAAATATTTGAAATCATCAATGTCAAGGTTGAATAAGGATTCAAAAATGTTGATCATGTTAGGTTGTGGAGCTAAAAGCTTCACTGATGCAAATAGAGGAGGAGGTTTCAGGAAGGTTGTTGAGTGTTATAGACACCGGTGTTGGTCATGCCAACCGACGTCTGCAGGATCAGACAAGAAGGCAACTGACATTAGTCAGAAGTCGGCCAGTGTCAGCACCCCCAGGTAGACAGGGACCAATGTCGATCACTTGTGTGGTTTAAGCTATGAGTGTTATGGGTAGTTAGTTAGCGAACCAAGTGTTTGCATGTCAAGAGACAAATTTATACTCAAAGCTGTGGATCTAATTATTGTAATTAGGTGTCTAATTATTATTTGCATGAGATCTATTTAAGAGACTCATTGGTTATATTGTAAAAGAGTGATAGAGAGTAAGAGAACAAACTATAAGCTCCTTCAAAGAGAAGAGAGCATGGTGTGTTCCTCTTAGTGCCACAGTACCAAGTGTGGGTGCTGGATTAGAGAATCAGTAGGGTTTTTCATGTATGTATAATCTTGGTCATCAGGTGAGCATGGCTATGATAGGAGATCTACATGGGTAAGTAAGATCATTGATCTGTAGGTGTATGTGTGTGCAAGGTCTAAGGTTCACAGCTGTGTAGAACTAAATTGATTTGTAGGTGTGTAAGATCAGATAGGATAGCAACACAATAGGGAGTAGGATCAGGTGGGATCTACTTGGAGTAAAGTGTGTACTCAGAAAGAGAGTAAAGAGGAAGGCAAGGAAGATCCTTCCATAATTAAGATCGTTTGAGGTGCGGGTTGTTGTAGGTTTAGGGGAGATCTACTTGAAGTACATTTGTGTACTTGTGGAGTGCGTGGAGCACTTGTGGAGTGTGTGGAGCACAAGTGTACTGGCAGTAGTGGATACTGGCTGGTTGGAGGTGAACACCAACTTTGTGTTTGAGTTGTGTGTTGGGACCTAAGAGAGAGAGCTTTGAGGGAAGATTTACTATTTTATGCCCTAGAGGTGTGGGAGCCCTAGAGGTGTGTAAGAAAGAAGAACTGTGGTAGCCTTCTTTGTTGTATTTCCTTCTGGAAGAGTTTTAATACAAGTTGTGTATTGTCTCTCATATTCTGTGTTATTTTTGAATTCTAGTTGTGTATTCTAGTTAATTTCTGCATGTTAAGTTGCTTGGTAATCAATTGCGTGCTTCTGTTATTTTCACCAACAAGTGGTATCAAAGTTAAGGTTGTAGGGAGTAGGTTTTGTGTTTGGTTATAGGTCACTCTTAGGGGTTTCTGATTGAGTGGGAGTAGAGCAATGGTAGATCAAAGTAAGCTAAGAATGGAGGAGTTGAAAATCACAAATGGTCACTTACGATCCTATGGAAAGAAAGAGCAGGTAAAAGAATATTGTTGGTTGGTAGCAGATCAGCATGAAGGAACTGAAGATGCAAATGTTGTAGGTGTTGTTGCACAAGATGCTGTGGGAGGTTTCTTGGATAAAGTTGAATCTTGGTTAATAGATTATATTGCCTCTTTCCATGCAACCCCAAGGAGAGGAGTTGGTGAGCCTTGTCAGATTATTGGCAAAGGGGAAGTGAAGCTAAAATTGCAGGCAGCCAACACATGGGTGTTGAAGGAGGTCATGCAAGTCCTAGGTTTGGATATGTGGCTAATTTCTTTAGAAAAGTTGGGTGATGAGAGATGCACAAGAACTCTCACAGCAGATGCACTTGAATTAGCTAGTGGTAAGAAAATAGGTACTCTTTATCTACTTGTTTATATTACTGATTCTTCTTCTATTACAAAGACGTGGCTTTGTAGGCTTGGTCACATGAGCAAGAAGGAGATGCATGTTCTTAAGAGGAAGATTGATATATTTGACAGGCTTAAGAACTGGAAAGCCTTGGTGTTTATGGAAGAGATGGCTGACAGAGACCAGTGGATGGGGCTAGATACTTCTGAGCAAGGTAGTTTGGACATGGGTTTTGATTCAAAGGAGCTTGTGGGTAAAAAGTCATCAGTCATAGGTGAACATAGGTACTGGTGTCGATTAAGGGGAACCAACATCAAACAGACAGGTGCCAATGTCAGTCATGTGCAAACTAAAGCTAGTGATGTCGGGCAGGGTAAGACCGACGTCAATCAGGAGGACCAACATTGGTAATAGGTAAGATCGACATCAGTCAGGAGGACTGACGTCAGCAACAAGAGACACTGATGTTGACAGAGTTGGTAGGCAGGATAGGTGGATGGAAACTGATGTTGGTCAGATGCAGATTGTGTGGTGACTGAGGTCAGTCACTGTAACAGATTTTGGGTGGACAACAAGCTATCAAGGAGTCTCAAACACCCATATAAAGGACTAAAGGTGGTAAGCCTCAAATTTGTTGTTCCTCTTCTTTATACTAGTTGCTTATTGTAGAGCAAGAAGGATCTAGGAAATAGTGGGATCATGGCAAGAATAAGATGCAAAACCAAGCAGGAGATTTGGTAGGGTTGCCAGCCAGTATGAAAGTATAGAGATGAATGGATACCTTAGTTAAAGAATAAAGAGAATGGACACGTGAGACAAAAGACCAGGGCATATGGTCTTGAGGAAGCTGCAGGATAGTGGTACAGGGTTTGACAGGTGGATGACAAAGCAGGGCTTTAGTCAATGTCAGGGTAACTACTGTGGTTTGTCTTACCAAGGGGATGATGGTCATGACATTATCCTATTACTATATGTGGATGGTATGTTTGCTAGCAGGTTTGTACATATAGGGTTTTGCTGAGCTAAGGGTAAGATTAGTTCAGTGGTTTGTTATGAAGAATTTAGAGCAGCAAAATTCTTTGGCATGAGAGACATGGAGATCATAGGTTGATTTTGTCTCCAGTGGGAGTTGATGTGAATCAGGTGTTGGTGAGGTTCAAGATGCAGAGTCAGAGCACACTAAGGGCTGGATAGTTTAGTGTCTGAAATCACATAAGGTTTGGTATAGACCTGAGTTTGCCAAAGTAGTGGGTGTTGTCAGAGAGTTAGGAGCCCATTCGAGAAAGTGGGTTCTCAAGGATTTGAGAGGGACCAGTAGTAGGATTCATGCTATGTAGGGTCAGGACTTCACTACATGGGTTTGCAGGTTTGGATGTGGCAGGTTACTCAGATGATAAGAGGTGCACCACAGGTTGTGTGGTGGTTAGTCTTTAGGGTTGAGCTTGAAGAGGGATGCAAGCCAGGAAATAAATTAGATGGAGTATAGGTACAGGTACAGTGTAACTATTTATCTCCAAGTGGGAGATTATTAGGTTTTGGAGCTAAAAGCTTCACTAATGTAAATAGAGGAGGAGGTTTCAGGAAGGTTGCTGAGTGTTACAGACACTGGCATCAATCAGGCCAACCGATGTTGGTAGGATTAGACAAGAAGGCAATCGATGTCAGTCAGAAGTCAACTAGCATCGGCACCCCCAGGTAGACAGGGACTGATGTCGGTCACCTGTGTGGTTCGACCTACGAGTGTTATGGGCAGTTAGTTAATGAACCAAGTGTTTGCATGTCAAGAGCCAAATTTAGACTCAAAGGTATGGATCTAATTATTGTAATTAGGTGTCTAATTATTGTTTACATGAGATCTATTTAAGAGACTCATTGGTTGTATTGTAAAAGAGTTCTAGAGAGTAAGAGAGCAAAATATAAGCTCCTTCAAAGAGAAGAGAGCATGGTGTGTTCCTCCTAGTGCCACAGTACCAAGTGTGGGTGCTGGATTGGAGAATCAACAGGGTTCTTCATGTATGTATGATCTTGGTCATCAAGTGAGCATGGATACAATAGGAGATTTTCATGGGTAAGTAAGATCATTGATCTACAAGTGTATGTGTGTGCAAGGTCTAAGGTTCACAGGTGTGAAGAACCAAATTGATTTGCAGGTGTGCAAGATCAGATAGGACAGCAACATAATAGGGAGCAGGATAAGGTGGGATCTACTTGGAGTACAGTGTGCACTCAGAAAGAGAGCAAAGAGGAAGGCAAGGAAGATCCTTCCTTAACTAAGATCGTTTGAGGTGCAAGTTGTTATAGGTTTAGGGGAGATCTACGTGAAGTACATTTGTGTACTTGTGGAGTGCATGGAGCACTTGTGGAGTGCATGGAGCACAGATGTACTGGTAGTAGTGGATACTGGTTGGTTGGAGGTGAACACCAACTCTGTGTTTGAGTTGTGTGTTTGGACCTAAGAGAGAGAACTTTGAGGGAAGATTTACTATTTTATGCCCTAGAGGTGTGGGAGCCCTAGAGGTGTGTAAGGAAGAAGAACTGTGGCAGCCTTCTTTGTTGTATTTCCTTATGGAAGAGTTTTAATACAAGTTGTGTATTGTCTCTCATATTCTATGTTATTTCTGAATTCTAGTTACTTGTGTATTTTGGTTAATTTCCGCATGTTAAGTTGCTTGGTAATCAATTGTGTGCTTCCGTTATTTTCACCAACAAATCCTATTGAGGAGATAAGAATTGATGAATTAAAAGAAGAAAGACATGAAGAATATAGTGAAAAGGAGGAAGAAAAGATGAAAAAAGCACCCCCAAATTATGTTCAAAAGGACCATCCTAAGGAGGAGATAATTGGAAAAAAAATGAAGGATTTTGGACTAGAAGAGTTAGAATGAACAAGGAGCAAGTATTTTTTGCTTTATTTTCATAAATTGAGCCGAAGACCTTCAGTGAAGCCAACAAGGATGAAAATTGGTTAAAATCCATGGAATAAGAACTAAGTCAAATAGAAAATAAACAAACCCATGAATTAGTTCGTAGACCCTCAAACAAGAATGTAATAGGAACTAAATGAGTTTATAAAAAAACTCAATGAAGATGGAGTTTTTATAAGAAATAATGCAAGATTGGTGTGTAAGGGATATCCACAAGTAGAAGGCATAGACTTTAAAGGGACATTTGCTCTAGTGGAAAGATTGTAAGATATGATAATGTTTTTGGTATTCTCTATTCATAAGAAGTTCAAAGTATATTGAATGGATGTAAATTTAGCATTATTGAATGGAAACTTAGAATATGAAGTCTACATTGAACAACTAGAGGGTTTTTAGCTTGTGGATGAAGAAGATTATGTGTGTAGACTGAAGAAGGCATTATATGGTCTAAAATAGGCACCTAGAGCATGATATTCAAGATTAGATTAATATCTGCAACAAGAAGGTTTCATCAAAGGATGTGTAAACGACAATTTGTACTTTAGATCATAAGGTAAGCATATGTTGATTATTGTTGCCTATGTAGATGATATAATCTTTAGAGGTGGAAATAATAATATGTGCAAAGAATTTTCCACATAAATACAAAGTGAATTTTAAATGACTATGCTGAGATAAATTTCGTTCTTTCTTCATCTACAAATTGCACAAACTAATGAAAGTATATCCATATCTCAAACCAAGTATACAAAGGATATGTTTAATAAATTTAGAATGGAAGATAACAAACTAGTTATTACTCCCATGATAACTAGATGCATGTTGAACAAAGAAGATGATACCCCTAATGTGAATAATACTATGTATAGATCAATGATAGGTAGTCTCATGTACTTAACTACATCAAGACTAGACATCATGCAAGATGTATGCATGGTTGCAAGATTTCAAGTAGATCTCAAGGAATCACATGTCAATGTTATGAAAATAATCTTCATATACATCAAGAGCACAATTGACTATGCTATGTGGTAACCTACAAGTGAAGATCTCACTTTGATTGAATATGTAGATGCTGATTAGGTAGCAAGTGTGGATAATAGGAAAAACACTAGTGGTGGTGCATTCTTACTTGGAAATAGACTTGTGTCATGGTTGAGCAAAAATCAAGACTCGGTTATACTTTCTATAGTAGAATTAGAGTATGTAGCAGTAGCAACATGTTTCATCCAAGTCTTGTGGATGAAGCAAACTCTTAGAGACATAAAGGTATAATACCAAGAACATATTTCTATCTTTTTCGATAACTCAAGTGCCATAAACATATCTAAGAATTTAGTGATGCATTTTAGGACCAAGCATATATCCATCAAATATCACTTTTTGAAAGAAAAGGTTGCAAATCAAGAGGTCAAAATTGAGTATGTTGTAAAAAAGGACCAAATTGTAGATATATTTACCAAGCCTCCTCCTAAGGAGAAATTTGAGTATCTAAGAGAGAATTTGGGAGTAGTCACTCTCACACCACATCACTAGCTTCTAATAATAGAGCATGAATCTAGGGGGGTATTGAAGGAACATTATTAACTCTTGGATTAAGAGAAAAGGTAGTTTGGTGAGAAATTTGAAGTCCTTTTGCTACAAAAGAGGTGACAAAGGTGTGTTGACTCTAGGTCATTATGCCTATCCATATAGACATATGTCAATTATTGATTGGTCTCCTAGACCAATGCTATATAAATGATCATTTGGAGAATCATGGATTCAAGGGAGCTAATACATCATTGCCTAACTCGGAGTTCCTCATAAACCATTCTAGCCTATTAGGTCCAAGGATTAAAGTAACCAAGATGCCAAGAAAAGATTAAATTATTGGCATATTATGGTAAAGAATCTTTATCATTAATGTCAAAGGGAGAGAAAGCAAAATGAAGATGGAGTTAAGTCATTCTGATGATGAGTTACCATCAATGACAAAGGGGTAGGTTATTAGACATAGTCACTAAAGTCTGAAGAATTGTCATTGATGTCAAAGGCAACATGTGATATCATGCATTAATGACAAAGGTGTTGAGTTGAATAGACTTGTGTTTGAACTTTGAATGCCTCTTCTCACATGGTTATCTTGATGTCATATGGCTAATCACATAAGATGATGTTATCAACACTTGTACACTATGATAATCAAGTTTGTGTCTATTCTTTGTGGTCTAATTTCTATGTCATAAGGATGAATAGAGAAAATGTTGCAAATGCATAAGGTTTTTTCCATACTTAGTCAATTTTGCCCCTTTTTATTTTTTGAGGGAATTCTTTCAAAAATATTGTTAAAGACAATTCTCTCAGACAAACAACCCATAGCAAATAAGGGAATTAATTAGTTCAAGAAAATGTTAAAGGAAATTTTTTAGAAAATTGGCTAAGTCTTTGTTGGATAAATTGTCTGGAATAAAGTTTTTGAAGGAAATGAGTGCCACTTGGAATTATTTCAGAGAAAGTGTCTTGGAGAATTCTTTTGGTAAAATTGTCCTAAACAAAAATTCTAAAGAGCACTTTGCAAAAATTCTAAAGGGCAAGTGGACCATTCAAAAGTTTTGAAGGGATATTTTTAGAAAGTTAAAAGGGAAAGTGGACTATTAAAAAGTTTTGAAAGGATCTTTTCTAAACGTTTGAAGGGAAATTAGACCATTCAAAAGTTCTAAAGGGATCTTTTCAAAATACCAAATGATAAGTGGACTGTTCAAAGATTTCGAAGGGATATTTTCAAAAAAATTGAAGGCTATGTAGACCATTGCAAAATTTTTGAAGGCTGTGTGTCCTATATATAAATTATGAAAGATAGGAGCAAAGAAATGAAGGGAATTTTGAAAGTCCCAAAAATCATTTGGACATTTTCTCAGGGAAATTATCTTGAAGGGCACTTTGATAAAAATCCCATGAAAATTGTCCCAAAGAGCACCTTGACAAAAATCCCATAACAATTTGTTTGAAGGTTAGTTCAAATGAATAAAGGACATTACAAAGTTTTTGAAGGACATTTTCAAATTTCCAAGAGATAGTTTACAAAATCTTGAAGGGTAGTTCTATTGAAGAGAAAGGAAAATTTGATAGTGTCAATGGATAATTATAGAGGACACAAGGCCAGTTCAAAAAAGCCAAAAATCTTCCATGATAAACTCTTGAAAGGCATATAGATAAATATAAATATTGAGCATGTCTAAGACAATTGAAAGGAGTTAAAGTGAACCAATCATATGAAAGATATGAATATGCAAGAAAGAGCTTGATTTTTAATGTAAGAGAGATCAATGGTTCTATTTCAAAAGTAGAAATAGTGAATATAAAAGATTTGATGGTTCAAGATAGACAGTTAATGGCACCAAAGACAAGATGAATAATCCTCATTTAAAGACATGACTAGATAAATGGTTAGCTAAAAAGGTCTACATAGAGCTTGATATTGATCAATCTAACTGATCAATCATCGATTAAGGAAGTGGTGTAGTAATGACATAAATATAGCATTTTCTAAACATAATAAAGAGATCTAAACATTGTAGTGTGTTTCATGAATCAAGACATGGGAAAGTGTATATGTCAAATTCACATTGAATGAGAACCAGTAAAGGGGAGTTGAAGTGTGAACATAATTGAAGATGTGAAACCCTAGACTCATTATCTATACATATATGACATATTGAACATTGTAAGGGGATTTTATTTCTACTATTATTACAATTGAAAAAGGTACTATTAAAGCAACTCAAAGTGGGCCAACTCATGATGTATGCAGACATAGAGTAAAACTTAGAGGGAAAGAGAGTGAGGCAAAGAAGAAGAAAGGTAACATAGATAATGTGTAGAGATTTAATAGAGAGTAAGAAAGATCATACAAATAATGTTAGAGATTGAGCAGTTATAGACCAGACTTGTAATAGAGAAATAAAACTAGATTCTTTCATGAATCTATCTTATACACTAGAGTTGTAGCTCCATAGTTTTGATTGGTTGGTGCCTTTAGAAAAAATGAGTTGGTGCTTAGTTAGGGGATTGGTGTCTCCTAAGGATATGTGTCCTTAAATGTAACTAGTGTGGTTTTGCTAGTGAGGTGTTTTAATTGTGAGGCTGCATTATAACAATAAATTCTAGTAGCTATTCTCACCATAGTTTTTCCCTTTAGGTTTTCCATGTATATGTGCTTTTGTGTATGTGTAAAATCTCTATATTTAGTATTTAATATTCATATGAATTTGTATCTCCTCTAAGATTTTAAAATAACTAGTTTTAGCTGATCTACTGATTCACCCCCCTCTTAGTAGATAGTTGTGTTCAACAATGCCAAAAAAAATTTAACATGTAAAGGTCAACTATCCCATCATAATTAGAATTGATTTATTGATGTATCATCTTTAATGATTTATAATACTTGAATATTCAAATCATTATCCTTAAACCACTTTGAATTATCCTGAATTTGGGCTCCCATATTCAAAAACCAATTGGTAACTTTGTTACCTTCCCTCAAAATATGTGTAACAAAATTTTGCCATGAGTTTCCCATAATATCATGAATTTTAGAAATGATATGCACAATTTTATAGGATGGATAATTCTTCCCAAGAATAAAATCAATAATATTTTTTTAATCACCTTTAATGTAGATGCATTTGGACCCCATCTCCTTACTAAGTCTAACCCCCCACATAGATGGCATAGCTTTTTGAAAGTGACTAGTTTGGATTCCAAAATACCTAGAAAAGGTAAGAATTAAATTACCCTTGGCTTATCTTACAATCCATTCACCACCTATTAGGCCTAAGTTTCCTTTATAATATCCATCAAAATTTAATTTAACCCATGTAATTGAGGGTAGTATCCATTTAGTCATCCTTCTAACGTGACTTTTATTAACCAAATATTGAATAGTAGTCACATTAATTTCCTAAGAGGCAACTAGATCAGATCAATCTCATTAATCTTAAAATTTTCTAACTGATTTGAAACTAATAAATTCTCCTTCCACAAATTCATTAATTTGAGAGCCATAATGTCAATTTTACTCTTAACCCATTTAAAAAATTTTGAGTTCTTCTCTTTCTAGACTCCCCAAAAAATATGAGGAAGAGACATAGACCAAAAAAGGTTTTAAACTTTTACTAGATAAGGGAGAGATCCATTGAGTCCAAAGGCCTAAAAGAGAAGGAGGTAAAACCTAGTCAACCCCAAACTTATGACCAATCTTATTGAAGAGTTAAAAGGTAAAGGGTTAATCCACCATAATGTGAAAAATATTCACCATAATTTTCACATAAAATATAATAGTTGGGAATAACCATTCCATTTTTTTGGAGATTATCAATACTGAGGATTTTATTTTTTATTTCCAACTAAAAGGAAAAAATTAACTTTAGGAGTCATCCTTTTGTTTCGTAAATTTTCCCAAGGAAACCATTAGTATTAGCTTTAATAATTACAAAATATCTTGATTTAACCAAGAACACACCATCTAAAGTGTCAACCCATATGAGCTCATCCTCCTATAGAGAATTCCAAATGAAATATATTCTTAATAGAAGATTAATATCTAAAATTATTTGAGCCTAAATAGGATTAGAATTATCCAACTATTTTCATTAACTCCCTACAATACAAACATAAGTGTAATTCTATATGGTATTCCTATAATTCAATTTTTGGTGAATTGAAGCTTCATTCCATAGATAAATCTATGCAAGGGGATAGTTAAGGATCCATTTATCCTCCTAGAACTAAACCTTATCTCATCTAAAAAATTGTTATCTAGTCTCTCTCAAGATAATATGTCTACACCTAATTAACCAATACCAAAATCAAGAGCCTTATGGGAGATTATCAACTGGAATCTAAGAAATGTTGTCCCACCTAGTCAAATATTTACTCTTCAATATCTCAATCCATAAATTTTTTTCCTTAAGGAACGTCCAACTCATCATATAGGCCAATGTATTGTTCATTGGCGACACCTTACAAATCCCCAAATAACCCTAATTAAAAGGATAATAAACTTTATCCCATGTAGTTAATGGAAATATATTCCTCTCATTAGTACTAGTACAAAGGAACCTTTATATATTATCTCCACATACTTTGTTATTTGATTTTTTATTTTTAAAAACATAGTTAATGTAAACTAGTATATTAAGTAAGGTTATTTTAATCAACAATAATTTCCTAACTTGAGACAATAACTTCCCTTTCCACCCTACCACTTTATTTTAAAAATTATCCAATAAATAATTTCACATTATGACTAGAATTTTATCCATAAAGAGAGGCATAGACAAATAGAAAGTATGGAGATATTTAACCTTGAAACCATGAATATTAGAAATTATGTGTTGCTTGAACAAAGGAGTCTTTACAAAAAATGGATCACTTTTTTTCCCAACTTATTTTTTAACCTAAAGCATTTTCATAATCTTTAAGGAGAGTTTTAATAAACTTATCTTCAAAAATAAATTCCTTTGACATAATGGATGCATCATAAAATAAAAAAATTATGACTTATAGAATCAATATTAGAAGTAGGTTGAATTCATTTCAATCTTGTTGAAGAACTCACTGAGGATAAATATCTACAAAGAGATTCAACAAAGATAATAAAGCGAAAGGGAGAAATGGGGTCTCCTTTCATGATTCCATGAACACTAGGAAAAAATCCTACTAAAGAAACCTTAATAAGGATAGAGAACATAAAAGAATAAATACATGTATAAACTAGTTTCCATAAAGTAATATCAAAGCTAAACCTTTCCAAGATTTTGTCAATAAATTACCAAGATGCTCTATCATAATATTTTTTCATATCAAGATTTAGAATAATCCATTCTTTATTACCTTTTTAGATAGAATGGATAACTTAAATAAATAAAATAATTCCATCTTGAATCTATTTACTTGCAAAAAATCCCCCTTGATGTTTTGAAATGATGGATTTATCCCTTGAAACATTGGGAATGAGAGGAATGAAAGTGTTATTAAGCTACCTTAATATTTTTCCAAAGTTGAAAAATTAATTGACAACATCAGTAATAGCCCATTTGAAAACCTACCAAAACTTTTGAAAAATAAAACACCCTTAAACCATCTAAGCTAGGAGATTTATCCCCCTCAATAGTGGAAAATGCAAACCCAACCTCTTTAATATAAACTAATTTTATGAGGTTGAGGTTATCCACTAGAGTAATGAGACAAGGAATAAGATCTAAAATCTAATCACTTAGCTCCACATTGATATTATCATCTTTGACAAAAATATTTTAAAAATAAGACACAACTTCATTACCAAGGTATTATAAATCAAAAATAACATATTCATTACCTTTTTGGATTTTATAAATCTTATTAGATCTATTATGCTTTAGAGTAGATAAATGAAAAAACTTTGGATTTTTTTTCACCTTCTTTGAGCCACACTGCTCTCAATTTCTGATGCTAAAAGGTCTCCTCATTTTCATTAAGGGAATGAAACTAATAAATAAGGTGATTTTACTTCCAATAATTCTCTTGGTTCATTATATTAGTCTCAATATATTTTACAATCACAATTAGTTGATCCTTAATTTCATTTTTATATATAAAAATGATTCTAAAAACCTCTCTCCAAAATTTAATAACAATTTACACACATTTATTTTTTTGACAAATCTAAACATGGTAGACCCATAAATTTGAACATTCCACCATTCCTTAATTCTATTGTCGATATCAGGGAGGAGGAGCTACATTTTTTCAAAATGAAAATGAGATTTCCTATTCTTAGAATCAACATTCAAGTTCATAACCAAAGGGTTATGATCAAAGCTAATTATAGGAAGAGAAGAAAAAAAATAATTGTATTGATAAAACCAATTAGGAGAGACAGGAAATCTATCAAGATTAAATTGAATAAGCTGATCTCCAAAAAATTTATTTGACCAAGTGAAATCAAAACCCTTGAGCACAATGTCGATCAAACTATCATTGTAAATAAAATAAATAAAATAATCCATATTCCTACTAAAATATTATCTACCACCTTTTTTCTCAATAGGAAAGAGGGGTGTATTAAAATCACCTACTATAATCCATCTCAAATTCTAAAAAGAATTATTTAATTGAGAAAGCTCATCCCATAATCTCTTGCTTCCAACATAATTGTTAGGAGCATAAATATTAGAAAATATCCAAGAATAATTGTCTTGTAAATTAGAAAATAGGATTGCAATGTGATGACTATTGGTTAACAATATATCTACCTTTAATAGAAAAGTATCCCAAAGATTAATCAGACCTCTAGAATACCCAATAACATCAACAACAAAATTTAAAGCATTCTTCCACAAATTATTTCTTACGTTCAAAATTTTTCCTAAAGACATTTTAGTTTTGTAAGTGGCTACAATCACCAGTTTATGATTGTAAATAATGTCCTTAAAAAATATATGTTTAACAGGGTTTTTAATAACTCTTATGTTCCTAGAGATCAAAATCATTTTGACGTTGATACATAATTCCTAGAGAGTTTATTGGGATCAATTTATTATCTCTATCTCAGTGTATTGAAGTCTAACATATTTCTTACTTATTTTTCCAACCTTATTAGAAGATCCCATGTCTATTCTTATCTTTCCAATTACTACAGATCATGTTTGCATATCGATAATCACAAAATCATCCTCTTTACTCATATCATAGTTAGTGTCTCCTTTAATTATTTTGAATAGCTAAAGTTATAGAACCAGTACCTTTTAATAGATCATATATATATATATATATATATATATATATATATATATATATATATATATATATATATATATATATATATATATATATATATATATATATATATATATATATATATATATATATATATATATATATATATATATATATATATATATACATACATACACACACACACATACACACACACACACATATATATACACACACACACACATACATACATATATATATATATATATGTATGTATGTATGTATGTATATGTATGTATACACACACACACACACACACACACACACACACACACACACACGTGTGTGTGTGTGTGTGTGTGTGTGTGTGTGTATTTATGTGTGTGTGTGTGTGTGTGTGTGTGTGTGTGTGTGTGTGTGTGTGTGTGTGTGTGTGTGTGTGTGTGTGTGTGTCTGTGTGTGTGTGTGTGTGTGTGTGTGTGTGTGTGTGTGTGTGTGTGTGTGTGTATCCATGTTTTCCTAAATAACTAGAACAAGAGTAATATTAACCATACCCTTATCAAAATTACTAACTCCCTGATGTTTTAAATATCAAGGAATAATTTTGAGCTATTTTAGATCAACATCTTACATTTGTTCCAAAAACATTAATTGTAAAGAAATCAAAACATTCATAAATATGTGTACCAGTGTCTCCCTCTCTTTATAATCTTTCACATTTATTGCTTCACTTATACCATCAATAATGGAATTATAAGTATTGTATCCAAAGAAAATTTCTTGTATAAGTCATTCATCTTAGATAGTAGGTCTCTTATAGATTTATTCATGAGTCATTTCATCCTTACCATTACGTAATTCCAAAACTAATGAGATCTATCCCTGACCTTGTAGCTTCTTGTTAGTAGGTAACTTGATCATTTTGATTTTTTTCTTATTCACAAGTATTTGACTATCATTAGCATCCTTATTTTTTGATGTTGCATTATATACTTTGTCCCAAACATTCTAAGCCTTCACCTTATTTCCCTAATCATTGACTATATTAGGGAAAGTTTTGATATTGTGACCCATCATTGAACAAGTATTGCATTTTAGATAGGAGTCCTCATATTCCATCTTCTGGCACTAATCTCCTAGAAAAGAGTGAAAATATATATATAGCTTGGTAATGGTTTCCATATAGTATCATTGACAAAAATTGTAACAAATATTAACCTAGTTTTATCTCGAGTAACCACATTAATGGATATTAACAAGCTAGTCATCTTATCTATAACATGAAATATTTTCTCCTCCCATAAATCATAAATAATCTTAGATAATCTGATCTAAATGGGTATCATATTAATATCCTCTTTATTAGGGTTAAATCGTGACATTCATTTCCATATAAATAAACCCATCTTCCAAGAAACCATGGGTCTCCAAGAAGTAGCTAGGAAAAATCCTTTTCATTATTGAACCTAAAGAGAAAGAATCCCTTCATCATGCTATTAACTTCCATATGACATTTCAATTTTAATTTACATTTTTCCCATTGTCAAACATGATCAATATTAGGTCTTGCACAAAAAACTTCCCAATGAGTGCATTATCCATTTAAGGAATAGATCTAGTTATCAAATATGTAGGAATGCCCAAATGGAATCCTTTATCAAATTCGATGGAATCTAGAATGATATTATTACTTTTTAACACTTCCAATTCTAGCCTCTAACCTCTTAATTCATGCCTTAATGGAATTTGGTCCTCTAAAAAATCATCCCATGACAAATTTCCTCTACTATCCTTAAATACGTTACTTTGATAAAAATTTGGGTCCCTCATAGAGATTATTCTATGCACTATTGTTTAATCCCGTTCATCTTTCTATGTCCCATAACCATCACCTTTCTCCCATTCAGAACTTTTATTCAAATTTGAAACCATACCCCACCCACATGCTCCATCATCCTTTTTTAAGGAACACTATTTTAGTCCTTTTATAAGGAAATTAATTTTTACATTGATGAGATCTTAACATATAGCAAACTTGGGAAGAACATTTTCAACATGTGAAATATGTTCTATTAGTTTTAGAACAACATTAGTTTTATGTAAAACCTATATTTTTTATATTTTAGAGTCTAAGAGGTGGAGTATTTGTGTCAAATTTTTTCACATGATGGATTCAAAGTATACCCTAATAATACCAAATAGATAATGGAATGGTTGGTACCCAAAACTATCAAGAATATCTAATTTATTTGAGGGATAACAAGTTACTATCATATATTTTTGAAAAAATATTGTAGGATATCAACACCACTCATAGCATTATTTGATAGGGATTCCTTCCATTGGAATGAAACAACTACCTAATCATTTGAAAATATAAAGGAGGATATTTCCACCACTCTAGTCTTGGCTACCCCTAATTTTTGTAAAACATTAATTATTGGATGTGATGCATCATGATATTGTATGTGGCTAGTACTCATGAAATAAGAAATACCCATTGCACTTTATATTCCCAATGAAAGGGGAAAAATAAGATAAATCCATTCCATAATAAATATATTTTGGATATATTTCTTTTTTTTCAAACCATGGAGACCTTATTTGATGGGTAGACACTTTAAGGTAAACAATTATCATGATAGTTTGATTTTTTCTATAAAAAATTATTTTAATTAGATTAACAAAAAAAATCGGTGCCTAAAATGGTACGTTATGAATTTTAAATCATATATAATAAATTAAAATAATTTTTTTTAATAGATACACTATATATGAATGATGAATCCATTAAGTCATTATTATGTGAAATGACCATTTGGTAGACATATTGGTTTGACATGGCAAGATCATACTTGGAGAATGATAGGGATAATTAGATTCTAATTCAAACTATTCACCATAGATTTGGTGATTTTGAAAAATTTGGGTGGAAAGGGAACACATTATGGTATACATATCAATTATACCTATGTAAGAAATATATCCTTAAGCACAAGATCCTTAAGGAGCTCCATGCATCTCCAATTGGGGGCACTAAATATTTTTGAAAACTATAATAAAATCATCCATGATTTATTTTGGGATATAAAGGGGTATTTATTTGTGTCAAGACAACCATATAATAAGATGTCTCTAAAATAGAAAAAAATGATGAAAAAACTTTCTCCTATGTATTATGACCCTTATAAGATCTTGTAAAAAATTGGCAATTTTCCATATAAGTTGGAATTTTTCGAATATACTCAAATACATCCCACATTTCATATATATTTCATGAAGAAGGTAATTGTAAATATATTTTCTACCTAGATTGAGTTACCACAACTAGAGGAAGAATGTTGATTCATCATAGGACCCAAGGAGATCTCTCTCTCTCTCTCTCTCTCTCTCTCTCTCTCTCTCTCTCTCTCTCTCTCTCTCTCTCTCTCTCTCTCTCTCTCTCTCTCTCTCTCTCTCTCTCTCTCTCTCTCTCTCTCTCTCTCTCTCTCTCTCTAACTAATAAGAGAGATTATTAGGGAGTATTTTATCAAGTTGAAGAGCCTAAACTATAAATATGAAATTTGTAAAGATGTATAATTACTACATAAGCATTTGAGTTGACTCGACATTAAGGGAAACATTATTTTTAAGGGGAGGGGTATGTTACACCCTTAACCTATAACATTTTAGGGATATGTGTGAATGATTTTTAGCTTACATAAACCATTCCTTATCATATTACATTTCCATATTATCTAAATTTTTTATCTAGGTCACCATATGGAGTAATCATGATGTACATGGACTATAAATAAGGGTAATGATTAGTTCTTGATCATCTTATTTTGAATTATGTTTTTATTGCAACATTATTAAGCTTTCCTAATAAATATAGCTTACCAATTATTCATGTATTCTTATCTATTTTAGTCATATTATGATCTATTATTTTTATTATACTTTATTGGTTAAGTAATTTCATTATATATGCACTACAAGTGATGAGATGGTCATGTATGAGAAAGAGACCCCGATTGTATATGAATAGTAACTTTAAAAATCTTGTAAGGGATGAAAATAGTATGTAGAGGAATGATTTTACATCCTAATTTCATCAAATTTACACTCGTATAAGTATTTAGTACATATGAACAATATATCCTAGGAAAAAAAATATTGTGCATGAATAAACAATGATTTGCATATTGAAATTGATTAAAAAATCTAAAAATTAGAAATATTAAGGTTTTGTGTTCTTAAGTTTTTTTTTTGGGTGATAAATTGTAGATGTTAGGATAAAGAAACTAATTTAAATAGTGAAAAACATGCCTAGCCTACTTTGGACATTCCTATCATTGATAAGCAATGTCTTTTTATCCATACATGATGTGAAAAAATGGAAATAAATAATAAAATATGGTAGAATTTATTATTGTTTCAAATTATTTAGATCTAAAAATTGAAAATGAAGAGCTAAGAGGCCAAAATTTTCTAAAAATACTAAGGGATTGGAATAATTGGTCAAATTTATTGAATGTGCACGCAATATAATAAAGTGATGAAACAATCAAGAAGCTCTATACATTCTTATTTATGATTTTTTGAGTATGTGAAAATTTTAAATTTTTAACCAATAACTTGGTCCATGGTTCATGTATGGTTAAAAAATATATTTTTATCAAAATTTGGTTTATAATTTGAACTAAACCTAATTAATGTAAATCAAATGGAAAAAAGAAAAATACTATAAATTGATATGTGAAAAGAATATTGAATATAAATGACTAAATTCAAAAACATATAATTGATCAAAACACAAAAAAAAAGATGAAATGAAATGATAACTTAATTTGTCCTATCTCTGGTTTTACTATGTTGAATGATAGATAAATACAACATGAATATTGGTACATACCTTGTAAGTACCCAAAATTTGTGGCTAAAGGTGAATAAGGTCAAGACCATCCTATTTGGGTTAATATAAACTTCCATTTAATGATGTAAAATATTTAGTCTTTAATTTTTTATAAAAATTTGAACATAAGTCATGATTATTTTTGACACATTGAATAATATCTCTATGCAAAGATTTTACCTTCAAAATTGTGTGGAAGATACACACATTTGTTTTCCATGGTTGAAACATTAATATGTATTGTAATGATTAAAAATAATCAAATAGAAAGATATGGGAGTGTTATGGTCTAATATTATCCCAATCACTCCCATGATTATTGAATGTTACATATATATCCAATAATCTAAAGAGGCAATTCAATCCACATAGTTCTCTAACTTAAAGTGCTTTGTGCAATTATTATCCTTTGACATTATGAATGAATCTAGGGATGGATTGAAAAATTGATCACGTTTTGATTTGGATTTAATTAGACCTAATTTGAACTTGGATTAAGACTACTTCAAGTTATTATAACCAAAATTGGGAAGAATATATACTTTTTTCTTAACTTGAAGTAGTGTAATTATGCCTCTATAATTAAATTTCCAAGTGTTAGAATAAGTTACTTGAGTGTAACTTTATATAAATCTAAAAAATGAAATACACATGATACCTATCCTAAATATATGAATAAATTATAACGTAGGGTTCAAAATTGAAAATCTACCATAAGAGAGCCTAAGGTCATGAACATCCTACTCAAGTTAGGACAAACTACCACTACTGACCCAATGAGTTAGTCCTATCATATAAGTAAGAACTCAAACTTTAGTATTTGGAATGTATATATAGACTATTATATATGTTTTATCATTTAAAAAAATTATTTAGCTGTTGGATAATAATTTATAATACAAATAGGTCCATATGAGTGCTTATGATAAGGTGAGGAGGTGAAATAGGTCCTATTTAAGTGAACACACTAATTAAAGTGAAGAAGGGCCAAAATATACATAATAAAGTATTTATGACCATATATTGGTGTCTAGATTAACATGTTCATCATCAACCTCCTCTACCACCCATGAATCAAGATAATTAGCTTGAGGCATATAAAATCATTGCTAAACTAAAGAACACCCATGATAAAATTTCTATCTTGGAGTTACTCAAGATAAAAATGGTCTATAAAGATATTTTATATACGGAATTTCAAGAAAAAACTCTTGCTAGTGTTACAAGACCCATGTCATTTACCTATATTATGAATATAGTCAAGGATAAAAAACATTCATCACATTCGAAAACACATTTACCTATGAAACACATAATAGATAAAAACCTACCATTTTTCATTCAAGTTCAATTATAAATAAGCTTAGTAAAACATAGATTCATAGACAATGGCTCTTGATTAAAAATTTGTAATACTAGATTCTTAAAATTATTTGGAATCAACATGGATACCATTAAAAATATAGATTAAAACATCAAAGGATTTTAAAATGCTCTGCATCAAATAATTGGAGCCATATAATTAGATATTAAGCTAGGTACACATATGTTACCTACTACATTCCATGTTATGACTAATTAGTTACATTACAACTTGATTTGGGGGAGACCATGGATAAATGATATGGAATTAGTACCATCAACATTACACAGATGTATAAAATAGATGCATGAAGGTTATCCTTATTCAAAACCATTATATGGTGACCTTTTAAAATATTATAAGATAACCCAATATACCAATTAGGATTAATCACAATCATAGTTTTAAGATCATATTATCATTCCTCCATCAAAATACATTATACTAGATTATATTCATGTATATGAGATCGATGAATCAAGTATACAAAAGGACAAGGAATCAATCATAACATGCAAAGAAGTTTTACAACATGTGATATAAGTTCATATAGAATGACTAAATCCTATTCTTAGTCTTCCTCTGTTAGTAAATTTATAAATGTAAAAATGAAATAATCACATATTAGTATGATAGTGATGATGAAGGTAACAACATGGAAGATATGATAGATGACAAAATATGAAATTTAAATGAAAATTATTTAGAGGAATATTTATCATACACTATATTCACATATATTCAAGTAGGATAATATCGAGATGATTCATATACAAAAAAGGGGAAAATCATAAATTCTTATTCAAGCACACTTTTCTAGGTGAAAGGGAAAGTCAACAAAGATAGAACATAAATACATCCTAAATGAAAAAATAGTTGTAATTTTGAATTCAAACATGACTTAAACAAATAAGTAATCACAAAATTTATTAATTAATGTGGATATGGCATATAGTAAGATTCCAATGCCATTAAAAGTAAAAAGTATTAAAGATAAATGAGGAAAAATATTGTAAAACTTAATCCATCATAATATCATCACATTACCATATACTCAACATCAAGTTGTGGGACATATTTCACATCAATAAGGAAAATCATATTATGGTTATCATATAAAAGTTAGACATGACATAAACCATTATGAGTCATTATAAAATTTGATTCAAAGATTTAATAATGAAGTCATTATCAAGGTATTACAACATCAATAGGACACATTGACATAAATCTCTATAAACACATCATATGAAACTAAAAAAAGGAAATAATAAGTCCTACATAATATCCATTAACAATTATGGTATACACATAAGGTGCCTTTAAAAAAAAACAATCAAATTGATGGAAATAAAAAATAATCCATATGCAATGTTATAGGTTTATGATAATTGAGAAATGACATCAAGGAATTACATCATATACCCCCTTGTAATGAACCCCTTTGATATATCATTTTACCAAAAAATTATGGGAAAGAGTGGTCGAAACACACATATGGGTCATGCCTCCTACTTATTAGGTTCTAATCATATTTGGAAAATAATGGGTATAACAAATTCATGTTATTGTAAATACCACCTACCAATACCTTACTTTCTCACATGATTGAATAAAAATCATGATTGGACATGATATTTAAGTTTACCATCAAAAGTAGAATCTTCTTAGAAATCATAAAAGTATGTAATTTGAACAATCAAAAATAAAAGAGAAAAAATGGCATTGGGATTAAATAATATCCAAGATAAGAAATGATCTAATAAATTAATTATTGATAAAGTTAAATTATTATTTGATTCATGATAACTATGATAAAATATTTCAAAAATAATAAATAAATAATAATAAAAACATCCAACAAATGCAAATAATTAAAAAAAGAGATGAATAGGATATGATTATTATATTACATTATTTGCATATGTTATTTATCACATGTTTGTAATATGGTATATTATTTTAATACACGTGCATTTTATAATATATGATTATTATGTAGGCCATTAAATTATAAAATGGACATATAGATGTGTGACATTACTCTATCAAATGGCCATGTAGATACAAGGGCAATCATTTTACACAAGTTTCACTATTATTGGTTATATCTTTCTATGACCTTTTTACCATGTTAAACTACGTATGCCATTTACAGATATCTTTCTAGATACTCATGTTTTATAAAATTTTACATGGATATGCTATTATAGTATGGAGTGGCGTTAATACATATGGATGGTGTATAATAATTTTTACTTGATATATGATCCTTTAATGTTAATACTCTTTTACATGATAGGACTATGTGTGCTTATCTATTGTGTGGGCCTTTATCCCCTGAGTGTGGCCCGTAGCCATGTTTTATACAACATATTTGATTATGACATATTTATGTCCCTTTAATTTTTATCTTAACATTGTTTCTCCATGACATATTTATGCTCCTTGAATATGGATATAGGCCTTTTATGTGATGCTAACACTTGAGCTTGTTGTGTTTTATAGGTTTCCTTACACTAAGTGGTTCCATGATACATATCATGCACTTTAATTGTGTATTTTAATTTAGTGATCCTAATACTAAGTATTTTGTTGATACATATATCTATACATGACAATTATATTTCATGTTTTACATATGTTACATACATAATTGTTTGACATATAAATTACTATGATGACATAATATCCATATGATACTATGTGTACATATGACAAGTTACAATTAACTCTTATTTTGAGGTGAATTACTTACATGATATCCATCATATCCAAAGGTGGGAATTATAAGATTTTCATAGAGACACAAGCATCTAATAGCTTAAAATTAGATTAGAGTACATATTTCAATAATTCATAATGTTTCAAATATCAAATGCTTCAGTTAAAAAAATGAAATTTAGTATAAATTATGGGGCATATGCTAGGCATACACACTCATTTTACATATAATTGAGCATATATTAAAACAAACTTGGATGCATGTGTAAAATGATTACATGAAAAAGAATTATAGGTTCCCACATATACATACATTTGATATATTGGTTCTTATATTAAAAAGATAGATGCATCACATTATATATTATTTTTTATATATATTAGGGGCATTATAAAATTTCATGCACATATACAAAATTTTAGATTCATAAATCATAATAATCTTTCATGCATGTACACACAAGTATAGTTTAAATTTGAATGTAAAATCATTGTCATTCCAATTCACACTTATCAAATCTATGCTCATTATGGGGGAATGAACATTTTTCATTCCATTTCAATAATTTATTTTTTAAAAATTGATTAAAATTGAGAGAACTAAAGATTAACTATAAAATCAAACTTTCATTCATGATGGGGGTATTTTCATTTCATTTAAAACATGCATTTTATTTTACATAAAGTGAAACTCAGTGGTTTAATCTATAATCCATTTCCAATTTTTTGATTTAGTTTATTTGAGTGAACCCATATTGTGGTTCCCTATTTTATTGCATAGTTATTTGTGTTTGTACATTGCATAATTATCCCCACATACATGATGGGGGAAATGTTGTCTTACCAAACCAAGGTCCTACATATTTACAAAATTTGGGGCACAATCACCTCAACTCTCCCTTTAATTTAACAAGGAAGCACAAGTTTATACAATGTTACAACAAGGAATCATCATCTAGATTAGGTTGTAAGGGAGATATGGTTTTCACTAACACACGTGTTTTATTACTGGGTGAGCTACACAACTAGGGATTAATACCTAAGGTAAAGTGTGATATCCATACTGATGTACATCTTCTCCTTTTAATCTAGTAATTATATTACTAAAATAAAAAGGGTAAATTTTTAGATACTAAAATATTGTATTTGGTACTTGACAATGAAAATTCTAGCATACATTTACCATACATGACTTGAGCACATAATAATGGTCCTAATCTATCATTATCTCATACTTATATGTTATATTATGAGTTTGACCCCTTTTTTCATAGATCTACATGAACCTCGCTATTTATTTCAGACCTAATTAATATCTAGTAGAGAGATATATCTAGACCTTTAGTTCAGTCTTCATGTACTCAAATCATTTCTATCAGTTTTGGTCACTATTGCTAGTTGCTACTAATCTAATCTATTTAGAAACAAACCTCTTTTAGGAAAAAATACTTTTTTTAAAATCAAACATTTTCTTAGGGTTAGTCCATCTACCTTGTATTTCGGTAGCATGATAAATCACCCAATTTAACACATATCTAAAAAACATATCTCACTTAATAGGAGATTATAAACCTAACTATTACATCTATACAACATTGCACATTGAGATAATATTCCATATTCTTCCCAAATTCTAAATATATCAATACAATTAGTCATAATACAAGTTTGAATCACAACAAATCCAATTCAAAATAATCATTGTCAAGTATCTATCAACACAAAACTTTCCCCTTTAAAATTTAATTCTCATTAGTTTAAATCCTATAAATAATTTGATGTAAACTGTAATTATTAGTATTGTTGGAAAATGTCTACACTACCAAGTAATAATGTTATACACTATGGAATATCATAATTTAAAAATTTAATATTCCATGGTAATAGTAAAATTACTTTATGTAATGTTTTGTAAATGACTGTCCATGGTAAAAATTAGATATTTTTTGTAAATAGTCATATTAATTTTACAATGTCACTATCATGTTAAATAGATAACTAGGGTCAAGGTGCTCCCAAATAATTAATATTTTATTTTTAATGATTCCAAAAGAGTGATGTCATAGATATTTTTTAAATATTTTGTCAATTATTATAATAAGTCTAAGAAACATTAGGTGGGGTTTTGAAAAAATTTGACCTATTATTAGGAAAAGTTAGGTGGACTTTTGAAAATATTTATTATTAAGAAAATTCTAGGAAATGTTAAGCAAATTTTATTATTGGTTATTATATGGGGATTATAAGTAGGTGGTTTATTCCATTTTTTGTCTTATATCTAGAGGAGGTGGAACATTTTGATACTCTATAAAAGGATGCATACCCTCCCCCTCACACACAATGTAACATATGTATGAGATAAAATTGAGCAACAAATAGAAGAATACACACATAAGAAGGCAATAATGAAGACAACAAAAGGAATAATTTTTGAACTCAAGTTTAAAGGAAGCTATTGGTTTGTATGAAATTTAAGTTGATTGTAACGGCTAGTGAATGGATTCCACTTTGAGGTGGTAACACTTAGTGAAATCTAGATTAACCTCTTAAGTGAGTTTGTATACACTTGATCTGAATAATATAGTTATTTATTTCATTCTATTATTATGTAAATTATTTTTACCATTTTGATATTACATTTATATTATGTTTATTGAATTTTCTACAACATAAAAACACCATAATCAATTTGAGCATTGCTAAAACAATCATAGCACAAGGACTTTCTATTGAAAATTTCTCATGTGCCAAATTGATTTGACATTCTATTTCCATGACCATTAATTCATGGTGGTATATTTATAATTATTTTTAGGTATAAATGGTTATTTTTTTAGTACCCTTATTCTTACCATGAAGGAGAGTTTCCTATAATTAGTCTATTTTTGCTATGATAACTTTAATTTAGCAATTCACAGTGTTCACCATAGTAATGGCATTCTCTATGGCCATTGTAAATTCAATTATGATTTTTTTTTACCATAGTCAATTAATTTTTTAAATAATTCATTTCAATTTTTACTATGAAAACTATTTATTATACTAGATTAATTGTTTATCATAGTCATTAATTTTTTTTGTCTTGATTAGTGTGTATTGCAGTGAATTCAGTTTTTACCTTAGTCATTTAGTTTCTATTGTATTCAATCTAGTATCTACCATTGTTACAATAAAAAGGGTCATGTCCTTTTGTGTTATTCTTTAATTAAATTTTTGTCATTATTTTTCCATAAAACTTGTAGTGTTAAGCACTCAGGTTGTGATTTATTGGATTGAATTGTAATTTGAGGTAGATTATCTTATGGGTAAAATTTCCATTTTAATTCCAATATAATGAAAATTCTCTTTCATTAATTCAATAATTTTAAATATTTTGTATTTATAATGGCTTATAAGAAGGGAATAATGGGACTAATTTATTCCCATATTTTTAGATAGTTTAACAGTTAGATAATTTGAGATATTAAATGAAAATTTTAAAAAATCATGAGATTTGGTTCATGGTAGTTTTATTTAATAATTTCGTGTAAAATAAAAATATTTAAATCTTATGATAGGCATCACAAAATTTGACCAATGAGAAAAATAATATTTAGGATTACCATGCACATGTTTTAGAGTTGAGAAGGAAGATGGAAACTCGAATATGAAAATAAGGATTCATTTAAATCCCAATGACTATTATGGATAACATGTTTTAAAATCAATGAATTCAAGGGATGAATCAAATAATGATATAATGGATGAAGTATGTACATGTAACAAACCTCGATCAAACAAAGCACATTGTTAAAAGATAAGAATAAATCAAGAGGAATAACCTGGGGAAGTTTATACCAAGGTTAAGGTTACACTTATGACTTTGGCCCAAGTGCCATAATCATTAAAAATGACCAATTATTCATTTCCTATTACATAAAGTTATTATGATGATTTAGTTTTAAAAATGGGTCAATTATCTATAAAAATTAGCTAAGGGAAGCATTTGGGTTCCCAACAATCCCAAGGAGGAGATAGGGATCTTAGAAGATTTTTCTAAAATTGTAAGCTATGATTATAAAGAGAAAGGAAACTATATGTAAAAGTTTCCAAATAGATCATCTACTTATGTGATAAAATATAATGATAAGGGTAAACCACATATTAATGTACTTAATTTATAGAACTTAAAATGATCAAGTAGATGTTTTAGAAACAAAAATAACTAAAGAAAGAGATAATCATGATAACAAAGAGAATCAAAAAGAGAGATGATACTTGTAATAAACATAGAAGAATAGAGATGGGTGTAATGTATTTTATAGTCTCATAGTGTAAAAAAACCATAGTCCATTCTTGAAGATCTTTCCTAGTGTACTACTAATATCACATATGGACAAATTCTTCATTTATCTTCATAAAAGAGGATGGACTTGCAAAGTGTACCTAGTGCTTGATAGATAAAATAGGTAGAAGTCCTAGTCTTGGAGCAAATGTGGATCAATATAATCCACAAGCTTATGAATTATGCAATGTTATTTCTATTCCTAATGTTATAATTGATAGTGGAGCTGTAATTAATGTTATTATTAAATATTTAGTGAACATGTTGAGTTTAAATCTTGATATTACCTCCAATATAACAATAAGATATTTAAATAAAGGAAAAACAAAACCACAATATGTTGTTTCATATATAACCATTTTTGTTATGGGTTTTGTATGTGTAATTGACTTTAAAGTGATAAAGGATGGCATTATTGTATACTAAATGTTGTTAGAAAGGTCATGGTTGAGAAGAGTATATACAAGGAATTATTGGAATGATGGGTTTATGAAAATTTATCATGGAAATGAGAACGTGAAAATAAATTTAATTCCTCAAGATCAGATCAAATTACCTATAGAGTCAAGAAATGAGAGTGATAATTAGACATCCTCTAACTATTCCAACACTAGTGATCTAGAAATTGATGATGAGGATGGTGATGTGGATGCGTCAGTCATGGAAATCCTCCTAGCCTCACTTATTAATACACCCAACTACTTTACTAAAAACGAGATGGAAAAATACCTTCAATAAATAAAATTGTAGATGTCATGGAGGAGAAAAAAAGAGAAGACTATTTTTAACTATTTTAAAGGCATATGGATCTCAATTTTGATTATAATAAATTTTTACAAGTCATAAGGGTAGAATATTCTATTAAATTATGGATAATGAAAAACCTATCAATAAAATGACTTATAGATATAATATTATTTTTTATAAATCAGTAAAAAGAGATAAAATATTCTTAATAAAATATTTTACTACCCAATAGATAACTCATAACATGTTTCTCACATTATGGTATAAAATTATAATAATGGGTAGTTGATAATTTTTGTTGAGTATAAAAAACTTAATAAGGAGAGACAAAAGGACCACTACCCTCCTCCTTTCTCATACCAAATTTTTGATGTGGGTTTTATGTACACCAAGGAACATTATGAGGTATCCTATAATATTTTAGGATAGGTGAATAAAGATTCACTCTAAGGAATAACTTATTGGGTATTGGATTTTATAAACAATCTATGGTGGAATAACGGTTAGCAAAGTACTTGTTTACCTCAGATGGTTTGGATATGACATGAGTCTATATATACTTGACATGGGTGGATTGATGATGAGTCTAATGTAATATGAGTAGGATAAAAAGAAACTTATAACATAAATAAGGATAAGGTAGATAATAAGGTTTGAGATAATACCTTTTTCAATTTGGATTTGTGATGTAAAAGAATAAAGGTCTGTAGTCTGTCACCGAGCTAGGGTAGCCATGCCCTGGCTCATTTTCACTATATTTGCATTCACGTTGAAGGGGGAGGGGTGTTTTTTCATTAGTGGGGGTGGGGTGTTGTGGCCTTGGCTATCTATTTTACTAGTTAACCTTTTTTTTTACTATCATTTTGCATTGTGAGAGCCTTCTGGTCAATGTCCTGTGAATGGGTCGATGGAGTTGCCTAGATTGATTTCATTACTAGAGAGTGTCATAAGGAAAGTGTAGTCATGGCTAAGAGTGCATCTTTTAGGACCAAAATTGGTATTAGTTTTAGTGAAGTAGTGGGCTTGAATTTGCCAGGACAGGAAGTGAGGGTGTTTGACAATGCCTTCTATTCTCAGACTACAGGTGTCATGGACTCGAGCTTGCTTGGAGGATCTCAGATCATGAAGATTAATGGTTGCCTTGAGTAGTGTAAAGAAAGACCCAAATTGGTAAGTCCTTTTGAAATGATTGCTGAAGATGTAGAATAATAATCTAAGCATTCCTTATTTTGCAAATTCTTGGGTTTAAGAGTCTCCCTTCAGTTTATGGAGAGTTGGGCTCAGAGAGTGTGGGAACCAGAGGGAGAAATGGAGGTCACGATGTTTGCAAATAATTACTTCATGGTTACATTTCTTTGCCTGGCTGACCGCAATAGGGTCTTTGAAGGAGGGCCCTATTTTTATAATCAAGTGGGGCTATTCATCAAACCATGGCATGCAGGCTTTAACCCTTCTGAGGAGCTTCTAAATAGAATGATAGTGTGGGTTTGATTGCCCAAATTTTCAATAGAATGTTGTTGTGGGGATGTTCTTCATATGATTTCATCGATGCTTGGAAGACCTATAGGATCTTCAACACAAACCTTGGGTAAGAAAGTTATGACTTTTGCTTGAATTTGCATGGAAATTGATTTGAGTAAACCATTGCCAGATGCGGTAGAGATGTGTGCAGGCTCATATTCCTAGGTGCAACAAATAGACTATGAGACTCTTCCTTTTCTTTATCACCTTTGTCATGAATATGGCCACCTAGTGCGAAGATGTCCAAGAGCCAAGTCAGTGGAACAACAACCTACGCCTCCTCCTAGTAACAATCCTGGTACTGGTAAAGGGAAGAAGCATGTTAGAGGGGAAGGCAAGGATGTTGAGTGGTTTGTAAAGGTAAAAGCCCAAAATCATAGTAGAGGGTTAAAAATAACTCTAAGGGAGCAATAAGAGGAGGATACTTTTAATAGGTTTAAGGTCTTGGATGAGTTGGGGCAGCAAGCAATTAATCTAGGATTGAATAGTGTTGATCAACTTGTGGTGGATTTGGGATTGGAGATTAGCTCTATCAATCCTCCCTATGCTTCACAAGAGGAACTCACCATGCCTATGGTCATGGATGGATAGCTAGGGGTGTAGGTGACAATAAAGCCAAATGCTGATATGGGGAAAGGAGTAGAGGAAGAGGCTCCTCTTGCATAGACTATGGTTTCAAAAATGGATAAATGAGGTAAATCTTCTCCTCGTCTGGGCATTTTTCAAAAGGATGGGAAGAAGGGGACTATGGAGAAAAATGATAAATTAGGATGAAAGAAGGACTTGGAGAAGATGAAGATGATAGGGGAGACCTTGGTAGAATCAAGATCTATTAAGACCCTAGACTCCCACTTCTTGACTCCTCCCAAATGATCATCATCTCTTAGAATGCAAGGGGCTTAAACAATGGCCCTAGACCAAAAGCTATTTGGGAATTAGTTTGAAGTCATTCTCCTAATGTTCTCTTTCTTCAGGAGACTAAGGTTTCTATGGATTATATGATGAGTATTGCACCTAAGCTATGGAGGTAAGGTCAATGTCAATGCATTAGAGCTCAGGGATCTTTGGGGGGTGTGGCATGTCTATGGAACCCGCATAAGATCCATCCTATGTCTTGGATTTCATTTAGGTCCTCCTTATCCATGGTTTCTTTGTGCATTGAATCAAGGGAATCTGTTATTTTTTTCAAATGTTTATGCTCCAATGGATTTCCAAGGTAAACTCTGGGTATGGAATAATATTCATGTGGTTCATAGATTATTTCCTTATTTGCCATGGATTAATGCTGGAGACTTTAATGCCATCCTAGATTTATCTGAGAAATGGGGAGGTATTATGAGAATGGAGCCCTCCTCAATCTTTCTTAGAGACAATATCTCAGCACTTAATCTCATGGACATCAAGCCTAGAAATGGCCACTTCACATGGAACAATAGAAGGGTGGGTGATAGGTGCATTGCCAAACATCTTGACCGTTTCATGGTGTCATGTTTTTGGGTGGGTGGGTTGTGGTCTTCCAGCTCTGAGATACTAGATTGGAGAGGTTTAGATCACTGTCCCATAAAGCTCATTATTTCCTCAACTAGGGTGCCTCAGAAGCCACATTTTAAATTCTAGCTCATGTGGCTCAGGGACCTGGACCTATATGGATGTGTTGTCAAATGGTGGAAGAGAGGCAAACCTAGTTTTGGCTAAACAATGTATATTTTTGCCAAGCTTCTACAATTTATTAAGTATCAGCTCAAATGTTAGAATTGACAATGCTTCAGGAACATTTACCAAGTGAAAAATGTGGCACAAATCTAATTAAATGATGTTACCTAGATGATTAGGGAAGAGGGGAATCTGAATATCTATTACGGGAGGAAACTAAAGCTCTAAAAACTATGGAGGAATGGGCGCTGAGAGAGGAAATCTTCTAGAAGTAGAAATCACAAAATGTATGGCTTTAAGAGGGGGATAGGAATACCGCATTCTTATTCAATTCAGTGAAAGCCAAACAACATGGTAACTCTATATCTTCATTGGTGACAGATAGGGGGGAGATTATCCATTCTACCCAAGGTATTTGTAATGAGGCTGAGTAGTATTTTGCTTCTTTATTTAGGGAGGAAGCACAGGGGGACTCAGCTATTGAGGCTCATACTCTCTCCTATATTCCTTCTTTTGTTTCTTTGGAAATGAATGGGCATCTTATGAGATCCATATCTATGGAGGAGTTAGAGAGGATTGTTCTCTAGATGGAAAAAGGAAAGGCGCCTGAACCAAATGGATTCCTGATTGAATTTTTCCAGGAGTTTTGGGACATTATTAAAGTTGATTTATTGGCTATTGTTCATGAATCACAGATGAATAAGTAAATGCTACAGGCCCTGAACTCCACCTTCTTGGCTCTCATTCCTAAGGGGGAGGGAGCTGATCGGTTATGTCAATTTCACCCCATTTCTCTTTGTAATGTAATTTATAAAATTATTTCTAAGTTGATTACTGAAAGGTTAAAAAGGTGGCTTACATTACTTATTTCTAAAGAGCAAAGTGGCTTTATGGAAGGATGTCAAATCTTGGATGGAGTGGTTGTGGATATCGAGATTATCCACTCCATGGCCAAGTCCAAAGAAAAGGCTATGTTCATCAAGCTGGACATGAGCAAAGCTTATGATAGAGTCTGTTGGTCCTTCCTTCAGAAGGTTTTGGGTGCTTTTGGCTTTGAAGAGGAATGGATTCGCTAGGTTATGAGTTTTGTGAATTCAAGTTCTTTCCCAGTTTTGATTAATAGAGAGCACTCTAATCTATTTGGGGCCTCTCAGGGCTTACGGCAAGGTGACCCTCTCTCTCCCTACCTATTTCTTCTCTTGGTGGAAGGGCTGGGATGACTAATCAAAAGGAATGTGGAAGGGGGCTATATTCAAGGCTGGGAATGGGGAGGGGGTCTCCTTGTACTATCTCATCTATAGTTTGTGGATGATGCAACTTTGATGGGTATGGTAACTATTAGAGAGGCTTCTAATATGCACAAAGGCTTGGATGTTTATCTTGAGGCTTTAGGGCAATTAATTAATGAGGGTAAGTCTTCAATTTTTTTTCTTTAACACCCCACCTCCAATTTGACAAAGAATTGCTAATATCTTCAAGTTCCAATTTGGAAGTCTTCCTTTGCTATACCTTGGGATTTCTATCTCGATTGGTAGGTAGTCTAAGGAGAAGTGGCAGGGCCTTCTAGACAAGTTTCATGCTAAAGTAAATCATTGGACCCATCATTGGCTATCTTTTGCTGGTCAAGTTTAGCTACTTTAATCAGTTGTGTAGGTGCTCCCTCTATATAGGTGTATGATACAGGTGGCACCAGTGAGTTTTGTTAGAGATCTCAATTCCTTAACAAGACAGTTTTTATGGGATGGTAATTTATTAGCAACTAAGTGGAGCCTTATTAAGTGGGAGGTAGTTTATAGCCCAAAAAAGCTAGGTGGTCTGGTATTAAGATAGTCATTGCTCTCTGGTATTGCTCTGGAAATGAAACTAGATTGGCGGTGGTGCGTTGAAACAAATTGGGTGTGGGATAGAATATTATCCCATAAGTACCTATTTGGGATCCCTTAGAGAGATACCCCTCAGTATAGCTTGATGGGGAAAGGTTCAGCGATTTGGTCTACACTCAAGAATGGGGATGCGCTCATTAAGTGTGGACTGTTCTAGATATGCAAAAATGGGATGGAGGCACGGTTTTGGCAAGACTCCTGGGATGGCTTTTTACCCTTAGTAAATCAATATCCTCATTTAAGTATATTAGCTTAGAGATTTTGTGAAGCTGGCTAGATGAGGGTGGGAAATTTTAAGGCTCTTTCCCATCATGGGTGGGAGGTGGAAGCAAGATGGAAAATCCCAAGGGAGTGGCTGATTTTTGGGTTGGAGGCTAAGTGTGTTGAACTCCACTTCATTCTTGCTGGTCACAGCTATAACACCCATTTGGATAGTGATGTTCTGGCATGGGCTCCCAATCCAAAGGGATAATACATGGTTTCTTTTGGTTACCAGGAGTTGATCTCTCAACAACTCGATGGGGGGAGGGAAGTTCTTTGGTGGTAAAAATTTTGGAATAGTTTCTCTTGGCCAAAGTGTAACTGCTTTATTTGGACTTTGGCCTAGAATAAATGCTTGATGTGGGTAAATATTCAGAAGAGAGGATTTGCTGGCCCTTCAAGGTGTGTTCTCTGCAATAGTGGGGAGGAAGATTCTCAACATTTATTCTTCCACTACCCCTTCTCAATGTAATTATGGCACTTTTGGTGGGAAGTGTGGAAATGCCAATGTATTCATGCATCCTCCTTGGCTAATTTTTGGGAAAGATTGGGGAGGCCTCCCTCCTCAGCTTCATTCTTGTAAGATGTGTGGTATGCTAGTCATATCTTTCTCTTATGGAAAGTTTGGCTAGAAAGGAATCACATAATTTTTTTTTGGGGGGGGGAATTTTGGGATTCAACAGGTATGGACTAAAATCTTGGGCATGATCCAAGAAACTATTAGAGCTAAGAGTGAGATTATACTAGTGTTGGAGAAGAGCGATGCTGAGATAGTGGATAGGTTGGGCATATAGGGGATATCTCTAATCTTAGCTTGCATTAGGAGAGGTAGACAAGGGAAATAGAGAGTGCAAAGGATGGGGAAATGGCTGCCACCTCCTGCTAGTTTTTTGAAAATTAATATGGATGGTTCTTCTTGAGGTAATCTAGGATTGGTTGGGATTGGTGGGATTGGTAGGGATTCTACTAGTTCAATGGTTTTGATTTTCACGGCTAACAAAGGAGTATAGACCATTAATTGGATGGAAGGCTTGGTGATATTATATGCGTTGAGGCAAGCTTATGATCTAGGATGGAGCAAAGTGATTTGTGAGGCTGACTCTCAAGTTTTGGTCAATCTACTTCTTGAGAAGTAGACCTTCGATGTTAGCTGGCAGCTGTCATTGTTAGTTCAATATATTCTTTAGGTTAGTTCTTGTATGGATTCAGTGTCTTTTGCCCATATTCCAAGGGAATGGAATAGGGCAACCAATTGCCTGGCAAAATGGGCTTCAAAAGATTTGGAAGGCCAGAAGATTGATGGCTGGGAGTAGATGCCCTATGAATTACATCAGAACCTAGAGAGGATTATTGTTGAAGATGTGAGTGGTACTAGAGAGTGATTTTCTTGATCTTGTTGTTTTTTGTAGTTTTTGTTGGTTCTTGAGGCATTGGCCTTAGGCTGCTCTGTATTCCACTACTCTATGTTTTAATAAAGTTTTTACCCCTATTTTTTCAAAAAAAGGTAGATAATAAGGTTTGTGAATCAAACAAAATTAAACCTATCTAACATTTATTTTGAACTAGGGGTTAGATAAAAAATCAAGAACCAATTCTTGATGCAAGTTACTATTAGCACACAAATAATAAAACATAGTAAATATTTTTTAAAAAACAAGAATATAATGAACTTTAATGCATATAATTAAAGTTTTTTGAATTTGTGATATTGCACATATGTAGAGGGAGATTATGATTATTACACAAAATCTTCCAATATTAGATACTACATAATATGAATAACCATATCAAGATATTATTTGTGCACAACCAAAATACTAAGATAACAAATTTATGTAATTAATTTTAAACTCAAAAAATTTGGGAAGAAAATGATTTTCACATCAAGACCAATTATTAAAAAATCCTCATAATTTCCTATTAATCTTAAAAGTCAAAATTATCCTCCCTTTGGGATTGTGAGGATACAAATATATATAGGCTTGGGGAGGGGATGATTCATCCTCCAAGAGAGGTCTAAATTTACATGTCTAATTATAGAATTGTGTGTCAAAAATTCAAGCATAACATGTATGAATGAAAAATGTGTACATATATAATATTCCTAGACCAATATATAATACATTTATGCCAATAAATTTGGGACCACCAGTCACATCTTAATTTATAACATGCAAATACATACATAGACTTAAGGTGGTGCTAATGTATGTAATTTTATAAAAAAATTGGGAAAATGGTTGCATGACATCTATTGAAACTAAAGTAACTAAAGTAGCCATTATAACCTCTTGAGGAGTCAAAATCAACCCTATTAAAGTATGCATTATAACGCATTGAGGAATCAAACATGGCAGCAATTGTATCTGATTATGTGCTTGGTGTTGACCTATGAGCTTTCTTTGTAGCCTTGATTTTTTCAAATGACGTATATGCAACTTCAAAAAAATAATATTAATAATAATATTAAAATAAGCATGGAAGGCTTAAATATTTTGACGGATTCAATCATAAACCTTGTATGATCTATTTTAGAGGTCTTGAATCATGCTCAAAGGGATTCATCCTTAGTTATGCTATCCTTTGAAAAATTGATTATCTTTAGAATTTATTCTTTAGTCTTATAAATGGTTCCCTCAACTTACTTATTAAATATTTCTATTACTTCCTTAATAAGTGATTTAAAATTAGGCTTATTTATTAATTTCCCAAAGGAGGTTATCAATATTGATACTCATATCCTTTAAGATATATAAGGCCTCATTTTTTTGGCCTATAAACTACCTTGTCAAGGCTTTCATTTGTGTATTCTAATTAAAAACATCATCCCTCTTTTAAATCACATAATTTAAATCCTATAGAACATCCTAGTTAGACATTAGGTTTAGGTGAATGTATGCATGATCTCTTGCACATTGAAATAGGAAGTTGACTCTCTTTTCAAATTATTTCAATTGGCAAAAAAATTATAACCTTAAACCTTTTAGGGTAGGACTCACCCCTAGAGAATCTAATTATATTCTAAATTTTGTATTGTGTTGTGACTTCACTCTTTACATTATTCACAATTCCATAGGGATCATGAATTATTTAGCTTTGTATTAGTTTGTATTTTGATTTTTATAAACTATCATATATTTATTTCCTACTCTCCTAGCTTGAATCCACAAAATAGAAAAATCATGTCCATATTTTGTAGGTCTAGATAGATTTACTTTGGTGTTATTGGCTAAGGGAAATAGGTTTTCCCTTTGTTTTAGTACTATCTCCTCCCCTGTCCTAGCATTCACCCCTTCCTCTTTCTCACCCTTTGAATTGTGAAACTTTTATTATCAAAATGGGTACAAAGTATGTATAACTATATTAGTACCAAGTTTTTTCTATCATCTCTCCATCCTTGTAACTCTTGAACCCATTAGGGCCCAATTAGTTCCCCTTGTTCTTCAATTTGGTTGGTTTTTCTATAGGTAAAAGGTGGAGTAATAATTGGAGGTGGAGTAATTACTAGATATGGTACTAAGTCACTTATTTGGATGGAAAATTGGAGGGATGGATGAATAATATTTTACCATCATGATACTTCTCTTTAGGTTGTGATTTATGCCACATAATTTGTCAATCCTAGGGTTTTCATAATTATAATTGTATCATATTGTATGGGTTTATATTATGGAAATTGTAGAGCCAATTGAGATAAATATTTTGGGAGGATAGGTGTACCTCAGGGATTAAAAATATAAACTAAAAATGAATTCTAAAAATAGATTTTCTTAAGATCCATTATTTGGGTTGGTGTGGAAAGAATGAAAAAATAAATATAAATGGAAATTAGTGGGATAGTACTAGTAGTTGTAACATTAACAAAATGATATATACAACCATAATGGAATAAACAAGAGAATAAACTACCTTAATAACATTTTTCCTCTCTTCTTTAGTAAGAATTTATTTGTCTAGTAATATTTTTCCCAAGCTTATTGATTTTGATTTTTATAGCTCTGCCTCTTCTTCTGCTTCATCTTGGGCTCTTGCTTCACTTAATTCTTGCTCTATTCCCTTCATAGTTTAAATATTTTCTTATTAATTATCTATTTGATAATTCATAGGTGATATTACATTTCCATGATATTCCTCCTTTGCTTACTCATTAAGGGATCCTCTTGGGTTTTCAAGACCTAATTATGTTCTTTCTTCCACTTGTTGAATTTTGAAGGAGGATGTAAGAATTATAAATTACCATTGGTGAATAAATATGGTGGGAATATGAAGTTAAGGAAAGGGTGAAACCAATAAAGGAAATACAATAGTAGGAATAACTACTATAGTTGATGGTAAATGGATCAGTAGTGGAACAATGGTGGTGATGGGAAGAGTGGATGGAGATAAACCAATAAATAGGGATTAACTAAGGATATAAATCTTGACATGTGGAAATGGGTGGAGATGAACTTACTTGAGGTTCTTGAGGAGGAGGAGTAGATGTAAGATATGAGAAAGAAAATTTTAGAAACTCAAGGAGACCTACTTGTCTAAGTAAAGTAAGTAGAGCTAGAGGTGCTAAAGAGAAGGTGCTTATTTGTCCATCTGGAAGAGGTGAAGTAGTCGTAATTGTTGTTTTTATACCCAATGTGGTATCTACTAGATGAATGGAGGTTAGATAAGGACTAGGGGACCTTTTATAATATAATTCTTAATCTATATATTCTCCTTTATTTAAGTTTTAGGCTCTCCCTCTGATAGATTAGTCCCTTCTTCTATGGGAAAGGTAGGTTGATCCTATTCTAATAGGTTTTGAGGTTGTGGTTGAGGCCATTATTGAATCCAAGATCTTTATGATTCATTTACCAATTTATTTTCCCACTCCTTGGATATTTATGGGTCATATTAGTTGGCCTTAATAATGATCATTGATATTTCATTATCCCTCATGTGGGTCCAGACTTCACAATCATTTTCATTATTAAAAAGTACAGCATCATGCTCATATTCTTGGTGATTATATCTAATGGTCGCCCCTTTTATTTTATTTAAGAAATTTAGATAGTTCCAAACTTTCCTTTGGGCTCCCATTCTTTAGATTGGGCCAAATTTAAATTACAATGGGCTCTGACCTTTCTCACTTGATTGAGATGTGCCCTTATTGCAAACTAAAGATACCCAATTCTTAAGGGTCATGTGATAATAAGCCTAGTGTTTGAGGCTAAGCTCCTCATCCACACTATTATAAAACTAGTGTGTAATTTCCTATTCTACCACCTTATCTAGGATGTGACATGGTAAAAACAAATGGGGCACTCTAGTCCCTTCAATTTTAATGATGGTAAAATTTGGATAGTACCAATAATCTCCCTTTTTGGAGGTGTTCCTTCTCACATTTTTAGATATATGAGGAATTTGATTTCCATAAATATCTTGATAGACTTGAGTATAAACATCTTCATAAATTTTAGTGATTTAATTCCTAAATCTATAAACAAACAAGAAGGAATAGTCCTCACAAATATTGTTATTAAAGTACTTAGAAAGTGGCTCCCATAGCTCCCCATGAGGTCTATGAACCATAACAATGAATACATCTAGTAAATAAGAAATCATATAAAAATTACCATCAATTGGCCTCTATTCTAGAATAAGCATTTGTTACTTCATTCTGACACTAATAATTTCCCATAGAGCCACAATTTCATTTGAGGTCAAGAGAATGTCTAATAATGGCATCCATTCCATCTACACAAAAGTAATATTAGAAAAATCATAAACCCCATTTAAAATTTCCATAGCTACCCTAATACCTAGTCTAAATTTGACTATGCCATTAGAATAAAAACCTCCCTTGGGATTCAACCTATACCTTTTCACTAATCATTACTTCAATTCTTCCCTCTATAGTGTTATGATTCATCCATTCATTGGCTAAAATTTGATTATATGCAACTTCAAGACCTAGAAGCCTAAGATACCTCTTAAATAACCACACCAAAATATACAAAATGACATTCTTTCTTTTCCTAAGATGTTAAAAATCCCTAGTGCATGTGCCATTAAATAATAAATCACAAAACAAGTCTATATGGCTTTACCTATGGTTTTAAAGTTGCACTATGTAATCCCATGTCTTTAAATGATAGTAAGTTGTCAATATATTACTTCTCCTCTTGAGGTAGATGATCCTATGAGGAGTATGGTGCTATAGAATCCATTGAATTCCATACATTAGACTAAGAAGGAAACTTAAAATCTAGGCCACCCTTGTCAAATGTAGTGTTCATATATTTGATGCTTTCAAATATGCATTATGAAGAAGGGTCCTAGCCATGTGATGGTTTTGTAGAAAGCATTTTAGTAATCTGGAAATAGGTATATAATTTACATATCAACTAAGATTTCTTGAATATTCACTAAAAAACTAGGGATTTTGGTTGTTTGAGAGATCAAAATTGTAATATTCAACTTGTAGATTAGTGTCAAAGTAACTTGTCTTTGTTTAGACTTTTCATATATTTACAAAGCCTAAGTCTTGAATGCATAGTTAATGTGACATCAATACAAATAATGGATTTTTATTTTGTTCTTATTTAGGATTGAATTTTAGAGTTATATTTGGTGAGTTATTGCTTTCCATATGGAAAAATTTCATCAACTTTATGTGCCCAATCATCTCTTTGAGATAGATGTTGATTTTTCACTTACCGGACATTGTCTAGATATTAAAATATATATTACTATTTTGATCATGCATCTCCTTAATTATGATGCTTGTATTCATCTCATTTACTAGGGATGTTTAGACTTATGATCTTGATTCATATGATTTTTGGGCTGTCAATTAATGAGATTAAGCCACATGGAGTGATCTTAGGGCTCTAAAGTTATTTGAACTTTCAAACTATGTATGTCCTCCAAGAGGGCTCCAAGTATCTAAGATGTTGACACATAGAATGATCTCATGGATTAAGGACTCATAGACTTGGGATTATGGGAATATTGAATTTATATTTTCCTTAATGTGCTCTAAGTGAATAGGATTATGCTACTTATCCTGATCTTAGGGATCTACGCTCTCATAATACTTTAGATTTGATTTGAACTTCAAAGTTTTGGGTTCATTGTATTACAATGCATGGAATGATATCAAGGATCTAGGGACTTAGAAGACGTATAATTTTATATTAAATGAACTTTTTCCACTTGAACATGGTATTTCCATGTGGACAACTTGTAACAATTTAATTGCCTCAAAGGTACTAAATTTTTATTTGATTGTGGCGAGGTTCGATTAACATGATGATGAAATTTTTAAAGATCATGTAGCTCTCGGATCTTAAGGATTTTGAATATTTTTTAAGGCTAAAGGACTAAGCATGAACATGATCCTTGATCTGAGTAACAATTTAGGTGACAATTCAAGTGATGGGTCCACCCCAATTGATGATAGAACTTTTGAGAGCCATAACTTTTGCACCATAACTCCAATTGATTCACCATTTGAACCATTGAAAATCTAATAATGAGGATAACATGGTGAGATGGAATGGATCTTTTTTGATGAAGTTTGAACCCCAAAAACCCAATAGAAGTTCCCCAAATTTAAATTCTAGTAGTGTAGTGGAAAAATAGTAAGTTTCTAAAAATAGTAATTCGTCAAATTCTATATTGTTGTAAATCATAGAAGTTAAACTACTTAATCTCCCTCAAGATTGGTGACCTTCCACATCCTCGTCATACCTTCAAAACATGTATAAATGAATATGTAACCCAAAATATAAATTAGACATCTCTTCTTAGAGATAGTCATATGTTTAGGTCTGCAAATTTGATCAATAAAACATCTCTTCTCAGAGATAGCATTATTTGAATTGTGTTTTTCTTGTTTCTTGAATTATATTTCAGCCAAATATTTTGAGTTTTGGATAAGTGATATCAGAGTGGTTTGTATTTAGAGTATATGATCCCAAGGATGAGGTCAGATTATAAGAAGTTTGGGTGGAAAATAGAACCAACAGACTATCCACCTATTTGCTCCAAATGACTTCAAATGGCAGACAACATCGAGGCATATGATCCTTTCAAGGAAATGGTGAATGAAACCCTCCAGTAGTAGTAAGCGTAGATGCTATAACCATTCACTCAAATTCTCCAACAAATCTCAATGGGAAATTCTAGCTCCTCATCTGCACCCCCACATCCTTTTAGTGCCCCAACACCCTTCAAGGTTTAGGTGAATTTTGATATCCCTACATTTGAAGGAAAAATCAATGCTGATGTAGTAGAAAATTGGTTGGATTAATTGTCATTTTATTTTTATGTAAATAAATTCACTGATAAAGAGAAGATCACCTTTGCTCTTTTGAAAGCATCATTACCTATAAAGAATTGGTGGGAAGTGTATAAAAAGAGATTTAGTGCAAATGATATTGGCCTTGAGGCAGAACCTACCTAGGATGATTTCATAGAAAATATAAAGGAATAATATTACCCCATTAGAGCATATGATGATCTATATATAGAGTGCTAACATCTTCAACAAGGTAAGGAACAAGGTATTCAAGATTACACTAGCATTTTGCATTCTCTATTTGTGAGATTGGGCATCTAAGAAAGTGAGAAACACAAGGTTCTCAAATATCATGGTAGACTACAATGGTACATATGAGGAGAAATGGAACTCTTTAATTTGGAAACCATCAGTGAGGTGTACAAATTCATAATGAAGATTGAGTAGAACCATAGAAGAATGAATACAAAGAGTCAACCTTAAAAATGGAAAAGTGACAAAGAAGGTCAAACACAAGGCCAAAATTGGAAGCAAAAGGAAGGAAAGACTGGGAAGTGGTGTGATTATCACAAATATGGAACTCACTCCAAAGAATAATGTTGAGCCATCAAGTCCCTACTTTCTGAATCGCAATCCTCAATATCTACTACTCTGCCTCATATAGACCCTATAGTTGAAGAGGTTGAAGAACAAATTGTAGATGTTAAGTATGAAGCCATTTTTACTTCATCATAGACCTATGAGGAGATGATAGATGACAAGGAAAGGTTGTTTCACTCTAAGTTATGGGTGAAAGGTAAGCCTCTGCATTTCATTCTTGATAGTGGAATTCAAAAGAATTTAATCTATACTAATTTTGTGAAAAGCCTAAATCTATCCATGAAGCCTCACCCAAAAACATACAATATTAGATGGTTGAATCCAGGGATAAACCTCTTTATCACCCACCAATGTCTTCTCTCATATGCAATAAAACCTTTCCAAGATGAGGTCTTATGTGATGTGGTCAAACTAGATGTTTTTGATGTACTCTTTGGTCAGCCATTGATGTATGATTGGCATGGCATCTATGAATCAAGAACTCAAATGATCACTCTCACTCTTGGAACATGGTGTTATAGGGTACTAGAGGTACCACCTTCTACATCTGTCTCTTTGATTAGTGCCAAGAAATTTGTTCTCATGGTGGTAAAGCCATAAGAATACAAAAAGGCTGATGTTGTAGCCTTAACTACACAAAAAAACACAATAATAGAAGCAAATAGATACCAAGCTAAAGAAATTCATGACTTTCCATCCACAAACTGATGGTCAGATAGAAATGGTGAACAATCGAGCCCTGCATAGTTCCATAAATCACAGTCCATTCCAAGTATGCATGAGGAATCAAATCAAAGTAAAACTACCACACTTGATGACAAATATTTATGTAATGGGGACCATTTCTTCTCAAGGAGGGAGGAATGATCTGGGCAATAATTCAGGTGATAATTCAAGTGATGGGTCCACCCCAATTTATGATGAAACTTCTTGGAGCCATAACTTTTGCATCGTAGCTCTAATTGACTCACTGTTTGAATCATTGGAAAGATAAGAATGAGGAAAACATGGCGATATGGAATGGAGATTTTATTGATGAATTTTGACACCTTAAAACCAAATGTAAATGCCCCAAATTTCAATTTTAGTAGTGCAATCTAAAAATAATAAGTTTCTAAAAATAGTAATTCCTTGAATTCTATATTATTGTAAATCATGGAAGTTGAACCACTTAATCTCACTCAAGATTGGTGACCTTTAACATCCTCCTCATACCTTCAAAATATGTATAAATAAATATGTAACCTAAAAGAAAAATTAGGCATCTCTTCTCAGAGTTAGGCATATGTTTGGGTTTGCAAATTTGATCAATAAAACATCTCTTCTCAGAGATAACATTATTTAAATTGTGTTGTTCTTGTTTTCTTGAATTATCTTTCAACCAAATATTTTGAGTTTTGGATCAATCCTACCACTTTTTTTGATCTTAGAGTTTTATAAACTTGGGAAATATAATGATTTAAGGACTCCAAGAACTTGAACAATTGTTAAGTATATAAAATAATATTGCATACATATAAAAACATAGAAATAGTAAGATATAACACATTATCTATGTTAGTTAGTACAATCATAAGGTCAACTTTTGAGAGAAATTACGAAAATCCAAGGTTAAAATAAATCATAACAAGTGCTCAAGCTTTGATATTCATAGTTTTGGAAATCTGTAACTTTAAAATTTGAGGTAAACCTTAGACTTATGCATATCAAAATTAATGTAATGGAATTTTAAGGTTCATAGTACCTTTAAGTAAATTCAAACTATAGTGGATCCTTATTTGAATTCAAAAAATGGGGGTGTATATGAAAAATGGAAACTCAGTGGGGAAATACTCCTTAGTATTTGAAAACCCATAATATCATTAATGCATCATAATAGAACTTCATTTATATCAATGAAGGAATACTTAAACTAGTCCCCTAAAAAGAGTCTTTCTTCCCCATGCAACATACTAACCCTTTTCATTCATGGGATCTATGTATGATTTTGTGAAATTTATTTCCCCTTGTTATGAGAGTCTAAAAAACATCTTAATAAACACTTTAGCTTTTGTTTTTAATTCATATTTTAAACCAAATAGTAAGGGAAGCCTAGGAATTACTTTGCTTCTAGCTAGGCATATATAACACTGATAGAGATACCTCTGATTCCACACTAAACGTTGCTCTACTACCATAAATGAAATATCCCTAATATATATTACTTGAATCACCCTTCTTCCATAAGTTTTCATGACTTTTATTTGAACACATATATAAGGGTTGGGAATCACCATTGGTTGGTTGTATGCATAATAAAAATTATTTTAATCAATATGTCACTACTAGTATGCATCCATTTCAATGTTTATTATCTCCCATTTAATTTTTTATCATGTAATAGTGTAGCTAATATTTTTTAAATGAGAAGTATTTATAAAATATGCATGAGTATATTAGAGTAAATCTTAAAGGCCTAATAAACTCACTCAATCTAGGTAGAATTTAATTCAGTCATCACACATACCTCAATCCCAAAACCTTAAATAAAACTAGAACAAATCTTGGTGAACATTAATTTTGATTATTTTTATACCATCACCTTAATTTTATCAAGTATTTTATAATTACAACATAGGAAATAATTTGGTTTGTTCTAAAATTTTAATAAAACTAATCTAGAAAGCATAACAACTAACTATAAAGCAAATGCATAAAATAGGAAACCTTAATCTAATAAAATAAGAAATATTAACTTATAAAGTAGGAAATATTAACCTAATAATCACACAATATATTATACTCCTGTATATATGGTTCCACTTACAATCAATCAGAAGCATATCCAATTAGATCATACATGATATAGTGTTTCAAAAAATTTCCATTGACTAAAAAATCAGGGTCATTACCTTTGAGGTCCTTAAAATGAAAGGAATTGTTACCTATAATTATAGATATTTGATATGGTTTAATCCATAAAGGAGTGAACTCGTCATGCCATCATTTCTTATAGTGTGCTTTATCCCATAAAATCACTAGGTCTTAAATCCTGAAAGCCTTTATTTTAGAACTTTTTAAAACCACTTTTTGATAATATCTTGGTGTTTGTTGAAGCCATGTAGTGCTTCAGTTTATGTGTCCTCCATATGGATTGTATAAATTAGTCTAAACTATTTTATTTCATCTTATCCCATCTACTCCTACATAAATTGGTACATTGGTATTGTAAGAGTGGTAAGGAAAATTGGATGTTGTACTAGTAGAAATAGTGAAACCTTGAGGGCTTGCTTGCGTCTTGTTTTGTCTTACCATAGTGTATACTCTAGTAGTAGATGCCATTCTCTTGGATTTTTTTGTTTTTACTTCTTGATGGAATTTATTATATTCTTTTTAGTAGATTTAGCCACTCCAATCCCTTGTGGATAATAATTTGAAGATAACTTGATAATAATTTGGTTATTATAGGTCCACTCAATAAATTTTATATTTAAAGGTTGGACCATTATTAGAGACTAAAATATTGGAGTTCTAAACTTGGGTAGTATATTCTCTTCCAAAAAATTTATAAAATCTAATGTTTTGGAATTCTTAGTGGCCACAACATATACTCATTTACTGAAATAGTCAATGGTTGTTAGGACAAATTTATGCCCTAATAAAGATTTTGTGTTGATCACCCCAATAAAGTGAAGACCCCATTGAGAAAAGGGCATCCTTTAATGATTGTTTGTAAAGTTATGGCACCATGAAATTCCATTTTTTAAAACACATGGCATTCTTGGAAAATTTTAACATGATTATGGGCATCTTTGAAAATCATAGGCTAGTAGTATTCTATTCTCAAGATTTTATGAGTTATTGCATTACATGGGGGATGCTCACTACCTATATTTTATTATGGATTATTCATGATGTCTGTAGATTCCTCTTTCGAAACACACCTTAAGTAGATGCCTTAATAATTATTTTGGTATAAAACTCCCCTTTTTATCATATAATGGGCTGATTTGATTCTAAGGGCTCACATTCACTCTTTTTTATCTCAAGGGGACATATGCCCATGATTAATTAGTGGATGATGTTAGAATACCATTCTTACCTAACCACTTTAGTCTCATTAATATATTTAATGTAAATGTGTGGATTTGTCATAGTCATGAGATAGATTATTCTTTGACCTTATACCATCATGATTGGTTTGATTTCAATATCAAAATCTTACATTTTTTTAAGCCACTTATCTCTTCTTTCACTCAATTAATTCTAGATGAGTGTAACCTTAGCATTTAGGTCTTGATGATGGTATACATATTGTCCCTCATAATGTAATGCCTAAACATCTTCATATCATTGATTAGTGCATATATTTGTTTATCTATACTTGAATGCTTTAAATATATATCTTTTAGGTTAGTACTCATGAAATTAATTGTATGTTAATTTTCATCTACCTTTTGCATGAGTACAACTATTATAGTATGTTCTAAAGCAAATGATTAATAAAATAAATCCTTTATCAATAATGTGTCAATCAGAACTGAAGCTTGAACAATCCTAGTTTTGATATATTGGAAATGTTTCTTGGCCTCAATTATCCGTTCTATTTTTTCATATTGTTTTAACATGGCATTCAATGATTTGGTAATATTTTCAAACTCAAAATTAATTTTTCTTACAAAAATTTATTTTGCCAAAGAAAAACATCAACTCCTTATTATTAAGAGGGGTTAGCTTATAAATGGCATGCATTCATTTTAGGTCAATGAAATTCCCATATTTATAATGACATGGATTAATATTTTTAATTTAGTGACTCCAAATATTCTCTTCTTTGGATTGAGTGATGTTCCATATCTTCTACACCTATCAAATATTTTATGCATATGATATGTATTATCATCTATATATTTTGAAAAAATAATTAGGTCACCCATATAAATTATTATATAATTTACAACAATTACTTTAAATTGAAAATACATAGCTCATTAGAAGGTTTTTACTACATTAAATAGGCTAAAGGTCATCGTTTTATATGTAAAAGTTCCCCACTTAGTTATGAAGGTAGTCTTAATTATATCTTCTGCTTCTACTAGCACTCAATTATAGCCTAAGAATCCTATTGATATTTTTGTCCCAAAAATTTCAAAATATTAAGTACCATAAGGGAGACCCATTAGTTTTTTGGAAAAATTCCTTAAAATGTCTTAGAACATTCATTTCCTTAAGCTAGTGGAAATCAAATATATGGGTGCAATTTGCAACTTATAAACTTACAAATTACATCTAGACCTCCACTTATCACTATACATTAAGATGACAAAAACCAAATATTGGTTTGTAATTTTCACCTTGAAATATTCCAAATTGATTCCCAACCTCTACTTCCTATAAAACCCATAACCACTAGAAACCAGAACCTTGCTCATAATTTGTAACTTACAAAGTTGTAAATTGCCAACAAAGTTCCACTTCTCACAAACCACATACCCTATGGAAACTAGAGATTGGAATGAAATTTGAAAATTGAAAAATTAAAAATTATTTCCAAATCTATGCTTCCCATGTAGAACCCCAACTGAAATCTAAAACTCTGGTTACAATTTACAACGTACAAACTTACAAATTGCAAGTCGAGTTCTGTTTCCTACCAATCAACCTTCTTAGAAAATCCATAACTCCATTTTCAAATTTTAAATTTCAAATTTATGAATTTCTCCTTGATTTATTCCTTCCCATTTTTAAAGATTCAAACTATCCCATAAAATGTAAAGGTCAAAGTGTGATTAGCAAACTTGCAAAATTATAAAATTATTTGCGAACTTTAGATCTCCTACCAACCATTGACCTAGAGGAATTTATTATAGAGGTTATATATAAACATAATTAAGGTTTATAAACTCATTATTGATTTTCTAATTTAGATTTGGAACTCTACACCTTTAACTATGAACCTACTAAGTGATACTCCCACACATTCAACCCTACAAGCTATGCAATCAAGCCACAGTGCCACAAAAATTCATGCCACAACTCCATTATATTCCATGTACATGATATTCCTCCATTCCTCTACATTTTTGAGCTATTTTTCCTCTACCAATTTAGTTTAGGTTATTTTATTTGCATTTTATTCCTTTCCAATTGTGCATTTAGGGTTTTACTTTGTTTGAACGTTGATAGGATTTTAGTAGTTTTCATATTGTCATATAGGGTTATCTATAACTCTTGTCCATATCATCCACTAAAAGTTTATACCCATTAAAAACCTAGGGTTTTTTCCCACATTCATACAAACCAGTGAATATCCACTAAATATTCCCAAACTAGTGAATATTCCCATGCATATTCCTGTCATAATCCCTATGGACTTTTCAAGTGCTAAAACAACTCCAAAACCTAAGAGATGTCTACCCATAATTGTAACTCTATATCCCTATAGACTTTTAACGTGCATTAGGCAACCCCAATCTCTGATAGAGTTTTCACTAGAGATCACATGTGGATTTTATATCTACCATCTCAGCTAGAGATTTTCCCTAGAATTTTAACTCCAATCTCTATCAAAACTTTCACTTGTATTTTGTACCTTCAAATTTGACCAACTCTATAGTTGGTTTTCCCCCAACAATTTCTCTAGAATCCATATGTAGGAAAGATATGAAGTTCAAATCTAAAATACCCAATATCACACTTAATCTAGAATCTAATATAAATGAGATTACAAAAATGATCTAGGTAATATTGGCCTAGGGGATTTATGGACTAGTGTAAAAGATAATTTTAAAAATGACTAGATTTAGAGAATTTATGACTGCAGACTACACTAGGTAGTAGCTTTTCCCTTGGATATGTAGAGCCCTAATCTGGTGTTCAAATTATCAAAAAATTATTATGATGATGATGATAAGAGAGAGAGGTGATGAATGACAAAGGGTAAAGGATTCTAAACCTAGATCTAGACTTCATAGATGTTATGTTCTTGATACCTAGATATGAGAGTTACCTAGATATAACTCTAGAATCAACAAATAAATTATATCAAGATAAAAACACTAGATGTCAAAGGTTAATGAATAAGTAATGGCTAAGGATTCCTAGGGCTACATCTACCAGATTACCTAAAATACTGGCAATAATATATTGTAAAGATGACGTAGGTGATCTGATCATACTACTGCATAGAATCACATGTAACCCTAATTTAAAGAACTTTCAAGATTGGATTTGTCAATATATGTGGGTAATCCATTATAATAAGTAGTAAATCCACTTGGCACAACTCATCAATGAGTCCATCCACAAGTATTTGATGGAAGTCCAAAATTTAGGGAAGTTTTATATGACTTCTTATCTAGTTTATATAGTAGCTAAGTAGAGAGCCTTCCTAAGACTAAACATAGTAACTAACCAAATGAAAAAAGTTTTCAACTGTTTCTCTAACCTCACTCTTGAGGCAAGTAGAAAGCACTTCGAGAGAGTAAATGATACATTTATCTACTACATCATAGTCTTGTTTGATAAAAAGATGGAAAAGAAGAGTTTCTCTAATGATGCCACTTTAGAGATTACCAATTGGTGATCTTATTTCATCTAGTTCCCCACATAATCATACATTAGAGTATATGGATTCAATGTTTGTTCTTACACCTTCCCTAGATATGTGAGCAACAAATGGGCATTAATGGAACTTGTGAGGCAATAAGTTAAAACTCACAAGTTATTATCTAGCAAACATAAGGTAGGAATTCATTTTCCCATTAAAATAGGGAGGTACACATTCCCTTATTTATCAAAATCCAATTATACAAAGGTTTAAATGACCTAGATGACCTTGATGGATCTAGAGGCAAGGCTATTCTATGATGTGAATGACAACATTACTAGTGCGTTAGGAATATCAATATATTCCCATGTCCCATAGTATAAAGACTATTAAGACTTACAAGATGAATAATAAGTAACATTGAAGGACTAATCCGTGATGACCCTTGATCAAATTGAGGCTATTAACATGGAAAAAGTCCCTAAGGACTTCATCAATTATGAGTCTCTAGTAGACAAGGTCTGCTATGAGAATAAAATCTATGTTATACCCCTTCTAGAAATAAGGTAGTCCATTCTTGAGTATTTCTCATTAATGGATAGAAATATCAACATAATAAATATAATAATTAGTTGGTTCAAAAGTAAAGGGGTCAAAGTGATGAAAATTATGGTGAGCATCTATGAAAAACTACAAGATCTCAAGGAGAAGGGAACACCAACAATAGTAGAGGCATCCAACAATGGATCACTCTTATAATATGTAGATATGCCAATGATCACCCACAAGAGAAAATAAAATTCAAAGGCCAAGAAAGGATAGTCAAAAAATCAAAGAGTAGTAACAAATCAACAAATAATGATTTCATCCAAAGATATAGCTACTTTTAAATCAAAAATAGTTTCTACTCCCATTTCAATCATAGTATGTACTCCCCTCTCACTCCCTCCACCTATCTCTATCATTTCATCAGCTTCAACACCTCCTCCTATCTCTAATCCTCCTTCACCTCAAATTATTCCACCCTCAATTCCCACCAATTCACCTATGTCAATAAGCCATTACTACTAGTTCAATCAATTCAATTAGACACTCAAGTATCCCTTCTACTTACCCCTTCCACAATTTTTTCCTCTCCCATAATTTCACTCTCTCCTTACACAATTAATAACACCTCATTAATCACCAGCACTACATAGAAATTTATAGCCATAGATCTAGTCATTCTAACTATAGACTTGCTAGCCATCCTAACCCCTAGGATAAATACTACTCCATTTTCATCTCCCCTCACTTTCCCCTTTTCATCAACCCTGTGTGTCCATACAACACTAATTGATTCATTAACAACTTTGGACTCCACACTCCCATAGGTTCCTAAATTACAACTCCCTATGTCTCCCCTCCATTGGTGTTAGTTTCATATCTCACACCCCCATTAGACACATCTATTTCCATTACACCCATCTCTTCCACTTCCATAATAACCCTAATCCCCATAAAGGATATAAAGATGGATAAAATCACTAATATAAATGTGTACATTCAACCCACAGATGGGGAAGAGGTTTTAAAGACATTTGCCACATAATCAATGGCTTTATCAATGAAGGATATAATACTTATCACCATAAGTACTAGTGCAAAATATTCAATTGTATATTTACAAGTGACAGTGTTAGCACAACAAGATGATATTCCTAGTTGGTTAACATAGATAGTGGGTAATAAATGTAAGTAGATGGTATCTTTGAACACATTGTATTTTGGCCTCATAGATGCATATAAGAAATCAAAATTAACTCCTAGAACCATATCAAGTATATTGTATGATTAACCATGAGATAAGTATGTAGACATTGAAGTCCCCCCATCAGACAAATAGAAAGAAGATATAGTGTTGGGGGATTACAAGATATCAAAGGTTAACCTTGATCATCCTACAAGAGATGGATTTTAACAAGATTTTTATTCCAATATTAAATTTATTCTTGAGAAAATGAATAGTGACAAGGTCACTAAGGATGAATTTAATATCAAGGTTCAATAATTAATGACTGCATTAAATAAGTTCATAAAGCTCATTGTTTAACCAACACAACTTATTACTTAGATCACAAACCAAGAAAAACTTGATGCATTGAATGAAATTGTTAGCATGGGAAGGGACACAAAGGATTAAGTAGAGGAAATCATCTTAAAGGGCAACATAGATATTGAATTAGTAATGGACCACTATACAACTCTAATAGAGAGAAGAGAAACGTTGAGAGAATAAATCAAGTATTATAAAGAGATAGAAAGGTTAAACCTTTTCTATCCAAATTTGACAGTTGTGGATATAATTGATACTAATATCCTCCTTGTAGAAAAGATACTAAGAAATGTAGATCAAAAGGAATTAAATAGATTAGCTTAGTTTAAGATAAGGATACTCATATAAAATACCAATAAGGCTAAGGATACACATGAAAAATCCACTAATATAATATGTGACATTGAAGATTTATTGAAAAAATATCATGTCAAGAAACAAATCATCAGAACCAGTTCCTTTTAGTTCTAGAATTGAAAGATAAATTAAAAGGAGTGATTGAGAAAGAGTCTACTTGGGAAACCATATTCAACATGAGCTATATCCACTATTTTATTAATTACCATAATACATTAGATCAAATGGGAAAAAAGACTCAAGAATACAAATATGCATAAAAGGAAATATTTGATACTATTGTAGAATGTTAAATAAGCCACCTCTACTCTTTTTTTATTGATTAAGATTGCATCTTAGAGATTTTCAAAAAAATTGATGCATAAATTGAAAAGACACAAGTAAAAAATGAGAAAGAGTCTTTTGAAGTGTTGGATATAGATTAATTATTTCTATCATAAACATTATTATATTTTATTTCCTTATTGTAAAAAATATTGTAAAGTTACATATTGTAAATTGAAACTATCATTTTGATAGCTCTTTTTGAGATGGAGCCACTTGTAATTTCCACGCTCCTTTTTGATAGGTTGAAGGTTATAGAAATTAGACTTGTAAATTGCATTTTCTCTTTTAAAAAATTTTGAGTTGATATAATTTCAAAATTACATATTGTAAAATGAATTTCTAATTTTGTCAAAATTGTGTGACTTAAAAGTTTTAAAATTCCCAATTTAAAATTACAAGTTAGGTTTTGAAAAAATAACTTAAGTCATGTAAAAGTTATCTCATCTTAAAGTTTTAGTTTCACTTTTTATCACCTCATTACATGAAGAGGAAGTAATAGCTTGACTAAATAAGACATAGGCATTGCATGAAGAGGAAGTAATAGCTTGACTAAATAAGACATAGGCATTGCATGAAATTTGGATCATGATCAACACTTGTATGTTTCTTTTGTACCATTCACCTTGCCAAGGATGTCAATACAACTAAAGATCACAGCCCCTTTTGCATGGAGTTTCAAAATTTTCATGCTCTTCAACAAGGAATGGATTTTATTTTTAAATAAATCTCTTCCATGAGATTTTTTTTATAAATATGGGTAATATGGAATAACCCATTTATCTTTTTATATCTAGAGAGATTATTCTACATTTTAAATAACTTGTCTACATGCTAAAACTGGGAGAATGAGAATAAATTGAAAATTTGCCTTTCTTGTTTATGTAATATTTTTGTATGAAAGGTTATTTAAATATTTTTGTATGAAAGGTTATTTAAATATTTTTGAATGTTTTATTCTTATATAAGTCATGAAATTTCATTTTTGGTATTCCTTTTCCCTTTTGAAAGATTGTTTGATTAAAAATAAAGAATCTTATCCCTTGTATGAGAAAATACCCAATATTACCTTTGGTTTCACATTTGCATGAGTTTATGCTCCAATAATTTTTAATATATTTATTATTATACTATATTAGTTCAATAAATCATTAAAATTCATTATTTTTTTTCAATCACCATTTCCAATTTCAAAACTCTTTTCTCATAATCAAAACCCTAGTTTAGAAGTAAGATCACTAAGAAGCAAACTTTCCTCATGAGTTGGTATTTTATTAGTTGTACCAAATTTAGTGAAAGTAAATTAGCCTTATCTATATATTCACCTTAATTTTATAGGGTCATACATCTTAGATTTGATCCCATTATATCATTAGATTTTTTGCACAATGAACTACAACATCAAGATGGGTGCAAAATCTATGTGATTACAGTTTTTGGCATGCCCGATGAGACTTGAAAATTATTACTAAGAAGATTGGTGTGATTATCATCAAGAACTTTACTATATTTTTACACATTTAAAAATCACTTGGTTACTCCGCTAGCTTACAGATTTGGGAAATCAAGGTTTACGTATGCCAAAGAAGCAAACAAGATGATCTATTAAAGGTAAGAAAGATAACTTTTTGGAATTGTCATTTTCATATAAAATGAGATTAAGATAAGTTAATCCTTACACTAGATTATATGCTAAAAATTTATTTTCATCTCCTTCAAATATTCCCAACAGTTTCATACCTCCCATTATAATTGTGAGAAATCAAATTTTCATAGCTTGTAATAGAGGCAACCCACTCCAATAGGCCCAATATGATGATATACCTACCTTAAATTTAAAAAATATTCCATATTTTATTGGTGAAACTTCCATCACTCCTATGTAACTATTGGACATTTTTTTGGCCCACATACTAGGCATGTGCCTAGTTTTTAATGGTCCTAGTGCAAATAAAGAGGTAGATTTCCTGATTGATCAAATGATCAAATGGTTGGAAAATATCTAGATGGACAAGTGGACCAGAGATATCATGAAACTAAAAAATATTTTGAATAAATTTTGGTTCACTTAAAATATAATTTGTCAATTCTAAATATGGGTCCCAAGTTATAGAGATCCTATGGAGTGCTCTAGATAACGATGGAAACTCGTGGTATCCACCTAGTCCACTTGCCATACAGAGATTGTCTAGACATTTGGCTAGAGCGGAAGAAGAGATAAGAAAGAATTTTATAATGATATATCTTACACATATGGACAAACAAAAGAGAATTAGTCACATAGGTATCTTCACATTAGTCCCAAGTTGCTATGCACCAAGTTCTAGCTCACACATTATAGTGTAAAAAAGATATGCATGGGCAAAGGTGGCTTCTAACATAGAATTTGCTAAGTTTCCATACTTACTCATTTCAAACCCAACCATCATCAATATGTAATGCAAGACTATTCAACTTAAACATTTTATAAAAATGTGTGGAAAGCACAAGTGGCCAATGGATCAAAAGGGTTTGTTCCCTTTAATTTTAAATTCATTCTCTGCAAATTTGGTGCCTCCATGAACTTCATGCTTATAGATATAAAACTAAAAATTTGGTCACAAATGGTAGATGTTGATGCAAACATCAATTTCAAGATCTAAGAAATATCCATTGGAATTTAAATAGTGGGCCCAAGAAAATTGAATGAAGTATGTTTCATCATGCCAAGAATATCTATGGGTGAGATGTAGGTCAAATTGTCAACAAATCCCAAGAACCAATAAGAGATTGAGCTCAGTGTGGTGGATCCCAAAAGATCTATGGTTTACATTTAATCATATATCAATATTTGATGGATTGAAATAAGTCAAAAGAGGTCAATAATCTAAGGTAGTTTCAATAGATAATAGTGGAGAGGTGAGTTAGGATGTTTTGAAAAAAATTAACAAAACATGAATAGACCTATCTCGACAAGCATATAAAAGGACCTAAAATTAAGCCCAACCTAGGTTGGGAAAAGAATTGAGGAAAATAAGTTTGATGTGGATTTAGCTAAAGACCTAGCATTGAACAAGATGCCACCTATATGTAAAGCTATAGGAAAACCAATATCCTTAGATTGGTTTTCACCTATAGTTATCTCAATCTAGGATGCAAGTCATAAGAATAGGTATGTGATTAGAGAGGAAATCATTCCAATTTAGGCCCCTACTATTTAAGATAGGCATGATGTGTCCTTGGTAGGTACAAAGATTTTATCTTCTTGATGAGATATAGAAAAATATCAATAGATCAAGACCTAAGGATTTGGAAAGCAATTGGAGTATTTAATTCTAAATGGATCATGACTTACCACTTTGGGTAAACTCTTGTCTTCTTATGCAGCTTGCTCAAAATAGAATGATTTGGAGGTTATCTAGGCAAAATCATTAATATTTTGTTCATAATAACCTATTATGATTAGACTAAAATCCTAGTGAAATGTCTCTTAGAGATGATAGCTCATTATGATCATGAACAACATGTTTTTCCTCTCTTCTTCCCCTTTCTCCTATATCAACCCATTCTCTTCATTTTGAAAGCATCTCTCAGGGACTTCAAATTAGAGACTTTCTTTTTGAGATATGGGACATTCCTTGAGATATTGGAAAGTATACATAGTTTGATTAAGCTTGACCCTATCAAGTATTTGTAAGAACTACCTCTTAATGAAATAGGAATTTCTTTGCATATCTTATACCTTGAATCTGTGTTTGACTAGATATTCACTATGGCATTGTGTGAAAGAGAATCTTCCTTTTTCATGGTCCTTCCCTTCTAGCTTTGTTCAGAGGGTTTTCATTATTGTTTGTAGATTTATGTTAGTGTTGTACTTTAGACCTCTCATGTGAAACACTTATGTGAACTGGCTTGATCTTAAGTTTTTGCATGCTAGTACTATCCTTTACCAATCTAGTGTGGGTTAGAGATTATGGGAGTTCTCTTTTAATTTTGGTGCATCACCCTGTTAATTTTATTAGGATCCCTTACTCTCTTTCTAACCCTTTTCTCATGAAGCATTAGACTTAGTTTTAGTTTTAGGTGAGCATCAAAGAGGAATCTAGCCTACTCCAAAGGTTCAACCCCAACATAGGCAACCCCTAGCCTAGGGTTATTCCCATTGTTTAACCATGATTTGAGCGAAGAGACCCAAACAATCTCCATACTCAGCTTAGGGTGTAATTTTGGTTGATAATAGTTTCTCGCATGCTTAGTGGGACTAAGGTCAAAATTAGGTGAAGACTTTTGGTGTTTCTTTCATCTAATCAATGTTTAGAGGCACATATGCAAACATCAATGGTGATTCCAAGATTTTAATTTGTTACAATAGTCTAGGTAAGTCTTAAAGCAAACTTTATGTACATCTGATCTCCTTTTATGAGTCTTTATGACTAGATTTAGGGTAGAGTTATACCCTTATCTATTTGGTGAGCCTCATCACCAATGAAATGGAGCCTACCAACTATCTAATCATCCTTATCAGCCCCATAATGAGCATACCTATCTATAATACCAACCTATTTACCCCTCTAACTAACCATCTTCTATCACATCTTTGTTAGCACTCAAACCAAATATGCTAATATCAGAAGAAGTGATGAGAAAATGGGTTTGAGAGCTTGATGTAATCAATTATTATCTCATAGAGAGGATGAGGAAGTTAGTTCAAAGGTTGGTAAGTGGATGGTGGTTGGAGAAGAAATTCAATATGGTGTTATCAATGATGATTTGTATGAGATGAATACCTTGATCTAGTGGTGGATAGATAGATCAGTAAAATGGGAAAGGTAAGAGAAATAGTTCAAGTAGTCTTAGCCTAACATCCCACCCTATCTTTAGAAAGAGCTTATTTTGAGAAAAGAAAATGAAGAGGAATAAAACTAGGAGGATTCATGCCATTAGTTACACCATGATTCCATTGAAGAAATAAACCTGATTGGCAATCACATGACCTATCCACCATATGAAGGCAAATTAGTCTTAACCAACCAAGCTGAGATATCAAAAAAAGACTCACAGCTTCATAATGGTGACCAAATCATTGTCATACTTGCTTATAAAGAAGTTCCAATCAAGCTACAACTTTGTAAAGATAGGCCTTTAGAAGTAGTTATTTTCTCAGGAGATGACATGTTTAAAATTTTTAAGCATGGTTATCAACTCCCCTCTTCAACTATAGACATATTTCTACCTTTAGAGGCTAGAAGTGAGCTCAAATGGCCTCAAGAAGTCACAAAATCAGACCCGTCTCTCTTAAAGATAATCCCTAAAAATATGTTGAAGAAGACAAATCAAGTCATTCCATATGTTATGATTAGTAGTTCATAAATGGAGAAGGAATGGTGTAATTCTTATAAAGTACGTATATCTAGGATCATGATGATTATGTTTTGGGTCATTGATTCTAGCCAACATACCTAAAGTTAGTAATATAAGAGCTTATAGAGGCCCCTATAGTCTAACTCAGAGAAAACCTTAAATAAATAGGCCAATATGTCTACATTGGAGACATGTTTTCCCCTTTTCATCCACTTAAGTGTATGCCAAAGGAACTAGTTGCCTCGCCCAAAAGACATGAGCATTCAATTCCTCTTAGTTGTAGAGGAGAGCTACCAAGAAAAGGTAATTATGTTTCAAAACTCTAATGTACACATAATAGTTTCCCATTTGACCTAGAAAGAGGGTATTTATAACCTTGTACATATTTGGTTAGATTTCATGCTTTTCTCTAAGTACCCTTATGCACATTTTCATTTAATAGGTTAGTTATTTTTCTTTATTGAATTTGCCTACATGAATTTTACCTTATTATTTTGGTCCTTGTGATTCAAGAGGAAGTTCTAGAGAGAGGTAGCCTTGCATCTTTCTCATGGTCAAGCTCAGTTGTAGAGGATTGATTCCATGCCCAATGGATCAAAATAACAAATGAACTAGGTTCTCAAGAATAGTAGGCATGCTTCCCTATGAGTCACCAAATATGTTGGCCATTTCTTTTGCCCATATACTAGGCATATGCACAGTTGCTAATAGTCCCAATGTAGAGAAAGAGGTAGAGTTATTGATTGTTTAAATAATCAAATGGATAAACAATCTCTAGATGGAATGAGTGGACCAGAGAGATCATGAAACTCCCAAATATATTAAGGCACTTTTGGTTCACTTAAAATATAATTTGTTAATTATAAATATGGGTCCAAAGTTATAAATATCATATGGAGTGATCTAGATAAGCATGGAAACCTGTGGTATCCATCTGGTCCACTCGCCATCTAGAGATTGTTTGGACATTTGACTACATTGGTAAAAGAGCTAAGAATACATTTTCATGGTGTTATATCTTGCATGTATAGATGAAACAAAAAGAATTAGTCACATGGGTCTCTTCACATTAGTCTTAGGTTACTATGCACCAAGTTCCAACTCAAGTGTTGTAGTGTAAAAAAAGATATACATGGGCAAAGGTGGCTTCTAATGCAAAATTTTCTAATTTTCCATTCTTATCCATTTCATACGCAACTATCATCAAGACATCATGCAAGAGTAGTCAACTTTAACATTTTATAAAAATGCATGAAAATATTGAATAGATAGCAGATCAAAAGGGTTTGTTCCCTTTAGCTTTAAGTCCATTCTCTACAAATTTGATGCCTCCAAGATCTTTGTGCTTTGAAATATAAAATTAAAAAATTTGGTCAAAAATGGTATACGTTCATGCAAATGTCAATTTCAAGCTCCAAAAAATAGCCATTGGAATTCATATAGTGGGCCTAATTACATCAAATAGTGTGCATTTCATCATGTCAATAAGATATATGGGTTTTATGTTAGTCAAATGGTTAGTAAATCTACATTTAATTAGATCTCAAGATCTGACAGAGTGAAATAAGTTAAAAGAGGTCAAAAATCTAGGGTAATTTTGATAACCATTAGAAAAAAGGTGAGTCAAGATGTTTCAATGAAAGTCAATAAAACATGAATGAACCTGAATCAATAAGCATATAAAAGGACCCAAACTCGATCCCAACACAGGTTGGTAAAAGAAGCAAAGGAAAGAAGTGCAATGTAGATTCAGCTAAAGACCTAGAATTGAACAAGATACCACCTATATGTAAAACTACAGGAAAATCAATATCTTTAGATTGGTTTTCACCCATAGTTATCCATGTTTAACATCTAAGGCACAAGAATAGGTATGTGATTGGTGAGGAGATCATCCCAAGTCAGGCCCTCAATAAACTACCATTCAAGATAGTCATTACATGTCCCTGGTAGGTACAAAGATTTTATCTTCTCGATGAGATCTAGAAAAATATAAATATATATTAGGACCTAGGGATTTGGAAAGCATTTGGAGTATTTACTTCTAGTTGGATCATGACCTGCCACTTTTGGCAAATTCTTGTCCTTTTGTGAAGCTTGCTAAAAATAAAATGATTTAGAGGATATCTAGGCAAAATCATGATTATATTGTTCATAATCACCTATTTTGATTAGACCAAAATCTTGGTGAAACATCTTTTGGAGTTGATAACTAATTATGATCATGAACAACATGTTTTCCTCTCCTCTTCTCCCTTCTCCTATATGAACCCTTTCTCTTCATTTTCAAATCATCTCTTAGGGACTTAGAATTAGAGACTTTATTTTTCAGAGATGAGACATTCCATGAGATACTAAAAAGTATACTCATCTTGATTTGGCTCAACCCTATCAAGTATTTGTAATAATTACCTCTTAATGCCTTGGGACTTTCTTTGCCTATCTTTTACCTTGAATCTTTGTTTGACTAGTTTGTAATGTGGCATTATGTGAAGGACAATCATCCTCATTCATAGACCTTATTTTCTAACTTTATTTAGAGAGTTTTCATTATTATTTATAGGTCTAGGTTATTGTTCTACTCTAAACCTCTCCTCTAAAACACTTATGTGAATTGCCCTGATCTTAAAGTTGTGTAAGCTAGTACTATCCTTTGCCAATCTAGCGTGGGTTCGAGCTTATAGGAGTTCTCATTTAATTTTGGTAAATCACCCTGTTAATTTTCTTAGGAGCTCTTACTCTCTTTCTAACCCTTTTCCCATGAAACATTCAACTTAATTTTAGTTTTAGGTGAGCACCAAAGATGAAGTCAACCTACCCTGGAGGTTTAACCCCAACATAGGTGACCCATAGTCTGGTGTTCTTCGTATTGTTCAACCAAGGTTTGAACAAGGAGACTTGAACAATCTCCCTACTTAGTTTAGGGTATAATTCTAGCCTATAATAACAACATATAAAATACATTGATAGTCTTTATTTAGTCCACAATGTTGTACAAGATAATGTTGCAATTAAACTCCTAGTGTATTTTTTTAAGGTTAAATCCTTGAAATGATACATAGGCATACCTCCAAATTCCATCCATGTTTGGGATGACTTAGGCACTGTACTATGCACTCAATTTTAGTGTAAGAGTTACCACCTCTCCCTACTTGAATAATTAACTATTATTTAATGGGCTCTTCATGAGCTCATGACTAATTTCAATTTTCACTTTCAAAAGACATGGAATATAGTTCTATTATTAGTCAAGCCAATTCCAAATAATGATTTCCTATATTACTTAAGAGTTTTGAATAGTGATATAGATGTTATGATGTAGTCAATGGGTGGTACCATACTTCCAAACGCCTATGAAATTGTAATAAGGGGAGAAAATTGCCTAATTCAAGTGGGAAAATTGTCCCATGACCATCAATGCCTCTATTCCCATAAATACCTCCTATGCAACATATAATTACTTTAATTCCCACCAAGAGAAAATCACTATCTCTAACTCCCACTCCTATAGATGATTTTTATGAGGTTAAGTCATTGCTTAAAAACTTTGGAAATGAGCTAATAGTAATGAAGAGGCAACAATCATATAACTATAAACCTTGTCAATGAGCTAACCATACATACCAACATAATAGGCAGCCATACCGTGTTAGTTCACAACCACAAGGTTAAACTATGCAATCAAAACCTCCAAACTTCTATTCTCTACCTACACTAGGTACTTCCAAAACTACTGTACCTATTCATAGCAACCTATCTTAGGAATATGAGTGGTGTTATTATTGTGCTCAACTACATAATTAGATAATAATATGTATCCACTTCCTAAAAATCAGATACATAAGAACCTACTCAGGGCGAGGCCACTCTTTTAAACTAACAAGAAGAGGAATTTTTAGGTGTAAATTAGGAGGTGGTGTTATTCAATGGCGGAGGTCTAGTGGTAGCCAATACACATTAAAATAAAATATCAATAAAAAGTGGTCGACCCCCTATGGTGGAACAAGCTACAACTTCCAAATTTTTACAAGAACCTGCAAATATCAACATAGTACAAAGGCCACCCTTTGTGCCCATGGGCCAGTCCAAATCAAAAGTGTTGACACTAAATATCATTAAAAAAGTCTCATAAAATCACCAAAAATGTTTTGTAACATTACTTTTAGTATTATTGAAGAGATGAAGAAGACTAATTTGAATATCACTCTGTGGGAAGCACTATCCATTCCAGCAAAAATATATTTTCCATAGGAAGCTTTGAAAAACTTCCAAATAATAGATAGGGTTCTAGCCAAAGGACCTAATTCTAAAATAAATTTGTGTGAGCCATAAACTATCACTAAGGTGAGAAAAAATGGTAATACTCCCCCTTTGTATCTTTCACTCATATTAGGGAAGCATCTCATTCATAATTTCATGGTAGATTCAAGGGCTAATAGTTCTACTATGCCCAAGAAAATCACCGATGCTCTTAGTATTAAGTATACACCTATCTCAAAAAGGTGTGGTTTAATTTGAAAGGACTATTTTTTAAATAAGGGAAAATAAAGGGTATGAACCTCACTATCCATGCATGTCCAAGCTTGTTAATTTCTTAAGATATGTTAGTTGGTTATCTCCCCCCTTATTTTTCCATTTGCCTTTCATGAGACTTCACTACAAAAATGGGTGGATATCTATCTATGGATTGGTCTCACATGTTTCTTAGGATGATATATGGAACAAGAGTAAAAATAAAAGTTGATTCAATTGCTAAAGACCATATTGATCCATACAATTCTATCCCTATGAACATGAGTTATACATTACAAGACCAAGAAGAGGATATTGATCATGAAGTTACAACACCCATTAAAGAGATTCCAAACACCCATCTAGATGAATGGGAATAATCTCTCTAATTTGATCCTTATGATTGTATATATAAAACTAGGTTGGGTACATATTGCATTCATGAAAATTATATAATCATCTTGAATCTTGTCAAACTAATTGAAGATCTTCAAGAAATGTGGCAATTATTCTTTGATGGTTCAGGAAGTAGGAACAGTGTAGGTATTGTCTTGATATTTCTATAAAATGAGATCTATTTATATTCTTTTAGACTTCAATTCAGCTACACATATAATGTAGCTAAATATTAATCTTTGATTCGATGTTTAAAATTGGCTAAGGAAAGAGGGATAAAGTCCCTTCAATTATTTTGTGACCGTGAGTTGATTATTCACCAAGTAAGATCTAAAAACATAACCAAGAATAATTTTCAAATATCTTACAAACATAGGGTTTAGGACCTATTAGAAGACTTTACCAATTTAAACATTAAAGTGGTACCAAGAACACATAACAAAGATGTTGTTCATATGACCTTGGTAGGCTACCAATATAACCTACCTAAAGAAATAAAGAATAAAAACATCCATAATTTAAAGTTTATAGTAAGGCCATCTATTCCTAATAACACAACCAACTCACAATTCTTTGATAGTGATAAAAAAAATTCAACTTTTTGAGAGAAGATGACTTAATTATTACAAACTAATTAAGACTCCAAGATCAATACATAGATCAGATCATTCAATTGAAGACAAAAAAATTACCCATGGGCCTTGTTACTTTAGAGAGTATTTTAAAGTTAGATGATCAATGAAAAGGTGAAACTAAGAATATCATAGTTAATGAAGAAGATTATGATCTAGTAGTCATTTTAGAAGGAAAAAAACTAAAGATTGGAAAGGTATGTAATGGTTCTAATAAATAATATTTTATTGAGTTACGTCAAGAGTTTGATGATAACTTTACTTGGAGTTATCAATATTTAAGGGGGTTTGATCCTAACTTAACCCAACATGCAATAAAGCTTGACCCAAATACCGAGCCTATTAGATATAAGTAGAGACTATTTAATCCAAATATATAACCCCTAATGAAGAGTGAGCTATCAAAATTGATAGAGGCTAACATCATTTTTCCTATCAAACACTCATTGTGGGTTGCTAATTTAGTCCCTGTAAGGGAAAGAATGGTTAAATCAAGATTTGTATAGATTTTAGGGATATAAACAAAGAATCTATAAAGGATCATTATCCCCTTCCACCCATTGAGAAAATTCTACAAAATATATCAAGATCTGAAGGGTTTTTCCTTTTATACAAGTATTTTAGATATAACTAAATCTTAGTGTGATAATCAAACCAGTTCAAGACTGCCTTCACTACAAAATGGGGCACATATGCATATAAAAAATTCCATTTTTCCTAACTAATGTTGGTGTTACATTGTAATGAGCCATGAATATGTATTTTATAGGTTTGATAAATGAGATGATCCTGATATACCTAGATGATATCACTCTTTACTCAAAACATGTCGATGCACACCTAGATCACATTAGGAAAATATTCAAAAGGTGTTGAGAATTTTGAGTTTCCATAAATCTAAAAAAAATTGTTTTCATGGTTCATGGAGGGAAACTACTCAAACACATTATTTAAAAAGAGGTTCTTTCTATAGACCTAGAAAGAAGAAGTGTTATATTTGCATTAGCACTTCTAAGCCATAAAAATGGATTACAAAGTTTCCTAAAAAAAATCAACCTCTTAAGAAGATTTTTTTCAAATTTTACCTATATGGCCAAGCCCCTTACTATAATTCTTAAGAATGGTATCATTTTTATTTGGACATAAGAAAGAACACATAGCTTTGAAGCCATCAAGTAGACTATTTCTCAGGTTCCTACCCTAGTCAACCCCAACTACAAGAAAGATTTCATTCTTTATACTTTTGGATGGGAAGGTAGCATCTAAAATATTCTAATCCATCATAATAAATAACAATTATAACAACCAATATATTTTTTTAGCCAATCCTTGAAGAAAAGTATACTTTAATAGAGAAGCAAGAATATGTTCTAATTAAAGCTCTCAAAAAGTTTAGGCATATGCTCTCCGACAATAAAATTCATTTGATGGTTAGTCACCAAAGTGTAAAAGAGTTATTTTTGAGCTAGGAAATAAATGAAGAAAGAGCAAGATGGATCACAAAATTCATGGAATATGATGTAGACATCAAAATTAGAAAGCTTGTAAGAGGAAAGGGCTTATGTGAATATCTAGCTTTTGATATCAAGACTACTAAAACAATATTTAGTGTAGTATATACTCAAATTGCATCTCAACTACCAAATCTACCTCTTTTCAATAATTAGATCTATGGCATGACCATCTTCTTGTAGGATGGTGAGTACCCCTATGATTTCTAGTTGTTCAAGAAGATGTATTCTAGGCATCAATCCATTCCTTATGTTCTTGTTGATGGAATATTTTCTAGAAAAGATATGAATGGACTCATGCTAAGATGTATGAAGTAAGATCAAGTCCCTAAGGTTCTTTAAGAATTTCATGATGGACCATTAGGTGGACACTTCTCTACAAGAACCAAGACCATAAAAATAATGAGAGAGGGCTATTATCAGCCTAACATATTCAAAGATACCCATCAATGGGTTTGTAACTATGAGAAGTGTACTTACTTCATAGGAAAGAAAATATTAGTATATTTCTCTCTCAAACCAATTCAAGCTAAAAAACCATTATCTCAATGGGGATTGGATTTCATTATTATTATCAATCCACCATCAAGTGTAGGCCAAAAATGGGTCCTTATAGTAACTAACTATTTCACAAGGTAGACCGAATCAATTGCATTAAAATATGACATGAAGGCATCTATATTAGAATTCATGGATGGCGTTGTCTAAAGGTTTTTTGTTCCTCACACCATTATCTTAGATAATGCCAAAGCTTTTGTGGGCACTAAAGTGAGTGAATAGGATGTAAAGCACAATGTATACATAAGTACTTCTAATTATTACCTACAAGGTAATGGCTTGGTTGAGTCTGCCAACAAGAATCTTATAATAATTATCAAAAGGATAATGGAGTATAACCAAAGGATATGGCACACAAAGTTGAAATCATCACTGTGGGATGATAGCATCACTCTTAAAAGAGCCATTGGCAACTCTACATTCATGTTGGTATATGGAAGGGAATCTAGAGTTCCACTATCAATTGAGTTACCATCTCTAGAACTCAATTATCAATTGGATTTCATTGACAATGATGAAATGATAGTACAATTGGCATATAATATAGGAGGATCCATATTCACTCCAAAAAATAAGATGTTTAATTTCAAGTTGATCATTATCATGTCAAATATCTCATCAAGATATTTTAAACACATCTCATGGTTTACAAAATAGAGCCCACATGTACAAAATATTATGCATTGAAGATCAATTAGGGCAAGTAAAAAAATTGAGTTTGGATAGAATATCCAATTGGAGGATGACAAGGGGTGAGTGGTTGATAGTTAGTGAGTGGATGATAAGTGATGAGTGAAGATTGGAACACATGGTGGATCCTCAATCCACCACATGGCTTGCCACCAATTTATTTTACCATGGTCCAACTTTATATTATTTCCCAAATGTTAAAAATGAACCATATTTAACTTACTATTTCCACATACTTTCCTTGTAACCCTGCATTCCATGTTCCACCAACATCCTTGCCACATGTCATGTCCTAACTTTACACATGACCCCATATTCCATTCATGTTTCATGTCCCAACATCCACGTGAAACCCAACATACCACTCAATATTCCACATAACATCCCAAACATGCCATGTTTTATCTACAAATTTCCATGCCAAACTCATAAACCTCCACAAAACCCATTAAATACATTTTAAAGCCAACCATTTAGCATGTTTTACCTTAAATCTCATGGTATATGAATATCTCAACTACCACCCACCTCCCAAATGTGGGATTAAAGGATTACAATGCCCACCAAAAGCAAAGACATGAGACTTAAACTCCTATCCTCCCATGCAAAAGTGATAAGGCCCAACTACATGGGCTAAAAGCCTAAATTTATATAAAGAATTTAACATTGTAATTCAATTAGAAGAAGCTAAGTAACCATTGTAAAGGATAAGATCTAGGAAGCTTGTATGAGTTGTAGAGAGTGCTAGAGGCAAAATTGGGGAAAATTCTGAAAAGGGACATATATTATTTTTTCCCAAGGAATAACTTTGCAATTGTTCACTTTTCATTTTGGAGATGTTTGTAAGTATTTTTCAAGAATTTTTCCTAATACATCAACTGATATAGGACCAAGAGACATAGGCCTTCATGCTAAACTCCGTTATCAAATTCTGTGTTGTGTTTTAAGATTTTCTTAATTTTTAAGTCAATTTTTTTTATTATTTCATAAATTAATACTATAAAGCAAAATTAAAATACACAAGCGTATTATTGCTTAATTTTATGGATTAGTTTAGTATTAGAGTGGTTAGTGTGCTGGGTTAACTTCTATTTAGGCATTGTTCTGGTGTGTTAAGTTTGATATTAGAACTAAATTTGTGGGTTAATTTGCAATTTTGTTGTTTTAACCAAAACTAGTTATTATAGAATAATGGATCCAATGTTAGCTTAGATTCAGTTGTTACTAAATTCCATTATCACTATGATAATGTAATACTTTAAATCCTAATAAAGTAAATTTATTAAGTGGTATAGCAATGGTAGGATCAATAAATCAAGAGGCTCCAATAGATCATTGATGCACTATGAGCATAACTACAACAAGAATGTCGATAGAAGAAAAGGATGCATGAAGATTCAAAGATTTGTGGACATTCTACTTAGCAAAGTCATATTGCTAAACATTATTGGATCTTACATCCTAGTTAGGCTCCATTATGTTTTAGAAGTTAGAACAAGGAGAGAGGCAAGGTACCGATTGTGTCTAGTAGAAGTCAATCAATCCAACCAATAGTACCTCATCAATCAACTCTAAAGTCTCTAATATGATAGTTGTTTCCAACGGAAATGCCAGAAATTATACTACACTCCAAAAAAAATCAAAGGTAGAATTGTACTACTATTAGTAAAGGGAAGTTCATACAGATCTATTTTAACTAGAGTTTTAGATCTAGTTATATTACTGAAGGTCTCGCATAATGTTTAAAAATAAGGACTCTTCCATTACCCCACACTAGGACATTTGGAGGAGCTAATGGCATAGTATGAGGACATGTGACTCATTATGGCAACCTATATTTTGGCATCATAGGGCTATTATTTGATCAAATAGATCTTGAAATAGTTCTAAGAGAAACTGAGGAGATCACTTTGGGTCATTATTATCTCACATCTTGGCATGCCAAAAACACTGCATCAGGAGAAGGAATCCAACTATCAACCAATCATACCTATGAGGTTCAGTTTAGGATAAGCTAAATAATAAAGGTACAGTCTAGTTATAATAGTGATTCTTCTAATTCATATAATCCTGCTAGTCCTATTAATGAAAATGATGTTGAAAGTTTAGAAGCAAATAATGCTCTGATTATCAATGTATCTTCTGATGTACATTTTGAAGATGAAAATAATGAAATCAAATCTTTGGCTATATTGACAATGTTATGAATACTAAATGTACTAACCCTAAACATTCATCAAGTAATTATGATGATACATTTGAAAAGCACACAAAGGGAATAGGTTCTAAGTTTTTAGCTAAAATGGGATTCGAAGGAAAATTCCTTGACATTAATGGTCAAAGAATTGTCCAGCCTATTCAAGTGGAAAAGAGACCACTCCATGTAGTATTAGGATATAAAGGTGAAGGAGAAATATCCAAATAATTTGAGTTGAAGGATTACTCAAGAAGCAAACTAGAACATCCTAAAGAGCTATAAGAAGTACTCTTCAAAGATGCAAAGTCACATTGGATGAAGAATTTTGAAATAATTCATCAAGGTATGAAAAGATTAAAAAATTGAATGTATCTTATAATTATTCCTTAGAAAGCCCTAACAAAATTCTTAAGATACATGTCAAGAAGAAGACTGACAAAATAAAATTACCTAAAGAAGACATGAAGTTGGGTTTTTACTTCAATGCTAATGTGCACATGCTGAAAGAAGATAAGAAAAGTTATCCACAACTCCAGGAAAAGGTTGTAACTACATCTTCAATCAAGTAGAAGATATAATCTTGTCAATCAGAATCAGAGACAACATCAACAAAGGAGATAGTAGTCAATGAGAAGCTGACAATTCAAATTTTGTCACCATGGAAGGGTAAACAACACTTATTTAAAAGAATAATTGTTAAGCATTCTAAGATAGATGTTATTTTTTCAATAAAATAGATGATAGTAATAATGTACATGTAAGTAAAACATGTAAACTAGGGTTTACAATTACCACCAACTTTTTAGATGAAGTTGAATTAGATGTAGTTCCACTACAATTTAATGGCATTATCTTAGGTAAACCATATTTATCTCTGAGAAAGTCAACTTACTCCAAAAAGGAAAATAAGCATAGCATTGTAAAAGATGGGATAAAATATCTTGTGTGAACACATTGACAATACTGTTACAAGTAACTAGTGCCTTCAGTGTTTTTATACTCATCTATGTTGTAGATAGGAACATTATAGGGAAACATGAAGATGCCATCATGAAATTATGTTTGTAAGACCTACATATAGGCATTGTTTATAAATGCATAAGACCCAAGTATGGGAAATGTTTGTAATCATTATGTATAGTTATAGTGTTTGTAAAGACCCAAGAAGGGAAATGTTTGTAAATTGTGTTGCTATGTAAGACTTTAAGAGGGTAATTGTAAAATGATGATTTTTATAACACCGGGTGAAATTTTCATAGTATTAGATATGAAGACCTAAAACCAATTGAAATTTATGAGATCATCCAAGCTAGAGCTAAGAGCTAGAGCCATGAAAAGATCTTCATAATGAGTACCAGGTTCAGTACTAGCTTTTTGAGGACAAAAAGACTTCTTAGTGGGAAGGATTGATTTGAGAGGATCCATATTTACTTCAAAAAATAAGAAATAAAATTTTAGGTTGAACATTATCATTAAAATACCTCATTGAGATCTTTCTAGCACATCTCATGGTTCGCAAAATGGAGCCCATTTGTGCAAAATATCATGTGTCAAAGATCAACTAGGGTAAGTTAAAAAAATTGGGTTTGGATAAAACATCCAATTAGCGAGTGGATGACAAGTTGTGAGTGGATATTAGACCATGTGTTGGGTCCTAAAGCCACCACATGGCTTTCCACTAATTTATTTTACCATGGTCCAAATTTATATTATTTCCCAAATGTTCTAAATAAACCATATTTTACTTACCATATTTCACATACTTTCCTTATAACCCTACGTTCCATGTTCCACCAACATATTTACCACATGTCATGTCTTAATTTTACATGTGACCCCATATTCCATTCATGTTCCATATCCCAACATCCATGTGAAACCCAACATACCACTCAATATTCCACATAACATCCCAAACATGCCACATTTTATCTACAAATTTCCATGCCAAATCCATAAACCTCCACAAAACCCATGAAATACCTTTTAATTCCAACCATTTAGCATGTTTTACCATGAATCTCATGGTATATTAATATCCTAACCACCACCCACCTCCCAAAGGTGGGATTAAAAAATTACGATGCCCACTAAAAATAAAGGCATAAGACTCGAACTCCTATCTTCCCATGTAAAAGGGATAAGGCCCAACCATATGGGCTATAGGCCTAAACACTATATAAATCATTCAACATTGTATTTGTAATTAAATTTGAAGAAGCTAAGTAGCCATTTTAAAGGCTAAGATCTAGGAAGCTTGTATGAGTTGCAAAGAGTGCTAGAGGCAAAATTGGGGAAAAGTCCAAAAAGGGATTTATATTATTTTTTCCAATGAAACAACTTTATAGTTGTTCAATTTTAATTCAAGAGATGTTTGTAAATATTTTTAAAGTATTTTTACTAATACATTGATCGATATAGGACTCAAATATGTAGGCCTTCAGGCCAAACTCCATTATCAAATTGTGTGTTGTGTTTTGAGATTTTCTTAATTTGTAAGTCAAAATTTTAAATTATTCAATAAATTAATATTGTAAATAAAAATTAAAATATGAAAGTGTATTATTAATTAATTTTATGGATTAGTAAAACTCATGGAACTAGAAGTATGAAACTAGTCAATGAAAGTTCTAGAAGCAAATCTAGCTCAAATCAAGAGAACTTTTGACAAAAATTCATCTGACAAGATATTTATTGAAGGAGACATGGTTATAAAATGGGATGAAAATAGAGATAAACTAGGTAGGCACACAAAGTTTAATTTAATATGGAGTGGTCCATATATTATAACTTAGTGCAAAGGAGCTAATACATTCCAACTATCTAATCTCAATGGATTAGAACTGCCTATCTGAGTCAATGGGATATACCTCAAAGCTTGTTTTTGAGGTTGGAATTCATTCCAAATTATATATATATATATATATATATATATATATATATATATATATATATATATATATATTAAGATTAGTTTTGTTTTCCAAATAAGTGATTTCACGTAGGTCAACTCACTAGGAGTTTTTGGTTTCTTAGTTTTTTATATTTTTCCCTATTTTGTTCTTGTTTAGGTAAATCCTACTCTTGTTCTTCACCAGTTAAAGTGTGTCAAGCTTAAAATGACTCTATGCCCAATGAAGTAGAAGGATATTAGAAATAAAATAATTATTAGGCAATCACCCCATAAATTTCACCATAAATATTGATATTTTTTCCCCAAATGTTAAAATGTCAATTACCCTAAGGGAAACACATTAATATTTTGGAAAAATGACTTAAAATGACTTAAAATGTCTTAAAACACTCATTTCCTTAAGTCAATAGAAACTTGAGATCTAGGTGTAATTTGTAACTTGAAAATTTATAAATTACATCTAGACCTCCACTTATCACTATACATTAATCCAATGGAAACCAAAGATTGGTTTGTAATTTTCAACTTAAAAACTTGTAAATTTATTCCAAGCTTCCACTTCTTGCTAAACCCATAACTTCTAGAAACTATAACTCCACTCACAATTTGTAACTTACAAAGTTTATAAATTACAAACAAAGATAATTCTTCCATAAACCACATACCCCATAAAAATTGGATATTGGAATGTAATTTACAACTTTCAAACTTGTAAATTGATTCCTAACCTCCACTTATTTTGCAACACCCCAACTACAATCTAAAACTCTGATTACAATTTATAACTTGCAAAGTTATAAATTACAACTCAAGTTTCACTTCCTACCAACCATCCTTCCTATAGAACTCCAATTGTAAATTTCAACATTCAATGTTGTAAATTAATCCTCGAGCTCCACCTTCTCATTTTCAAAGAGTCAAACTATCCCATGGAATGTGGAGGTCAAAGTGCAATTAGAAAACTTGCAAAATTTAAAAATTGTTCACAGACTACAGATCTCTTGCCAACCTCCTTCCTAGGGGAATTTATTATATAGTTTTTATATAAATCTAGTTAAGATTGTTTAAATTCATTTTTTATTCACTAATTTATATTTAGAGTTTTGTGCATCAAATTGTGAACCTGCTAAATGACACTACCATGCATTTGACCCTACAAGCCACATAATCAATCTATGCTACCATGGACATTCATGCTACGACTCCATTATTTCCCACCTGCATAGTATTCCTCCATCCCTCTACATTTTTTTATTATCTTTTCCACTACCAAGTTATGTTAGGTTGTTTTCTTTGCATTTTCTTCCTTGCTATTTACACATTTAGGGGCAATATTTTAGTAGTTTTTGTAATTTCATTTAAGGTTGTTTGCAATTCTTATCCATATCATCTTTTCAAAGTTTATAGATGTTAAAAACCTAGAATTTTTTCCCAAATTCATAAAAACTAGTGAATATCCATTGAAGATTACTAAACTAATTAATATTCTCATGCATATTCCCAAAATAGTCCCCATAGACTTTCCAAGTGCTAAAATAACTTCAAAACACATGGGATTCCTACCCATAATTGAAATTATATATCCCCATGGAATATTCACATGCATTGAGAAACCCCAATCTTTGTCAAAGTTTCCACTGAAGCTCATAAGTGTATTTCACATCTACCATCTCAGCCAAAGATTTTCCCTATAATTACAACTTCAATCTCCATCAGATCTTTCACCTACATTTTTCACCTTCAAATTCTACCAACTCTATAGTTGGTTTTCTCCCAACAATTTCTCCATAATCCATGTGTTGGGAAAGAAATGAATTTTAAATCCAAAGGACCTAATGATATAATACAAAAGAGATCAAATACACCAACCTAGGTCACATTGACTTAGGGGATTTATAGACTAAAGTAATGTTGAATTAAAAAATGACTGGATTTAGAGCATTTATGACTATAGACTAACCTAGGTAGAAACTTTTATCCTAATTGTGCATAGCCCTGAGCTAGTGCTCACATTATCAAAGCATTATGATGTTGGTAAGAGAGAGGTGTTGAATGATAAAAAGGAAAGGATTCTAAACCGAGACCCAAACTTCATAGACTTTGTGTGCTTGATACCTAAATATGAGAGTTACCTAGATATACCTCTAGAGTCATCAAAGAAATTATATCAAGACAATAACATTAGATGTCAAAGGGTAATGAATAAGTAATGGCTAAGGATCCCTAGGGATACATCCATCAGATTTCCTAAAACATTGGCAAGAATATATTTTAAAGATGATTTAGCTGATCTAATCATACTACTACTAGAATCACTAGTAACCCTAATGCAAATAACTTCCAAGAATGTATGTATCAATATATGGGTAATCCACTAGAAAAATCAATACATACACTAAGTATAGTTGACCAGTGACTCGATCCATAAGAAGTTGATGGAAGTCAAAAATAGAGGGAAGTTATATATGACTTATTATCTAGTTTATATATTAGCTAAGGGGAGAGCCTTCCTAGGACTAAACATAGTAGTTGATCAAGTGAATAAAGTTTTTAACTATTACCTTGACCTCACTTTTAATAAAATCACGCAACACTTCAAGAGATTAAATGATGCGTTCATTTACTAAATCATAGTCATGTTCGATAAAGAGCTAGAGAATAAAATATTCTTTAATGTTAAAACTTTAGAGATTACCAATTAGGGATCTTATTTCATCTAGTTCCCCACATACTTATACATTAGAGTGTGTAGATTCAATAGTTTTACTTACACCCTCATGAGGTATTTGAGTGTCAAATGGGCATTAATGGAACTTGTGAGGTAACTATTTGAAACTCACCAGTTATTATCTATTGATCACAAGGTGAGAATTCGTTTCCCCATCAATATAAGGAGGTACACATGCCCTTATTTATGAAAAGTGAAGTGTGTAGAGGCTGAAATGACTTAGATGACCTTGAGGTCTCTAGAGGTGAGGCCATTCTATGATGTGAATGGAAACATTACTAATGGATTAGGAATCTTAACATATTCCCATGTGCCCTACAATGAAGGTTATTGGGATGACTTACAAGATGAAAAAGAAGTAATATTTAAGAACTACTCCAAGATGATCCTTAATCAATTCAAGGCTTTTAACATGGCACTAGTCCCTAAGGACTTGGTCGATTATGAGTCCCTAGTAGATAAGGTCTATTATGAGAATAAAATCTATGTTATACCCCTTATAACTGTTAGGTGGTCCATTCCAAAATCTTTCTCATTAATGTATAGAACCAAAAACATAATAAATAGAACAATCAATTGGCTCATAAGTAAAGGATTCAAAGTAATCAAAGAGACAGTGAGCATCAATGAAAAACTATGAGAGATCGAAGAGAATAGAATATCACCATCATTAAAGGGATCCAGTAGTGAATCACTCCCAGAATAGGTAGATAGGCCAATGATCTCCCAAAAGAGAAAAAAAAATTCAAAAGCCAAGAGAGGATACTCAAGTAGTCAAGGAGCAATATTAAATCAACCAATGGTGATTTCATCTGAAAATATAGTTGTCATTAAAGCAAGAATAGTTTATACTCTCATCTTAATCATAGTATCAACTCCCATCTCTATAATACTGCCTCTACCTATCTCTACCATTCTATTATCTTCATCACTCCTCTTATCTCCACTCCTTCACCTCAAGTGATTCCACCCTCCATTCCCATGTGTTCACATGTGTCAATAAGTCCATTATCGATATTTCAATCAATTAAATTTGATATTTAGGTCTCCCTTCCACTTCCCTCTTCCATAATTCCTCCCTCTCCCATAATTTCTCTCCCTCCTTCCATAATTACTTCCACCCCATTAATCATCAACACTAAAAAATACTATATAACCATGGATTTAGTCATTCTAACTACAATCCCACTATCCATCCCAACCCCTAGGACACATAGTACTCCATTTTCATCTCCCCTCACTTTCCCATTTTCATCAACCCTAAGTTTCCCCATAACACTGATTAATTCATTCATGGCTTTGGACTCCACACTCCCACAGGTTCCCCAATTCCAGATCTCTATGCCTACCTCTCCATTAGTGTCAATTATATCTCCCACATCCCCATTAAGCACATCCATTTCCATTGCACCCATATTTTCCACTTCCATAGTAACCCCAACCCCCATAAAGGAGATAAAGATGGAGTAAGTGACTGATACTAATGTGGACATTCAACCCATAGATGGGAAAGAGGTTGCAAAGACATCAAACAATCAATGGATATATTATTTAAAGATACAACACTTGTCACCATAAGTACTAGTGCAACATATTCAGCTGGAGATTCACAAGTGATAGTGTCAACACAATAGGATTCTAATCCTAGTTGGTTAGCATAGATAGTGGGGAAAAAATGTAAGCAGATGATGTCCCCAAACACATTGGATTTTATCCTCAAAAATTCATATGATAAATCCAAATCAACTTCCAGAACCATATCAAGGATATTGTATGATTTAGAAAGGGAGAAGTATGTAGAGATTGTAGTCCTCCCATTAGATAAACAAAAATAAGATCTAGTGGTGGGGGATTAATACATATCAAAGGTCCACCTTGGTCATCCTATAAGAGATGGATTGAAACATGATGTTATGTCCAACATTAACTCTCTTTTTGAGAAAATAGATAGTGGCAAGTTCACTAAGGATGAATTGAAGAATAAGGTTGAACAATTAATGACTACATTAAATAAGTTCATAGATCCCATTGCTCCACCAACATAACTTGTTACTCATATCACAAACCAAGAAACACATGATACAGTGAAAAAAAACATAGCATGTGAAGGGCCACAAAGGAATGGGCAAAGAATCTCATCTCAAATGGAAAAAAAAGTTATTCAATTAGTAATAGACCACTATATAATTCTAATAGAGAGAGAGGCAACTTTGAGAGAGTAGATTAACAAGTATTAGGAAGAGACATAAAAGTTAAACCTTTTCTATCCAAAGTTGACAATTATGGATATAAATGATATTGGCATCTTATTTGTAGAAAAGATATTGAGAAATGATGTAGAGTAAGAGGAATTGGATATATCATCTTAGTTCAAGATAAGGATACTCACAGAGAGTACCAATAAGGCTAAGGCTGGACATGATAAAGCCACTGATAAGATATATGACATTGAAGATTTGTTGAATAAATTATCATGTCAAGTAATAGATCATCAAAAATAGGTTATTTTAGCTTAGTAAGTTCAAAATAAACTGAAAGGAGTGATTGAAAAAGAGTCAACTCAGGACACCACATTTAGCTTGATATCTATCCACTATTTTATTACTTACCATAATATAATGGATCAAATGAGAAAAGAGACTCAAGAATACAAAGCTACACAAAGGGAACTCTCTAATACTATTATAGAATGTGAAAAAATCCACCTCTACTATTTTGGCCCCAATTAAGATCATATTTTCGATATCTTAAAAACTTTGATGCATATTAGGTGAAAAAGGACAAAGAGTCTTCAGAAGTGTTGGATATGGATTAATTCTTTCTATCACAATCATTCTTATATTGTATTTCCTTATTGTAAAAAATATTGTCAATTTTCATATTGTAAATTACAACTATCATTTTGACATCTCTTTTTGAGAATGAGCCACTTTTAATTTCCACATTCCTTTTTGATAGGTTGAAAGTTGTAAAAAGCAAACTTGAAAATTGTATTTTCTCTTTTGAAAAATACTGAGTTGCTATAACTGCAAAAGCACATATTGTAAAATGCATTTCCAATTTTGTCAAAATTGTGTGAATTGAAAGTTCTAAAAGTCCCAATTTAAAATTACAAGTTAGGGATTTGAAAAAATGACTTAATTCATCTAAAATTTATCTCTTGTATTAAAGTTTTAGTTTCACTTTATATCACCTAATTTCATGAAGAAGACATAGGCATTGTATGAAGATTCCCAAGATTACTCCATGCCTTCAGCAATGTGGATCATGATGAGCACTTACATGTTCCTTTCAAACCATTCACCTTACAAAAGAAATCATTACAAATGAAGATCACACCCCCTTTTGCATGGAATTTCTAGATTTGCATGTTCTTCAACTAGGAATGGATTTTTTTATTAACTACATCTCTTCCATGAGATTTTTTGTATAAATATGGTTATTATGGTGTAACCCATTTATCCTTTTGCTACTAGAGAGATTATTTTGCATTTTAAATAACTTGTTTACATGTTGTAACTTGGAGAATGAGAATAAATTCAAATTTTGCCTTTGTTGTCTATGTAATCTATGTATACACGGTTATTTAAATATTTTTAGATGTTTTATTATTATTTCAATCACAAAATTTTATTTGTGGTAATTTTTTTCCCTTTTGAAAGATTGTTTTATAAAAAAATAATAATATTATCCCTTGTATGAGAAAATACTTAATATAACCTTCGATTTCACATTTGCATGACTTTGTGCTCTAATAATTTTCAATATATTCATTATTCTATTGTGTTCATTTAATAAAGCATTATAATACACTACCAAATATTTGGTGCAATCACCATTTCCAATTTTGTAATTTCCTTTGAAAAACTCTTTTATCATAGTCAAAACCCTAGTTTAAAAGCAAAATCACTAAGAAGAAAAATTTCCACATGAGCTAGTAGTTTATTAGTTGCACCAAATTTAGTGAAAATAAGTCATACTTATTTTAAGGTTCACTTAATTCACCAAGGTCCTACATATTGGAGGTGATAACATTGTATCATTAACTTTTTTGCACAATGAGCTACAACATCAAGATGGGTGTAAAATCAATGTGATAACAAATCCATTTAGGAAGGACATCATTTAAAATCCACTGACCATTTGAATTTCTTCATCTAAAGATGGAAAAAGATAGTTATCCTTCTTTGATGCTTGATTTATATTTATAAAGTCAACACATAGTCTGATTTCTCTATTATTATTCATGAATAGTACTAGGTTAGCCACCCAGGTGTAATGTATGATTGAAAAAATAATCTTAGCATCCATTAGATTTTATAATTATGTTTGGATGAGAGGTTATAGAACTATATTTATTAGCCTTTGATACTCCTTGAAAGTCTTATGTTCTAGCCTAAGTGGGATAATATGTGTGATGATCCTAGGTTCAAAGACTTTTAGATATTCATATGTCTAAAAAATCACATATTTATATTCTATTAGCAAACCTTTCAAATTTTGTTTCTCACTTTCAATGTAGCTCAAAATAATGCTTAAATACTAGGTATTTTGGTTAGTTCCCACTTTATCTTTAACAAAATTAGATTGAGTTGATTTAAGTTGTTTTCTGTTTCTAATATTGCATATCCACATCAAAATATTACTCTAGTGAGACCATACCCATAATAATGTGGCTCTCTTTCAATTTTAAGAAACCATATTCTCCTAAATATTCCATATTTGTGGAATTAACATTTTTTTCATTTATTATCTAAGATTTAAAGGCTCTATAACTATTCATAAATTATGTAATCTACTGATAATCATCAAATACATGGAAATTTAATGCATTATCTAAGATTGAGGGGAAATTAACCATCTATATATAACATTTCTACATCTTAGATTCTTGGAGTGGTGCTATATTGGTTATTGAAACTACTAGCGAGTCTATACTCTAGTTTTATTCCCTTGGGATGGATCTAATGTTAAATGCTTTGAATGATTTTATAAGATCGCATGATCAATTTTTGTGGTTATTCAAGCAAGTTAGTTTATATTGGTATTTATTTACAATATGGTTAATAACCAACTCTGAATTATCAAATATTTATAACTACTTGCCATTATGTTTTAGTGAAAATCATAGACTAATAGTTGTGGCTTTATAAACAACTTGATTATTGGTGTAAGGGAATTATAACCTATATGTAGTTAGATACTATTTTTTATCTGAGTCAACTAGATATATGTAAGACCTAAACTCTATTTTGACCTAGATTCATCAAAGTAGAGAGTCCATAATGAGGGAAACCTTCAAATTCTTGTTCTTGAGGTTATTGCTTTGTAGTGAATGTGTACACACGTATATGCAAAGATGCAAAGTTTGTGTTTTTGTTCTTAAAATTATACTATGTGATTACGTAAATCATAATTATTTCTTGGTCTACTCTAATATAGTTGTCTACTCATTTACAAGTAGTTACATATGTGATAATTCTCTATCCATGTATCCATTTAGTATATTGACCAATCCTAACTCAGTATTAAGTTGCAAGCTCTTGGAATGTCAAAAACCAAAATAAATATGTACTAATGTACATGTAGTTTAAATAAAAGTTGGATGTTACATTTTTCAACTCCCAAACACATGGGACTTAAGATATATCTATTTGTATGACCACCCTTTTAGATCTATCTAGGGTCAAACCTAGTTTATCACATACAAATGTAGGCATCATTAGTTGAGTCACTTGAGTCAACTAAAATATTATGCACATTATATATGAAAATTCTAATATTTAAAAAAAGGTGGTACTTATGGCTTTTATATACACATAATATCTTCAAAATTATATCAAATATTGATGCTTTATATCTTGCAGGAACTAATCCAAACTCAATCTCTATGAGTGTAAACCTTAAAGGTTTCATAAAAAAAGGGGTGGGAAGACCATTAGCACTTGACAAGATTGGTTTCCCTTATGTCACTTATTGCTAATCCAACTAGCTCCTAAAAATTATTACCCTAAGCTATTACTCCTCTTTTGCATAATCCTTTGGTCATTTCCCACATTTTTTCCCTCTTTTACTCACCTACAGCCCCTTTTGACTATTTATAGTACTAGGTCAACTTGGTCATTCTTGTACTCTTCTAGGTAGGATTCATTTACGGTTTAGATTAGTTCTTGCCCAACCTAGCCCATGACCTAGTGAATTTTTGTCCATAATAGTACTAGGTCGACTGTGTCAATGTTATCAGTCAAAACTTTTGAAAGAGCTCAGGGTTAAATCCACCTATATATACAAGATCATTTCATCATTATTTACCAATAATCAAGAGTTATTATTTGCTTATACTTCTTTACAATATGCTCTTCCACCATTCTACTTGAGTAGTCTTAGCTTAGGGTTTCTACTTGGAGAATCTAGTCTTGTGGAAAAGTCTCGGATGCTTTGGTCTTTTTTAGTGATCCTTATAAACCATAAAAACTTCTTTCAAATCCCCTTTGGTTAGGGAAAGATTGATTCTTTATGGGTTTATCTTTCATGTAAGTATTCTCTAGCTTTATTCCTCTCTTTAGTAGATAAAAGTAGCATAAGTATTAGCTTCAAATAATAATTTTCTTCCTATTCATGCATTAGGATCTTACTCATACATAGCTTAATTGAGATTATCATATGCATTTTTGTTTGTTTACTAACCCCATATTATGCTAGAAGCTTTGGTGAGTACTAGATTAGATTTATTTTCTATATTAGTTTAGTGAATATGAAAATGTAGGGCTTATCTAGGGTTATTGCATGATTATGTTTGATTGGAGGATTTAGACCCTCCCTTGTATTGTTTATTGTGATAAGATATCCTCTAATTAGGTCTAATAGATCCCCATATTGTTCCCATCCTGATTACATAATATATCCCCAATTAGAAGTGTAAGTATGATCTATCTTCTCTGAGTTATGATTGATTTATATACATGATGAATTTTTGAATAAATACAATCTAGTGAACCTGATGTGAATCTAACCCTTGTAGGTTTTCATTCATGTTTTTATTATATTATCATTTTATTTATTAATTTTCTATATTTATGATATTAGGTTGATAGGGATGGTATAATTTCTAACTTCTATGCATAAGTTTAACACATAGTCACATCAAAAACTCTTTATGTTTATCTAGGTCTTTGTCAGATATAGGCTAATGGGTTGAACAAGTTGACATAGTATAGATTTTCACTTCCAGATTAGCTACTAGGTTGACCCTATCAACACAATACACTTTCAAACTTTTTAAAAACATATTAGGTCAACACTATTGGTATAGTATTCTTCACAAGTTTCAATAAAAAAGGAACTACATAACTAGGTTGACCTAATAGACATGGTAGAATTTACAAGTAAAAATCAAGACACTTCAATAGTAATCTCACTTACCTCTACATCTTCCAACCCAATAAGGTTCCTTTCTCTCTTTCTTTATCATTTTCATTATTCATTATAGTTCTACTTTAACATTTTGAAATATTTAAAATTTCCCTTATACAAAAAATGAGGTTGACCCTATCAACTTAGTTTTGTATTCTATCTTCTATCTAAAAGACTAGGTTCACACTGTCGACAAAGTTCTTAATAGACCCTTGCTTTAGTAGTACAATAGTGACACTGTCAACTCTATTCAATAATCTTTGCATACACTATCATCTGAACCAACACTATATTGTGTTTTATAGCTGGAATTAACATCTATATGCTAGTAATTAGCTCACACTTTCTCTTTTAATTACTTTCATGCTTATAATAGATCACATGGTCTAATTACACAATTTTTTAATATACCATTTAGTTGCACTATTTTTCTATTTCTTGAACACATTACCAAATCACATAATCTTAAAACACATTTAAATAATTATCTACCCAAGGCCTACCTACTTAGATTTCATCACCAAAGGGAAAGATAAATTGGTTTTATGGCCAAGTATAAACACATGGTTAATGGTATAAATTGGTAAAGCACCTAACACCCTTATCATTGTGATGTGTGAAGTGAGGGGGTAGGCCTAATACAAAGCCAATACCATTGCCAACATAGATCCCTTTTGGCTTAAACATCCTAAAACCATCCATAGATTTCTTTTTAGTTCCCTACTTTCATCCAACTTCTTATCACACTTAAAATCATACTCTAATAGTATAACATTCAAGAAGACCACTTATTTAGCATTTACTTTCTAAGTTGAATATTTTCTCTTCAATCATTATATGTTGTATTGTAAAAGAAATTTCATTGGAAAATGTTGGTGTAAGGCTTTGTGTTATGTGCCTAAATTGGATCATCTTCATTGAACTAATTAATGGTGTGCTTCCTTTCACTTCTTGATTTCAAAAGTAATTGCAAAAATTTTCTTTTTTTAGTACACTATCATTCTATTTGACACATTCTCTTATAGACTATCTATTTCCCCTACCTACAATACTGAGTCAACCCTACTGACACAATATTAGTTTTTTCCCCTTAGGACATAGTAATAGGTTTACCATGTCGACTTTGTATCCTTATCTTCCTATTTTTTATCCCAAGATATAGTACTAGGTCAACCTTATCGACTATGTATCCCTTTTTTCTTAGTTTTTAGACCTCATTTTCAGTTTTAGGTTGACCCAATTGACTTTATACTCTTAATCAAGATCTATTTTCCCTAGTTTTTAGTGCTAGGTTGGCCCAGTCAACTATGTAATCTTATTACTTTCCCTATCTATTCAACTCAATTTTCTATTTCTCTTGGTATTTTGTTCATTTCTATCAAGTCATCATGATTCCCCTATAAAAATCTTCTTAGACACCCTAAATCCATTTAGATATTATATGGGATGTTAATTTGTCCCTCCCTTTTCTTCCCAAGAGAATCATCACTCTTGGGGAACCTCATCCCCTCCTTCATCTATGGATTGTAACATGGTAAAAATTACACCTCAATATGAAGTAGGTGGATCTGATCCTTTCTATAACTATCAAGACAATTCCCATATTCAAAATATTCAAAATAATATGGGAGTAATTAATACAATTTTAATCAATAATCCCACTAATAATCCATCTTCTAATAACCCTCTCGTTAATACCATTTCAGGGAGTGCTCCTACAAACACCAACCCACCTATTAATATGACTTAACTTCTTACACAAGTCATACAACAAATGAACATGATGCAAAATTATAACACATGTTAAATGATGCAACTACAACATCATTTGATTAATATGGCTAATCATCCTCTAGATATCCATCCTCAAGCTGATCCCAATTTCATTCCTCCACCTCTTAGAGATACTTTAGTCAATGTTATTCCTCAACCAACAATGAATAATAAAATTCTTCAAACTATTCAAAATGAAACTTTAGCTCCCTTCATTATGTCCATTGATATTGGTAACATATCTCCAACTATTGAGTATGATGGGACTAAAGGCCCTGCCTCATTTTTCAAAGCCTTTGGCAACCTTTACAAAGAGTGGATCCAAAATAATACTTTTACCACCACTAAACTTCTATTTAAAACCTTTAATGATGATTTATTATAATGATACGACCAACTTCCACAATAGTCTATTTGGTAACTTGAATATTTGGTCAATTCTTTAGTTAAATAGTTTCAACATAATGATCTTCCCACAAATTGTCTTAGTCATTTCATCAATGCTAAGTAATCTCCCACCAAATCAACTCATGATTTTATTAAATGATGAAAATATCTAGCTCATAAATCCAACCATAACATGATTGATGATAATTTATTTAAACTCTTTATCACTGATTTAACTCATTTTCTTCAATATAAGGCTCAAACTTTTTCTCCCCAAAAACTTAATGAAGTTTTTGACCAAGATAAACATCAAGACTTTCTCATTAAGCAATTCAAACCTAATCCCAAACTTCTTAAAGGATATTTTCAAAATTATTCTAATTATGTCACTGGAAACACTCCTCAAACAAAACCTAAAGTGTCCAAAACCAACATTCCTTCATCTTTTCACACACCACTCATTGGGTGGAAAATGAAACAATTTTTACTGCCCTCTAAACCTTTCACTTATCCTAACAATCCTCCTAAGTAGTATGACCCTAGTCAATTTTTTTGGTTTCACACCAACATTGGTAACTCTCATGAATCTTACAGAGGGATCAATAATTTTTTTTTCTCTTATATGCTTGGTGATTCCTTTAATCATGAAGCCATGATCAACCTTCATCATCAATAATACAACATAGCTTCTCAAAAATGACATGTTTCTAAATATTCTCCCTCAAATAATCAAAAATATTTTTCCACCACTAATAATCAACAAAATACCAAGGATGTGTGTGTTATTGATGTCGATTATGACAAATATTACAATAATTCTCAATATGTTAACACTGATTAGGTTAATTATCATCTCAAGCTAGCTCAGAAAGATCTTGTTACCAAACCTAAGAAAATGCTTTCATATAAAATGAAAAATTTGGTTATTTGATTACAGATAAAGACAGCTAATCCATAGGTCCTCTTACTTGCTTGTGCAACCCTTTTAAGATTTTCTTTCACTAATTCCTAGTCATCCACAGTGTTTCAGACTTAACCCTTATAGACCCAGGTAGCTCTTTTAGGCTCAAATTCATCCCCCTAGGTCTCACTCCCTTTAGACAATAGTACCCAACTTGGACAGGAGCACTGAAACCCAAGGTGTCCTATTTTTAGTTCTATTTTTCAAGTACAAAGTTAGCTCAAATGATCATATTCTCCTAGATCCTTATCCTAATTCATGTTAAACTAAAATGAATTCATTTAACCCATGATCAATAAATACCCTATAAAAGGCCATTCAAAGTCCATTTATAAGAGTTGACATTCATTTACAAGAGAGAAGCAAGAATAAAAGCAAGCACATTCAAGAATTTTTACCTGTTCTTTGTATACAACCTTCTAATATTTATCTAAACTTATTCAAACCCTTACACTAGTCCCTAGTCATTCCAAGTATAGCCAGTTTTTCATTTAGTTGCATTTTCATATATAATTGCTCTAAACACTCCAATAAGAGAACTATATTAGACTAATCCCTCCTCAGAGTATTGGTATGTAGGTAGTGTGCCCACACATAGGGTGTGAAGTGCATCCAGTGTATCCTTTACACACTAACCCCTTCTCTCTCTTTCCCAAGTTGCCATTCAATTTCAAGCACAAAGAGATTCTAGAGATTTTAAGATTAAAAATAGAAACAAAATGAACTTCACACACTTATTGGATTTGATATTTCACTAATAGGGTAACACAAACCTGCCAAGCAAAACCCAAAAAACTTAGATCACCTAGACAACATCACCAGAAAAAGACTATAATGATAAATAGTAGGGTGTCCCACTTTTGATGCTCTTGTCCAATCTATAAACAAACTCCATGATTCTATTTGTGATATCCTCCCAATCCTTTATAAAAAAATTAGACCCTAAAACATCCATCTTAGTTAGTTTCTAGCTATGTTTGATTTTCTCTCTATTATTACTATTTTTAGAAAAAGGTAAAAATACAATCTATTTACACAAATCAGTGGCTTAATTATTGAAAATTATTTATTGATTTATCCTAATTTAACCTATTTATTTAATTAGGAATAAAATTCTATTATTCTAAAAAATAAAATAAAAATTGGTAAACCCAACATACTTTGAATTTTGCATAAAACCCTAGAAACTCCAGGGCAAATTCCTAGCTAATTTTTCCTATTAATTTCTAAATTTTTCCTTGAATATTTCAATTATAAATTCATCTCAAATTTTAAAATTTTTTAGTAATTTTTAAAATAAATTTATTTCAAACCCTAGTTGCATACACTAGGTCCCAATAATTTTCTAGTATTAATCCAATAATTTTATGATTTGTTACTTGCATATATAAAATAAAAAATATAATTAAAATTTTCAAATTCAATATTACTTTCAAAAATGATTTTATTTTAAACACTAGTTGCATCAACTAGTTCCCAGTAAGTTTATAGTATTAATCTGATAACTTTTTTATTTTTTACTTGCATATCTAAAATCAAAAATTTAATTCAAATTTTTGAATTCAATATTACTTTCAAAAATAATTTTGTTTCAAACCTTGGTTGCATCAACTAGCTCCCAATAATTTTTCAATAATTTTTTGAATTTTTACTTGCATATTAAAATTAGAAAATCACTTCAATTTTCAAAATTTCATAGTAATTTCAAAAAAATTATTTTTCTCAAAACCCTAGTTGCATCTACTAGGCCCCATAAGATTAAGCACCTTCCCTTACATTTTTGAATTTTTTCATGAATACTTAAATTATAAATTCATTTTCAATTTCAAAAATTCATAGTATTTTGCAAAAATATTTTTGAAAAATACCTAGTTGCATATACTAGCTCCTATTTGCTTCTTGAGGTATCACCTTACATCCATACTCAAATTGAAAAATGTTGCTCATTTATTTACAAACTTTCCTTAAATTTTGTGTAAATAATAAAGAAACCATAATGGGCACTATCATGTACATGAATGATGAAGTCTATCGTATGCTAGTACAAAGCTTCATTCTTTGCATTTCATTCTTATGTTTCATAATAAGGGATGAAATTAGAAATTTTATTACTAAAATTACACAAGAGTTTAATATTTCTTTTGCATTCTTTTTATCTCTCATATGGCAAAATTTTCAAGCTTATCATGCTAATGACATTATACATGTTATGTTACATATCAAAATTTTCTATTCCTTTATGCAAAAAGTCATACTCTCTATCCTTTGCTTTCTATCTATCATATGGAATAATTTTCAAGATTGTCATGATAAACATATTAGAATTGTTATAGTTCATGTCAAATATATTTATGAATTCTTGCATAAATCCATGTTCTCAACCCTTTTCTTTCTATCTCTCATGATGAAATTTTTTCAAGTTTATCATGCTAAACACATTAGAAATGTCATGATTCAAGTCAAAGTTTTCTATGCATTAATGCACAATTATATGCTCTATATCCCTTTTTGGTTATCTATCATGTGGAATTTTATTTATAGTCATATTGATATACATGGAATCTCCATATCACTACTAGACACAAGCAAACACTAACAGTTATATCTATCCAGACTCTTTTCAAACTTGGTTCATCTAGCTTTCATCCTACACGTACTACTAGCTCTATACCTATAGTACATCATGTGATAAATGATATCACCAAAGTTTATAAAGATAGGTAGGTTGATTACACCCATGGTTATAGATTTATCACTCAGGTTAACACCCCTTTTGATCCACTTTCAACTCCTCCACCTATTATAGTTCTTCCTCTAGTCCAGATTTAGCCACAGTCAAGAGCTTCAATGCTAGCATAGATAGTTCATATACCTCCATAGAGCCCTTTTTGAGAGAAACCATAGTTTCAATCTTATAGAAAGCTTCCAACTATAGTTTTCACACCTAGTGTAGTCTTATTGAGGTCTCATGCCTCTAAAGACAAAGCACATGTTTAGAGAGTTTCTCCTACTTCCAGATGGGTCCCTAAGAACCTTATAATTGCATCTACTTCTCAAAGTTATAGAGGGACCCCAAATTTGGTTTCCACTATATAAATTTTAGAAAATTTACAATAGTTACAAATTTTAGATCCACAATCTCAACATTTCCATCATGCTTCACGATCATGCATGATCCTTCTTATTGATACAAAACATGATAGGGAGTCTCCCATGAGACTCATTGATTAGTATCATCTCTTTACAGCTTTACTTGTATATAATCTCTTGTTCATTATTTTACATAATTTAAATTTTTAAAAGTACCAAAATAGTATAACATTTCAAAATTCCAAAAACATTCAAATATATCAAAATCACAAAAATGTTTCAATTATATGCATCATATATGCTTTACATTAATACTAATATGATAGGACTTATACTCATTATTTTATTCTATTGTGTGTAAATTTATCTACATTACCATGGTTCATTTTATCTTCTTTGAGTGTGTGTAGTGATATCCAAATCCTTGACTGCTTCACTCTACCCATTGAGGAGGCATCCTACTTCTACATTTGAGACAGACATCAATATGCATATCCACTAGGGGCATCTTCTACATGAATAAACCATCCAAGTTATGTCATTATTACACTACAAAATCCAAGTAATCATGTTGATGTGCATTACCTACTATATTACACATATTACTATATCAACATTTCACTAGTATCTAGCACTTGTGTATCTTTTTAGCATATACCTAGTCTTATAATAAACATGTCTTGCATACTTTCACACTTTATTTGATTAGTTTTATGTGATTCTATATTTTTATTTATTAAATGCTTTCTCTTCTTACTTATCATAGCTTGTTGGATTGCATTTCTAGTTCTTGATTGTCTCCTGTGTGTGCCTTAATAAATTTGTCAATGTCCTTTACTTCTATTCATGTGTGTGTACCTTTGGACATTTTCAAATGTCCCTTTATTTCACTCTTATTTGTACCTATGGTCCTCATACCAATCTTGATTATTTTTATGGCATGTGTATGTGGCATTTGAACATGCCTTGTATGTTTATTTTCAAGTATGAGTGACATGTGTCCATGTCCCTTGTTTGCTTGGCCCCTTGGCCACCCTTATATGTTTATTGATTATTAATTTATAAGATTATTTCTTGATTTATTATCCTTGTTCAAAATTTCATGATCTATATCATGCATTTATTTTTCCTTCTTTGATGCCATGATGGACATCATGTTCCATCCCTGCTTAACAACTAACAACTAACATCTAACATTTATAGTTCTAGTTCAGTACATTGCACATGCTTTTACATTTTTATATCTATCTAGGCATACCCCTCTTGATATAATAATATCTTAATACAAATATTAATATATCTAGAGATATCTTATCAAATATCACTGTTATATCATGTATCTATACAGCATAACACACTTGCAGGACTCTTTCTTCTAAGGCAAGTCATTACATGTTCATCATTCCTACACTCAAAAGAGGAGGAAAAAATAGTGGTTTTGTCACAAAGATAAAAGATCCTATTAGTCAAAAAAATAACATTCAAATCACCCAATTTAAAATCCATAGGTCAAACTAGTCAAAACATAATAGAAAAATAGTGGCAATTCCATATCAACAACCAGTTTCAGCACAAGATAACAAGACCAAAAATGGAAAGTAGTGACAAACACAAGGGTTTCATCATTTTAGTGATATTGTATAGATATAAAAACACCCAATTTTTCTAAGAATAGGAAAAAAATTAGCCTAGTTATAGTTTTTTCACATCTAGATCAGTCAGAATAAGTAGTTTTAGTATAGTTTTCTTAAGGAATGTAGATATAGGGGGTATCATGCATAGCATGATGGATCTCACTTCCAATTTTAGATTATGAAATTGACATGACTTTTAAATTATAATCTATGTTTTAGATACTAGTGATTGGGGGTAATGTGCATGGTACATTGGTCTTCTCTTATTTCCATGTTTAGTTTATTACCTAGGCATTCTCAGTAGTTGTGTGCCTTACTCCATTTATAGGTGGATGGCATATTATTCAAGTTGAACTTTCATATAATTTTAACATCTTTATTACCTGAGTTCTTGAATTATATTTCACATGAGCCTAGTGCATTAGTTTTAGAGTTGCTTTCATACAAGCCTAATCTCCATCTTTTAGAATGGCCAAGAGTGAGCTAGTTCCTAGCTTACATTTGACTATCCAAACCATATTGTCGTACTTTTAGAACATATATGAGATCCATGAGCCATCTCATATGACATCTATTATTATGGGTATCACTTCATAGCTTCACTTCATGAGGCAATGATGGAGCCAAAGGGCCAACCTTTGTATTTTTGAACCACCTATTCAGAGGGATTGGACACACAGTCTACACATTGATTATCACACACATCATCATCTATCTTCACTCGGTGAGAAATGATGGATCTAATGGGCTAACCTTTGTATTCTTGAGATACCTATTTAGAGGGATTAGATATATAGTCTAAATATTGATTGTCACATGCATGATCATCTAGATTCACTTAGTAGGTGAGGATGGAGACAAAGGGCCAGCCTTTGTATTCTTGAGACACTTTCTATGGAATTGAGCACTCACGTACATTAATGGTATAACTTTTAGTGCATCATCATCTAATACAATCCATCATTAGTCATCCTTACTCAAGATCGGAATAAGTTTTGTATTGGTTTGCTTACCTAATGAGGTGTATTTAATCCTTTCTCTTTATTTTTATTTTACTTAGATTTTTTATGTTCTTTTTTTATATCACATATAATAAGAACTAATATAATATTTATTTCATTTCAAAAATTCACACTTTCACAATGTGATATCTAATTACTATCCAACATTAGTCAACATCACACAAGCTTCATGGGTTTCACCTTTGTAGGTAAGTTTAGGTATACTTTTTATTTTTTTCCTTTATCCTAGTATTTCACTTTTTTGTATCACTAGAATAAAGGGGTGGGGGGGGGGGGGGTAAATAGAGTCATATAAAATGTGAAATTTAGTTATTTAAGTATGGCTAAAGACACCTAATCCATATGTCATCTTACTTGCTTGCACAACCCTTTTAGGCTTTTCTTTCATTGATTCCCAGTCATCCATAGCCTTTCAAACTTAACCCTTATAGACCCAAGTAGGTCATTTAGGCCCAGATCTATCCCCCCAAGTCTCATTCTCTTTATACAACAACTCTTAACTTGGACAAGAGTGTTAATCATAGTCTTTTAGATCCTTATCCCAATTCATGTCAGCCTAATGTAAATTAATCTAACCCCTAATAATTAAATCCCATATAAAATGCCATTCAAAGTCCATTTATAAGGGTTAGCACTCATTTACAAGAGAGAAGCAAGAATACAAGCAAGTATATTTAAGCACTTTTCCCTTTTCTTTACATACAACCTTCCAATATTATTCCAAGCTTATTAAAACATTTACACTAGTCCCTAGTCATTCCAAGTACACCCAATTTGGCATTTAATTGAATTTTTATACACAATTGCACTAGGCACTTTAAGGGAGAACTACATTAACTTGATCCCTCCTCAGAGTATTGGTATGTAGGTAGTGTGTTGACATAGGGTGTAAAGTGTGTCCAGTGTATCTTTTACACACTAACCCCTTCTCTCTCTTTTCCAAGTTGACAATAAGTTCAAATACAAAGATCTCCTAAGGATTTGAAGATTAAAATAGAGGCATGAGCTTCATAGACTTATGGGCTTCAATATTTCACTAATAGGGTAACACAGACCTATTGAGCAGAACCCAAAAAAATAAGATCATGTGGACAACAATGCCATAAAAGGACTATAGTGCCAAAGATTAGGGTGTCCCACTTTTGATTCTTTTGTCCAATCTAGAAATGAAATCAATGATCCTATTTGTGATAGTCTCCCAATCCTACACATAGATTTTCAAACCCTGCAACATCTATCTCAATCAGTTTCTAAGTTTGATTTTCTCTCTATTATTACTATTTTTAAAAAAGTTAAAAATACAATCTATTTACACAAATTAGTGGCTTAATCATTGCACATTATTTACTAATTTAACCTACATAGACTTGTTTATTTAATTAAGAATAAAACTCGCTTATTTTGAAAAATAATAAAATAGAAACTATAGTCATATAAAATGCAAAATTGGATGACTTAGGCATGGATAATATCACCCAACCTATATGTCCTCTTTCTTGCTCACACAACCCTTCTTGATTAGTCTTTCACTGATTCCTAGTCATCTATAGCTTTCTAGACTGATCTTTTTGAGACCCAAGTAGCCCTCTTAGTGCAAGATATATCCCCTTAGGTCTCATCCCCTTAGGAAAATAACACCCAACTTATAAATTAGTGCCAAAACTTAGGGTGTCTTATTTCTAGTGCTATTGTCCAAGTTCATTTTTAACTCAAATAGTCAGATTTCCTTGAATCCTTATCTTTTTCCCTATCATCCTAATACAAGTTCATCTAACCCATAATAACTAATTACCATATAAAAGGTCATTCAAAGTATATTAATAAGGTTTGTCACTCATTTATAAGAAATAAGTAAAAATAAAAGAAAGTACATTCAGGCACTCTTCCCTATTCTCTGCATACAGCCTTCCAAGATCCTTTCAAGCCTATTTAAGCACTCATAATAGTCCTTAGTAATCCAATGTACATCCATTTTCACATCTAGTTTCTTAAATCACACATTATTACACCAAACACTTCAATGGAAGAACTACATTATCTTGATCCCTTTTATAAGTATTAGTATGTAGGTAGCGTACCCACAAATGGGGTGTGAAGTTTGTCCAGTGTATTCTTTATGTTGGGTGAATATTTTTTTGTCAACTAACTGATGACAAAATGGGTATATCAATCACAACATAGGGAGATTTACACCATGAAAAGTGTGGGTTTACCAAATCTAGATGAGGTAAATCTCTGCTCTCATCAAGACGAGGTTCCCTATAAATATTTATATGTTGGATATATATATATATATATATATATATATATATATATAATTAAGTAGAAAATAACACATGGGGTGGTATAACAACATCTACCTCTCTTTTTCAGAGGTAATGTATAAAGAACAAAAGAGGGAAATCCTAGTCCATAGCTAACAACATTCCTCTTCTTTCAGGAATGGTATCAAACATTAAGCAAAAAATCACCTGAAGTAAAAAAGTTAACAAGAACACTCACATAAGCACAAAGTCTTGCATAGCCTCCTTCACTGATTCAGAACAAATGTAACCGTAGAATGAAACGAAGCACAAAGTCTTTGCCTGAAACTACAAAAGATAACTGAATCACAAAGATAAAAATAGCTCAAATTCTATCTTCTACCTTTTAGAAACACTCTCAGATAATATTAACACACTCACTTTGCTTATTAAATCAGATAAACAAGATATTACTAGGAAAAAGGACTTAAGAACTATTTCCTAAATAACACAGATAATTTCAACACAAAGTCTGAAATAAACCTGCTTCTCATTCATTTAACAAAATATGATTTACAAGTTTGAGCACAAAGTCTCAAAAAAGTGTTTCAATTTTGGTAGAGTTTTTGCTCTCTATTATCCTAGATCCATTTACAAAAGAGGTCTCCACTATATATAGGGAGAAACTCTCAAAATTAGAAAATAATAAAATACAAAAATATCTTAGTCAAAGATGACTCATCTTTGACTTTGAGATATTTTTTTGAACTTTTTACATGTAATTACATATTACAAAATTGCATGCACTTTTCACAAAACAAAAGTGCATAAGGAAAGAAGAAGAGAGAAAGGGAAATAGCTTCAGTTCTTACTACCAGACTTCTTCAAATGAGCATCATACGAAGCAATGGATGTCTGAATTCTTATACTGTTTGGCATAACCATGTTCTTGGAGATGATTATGGCTTTGATTAAAGCGTCTTTCAATGTTGTGATAGACTTAGCATGACCATTTAATCTAGATTTTAGATTATCCAGAGTTAGCTGAGTATCCAGGATATTGTCCATAGAGGTCATTGAGAAGGCCTTTTCTTCAAAATCTCTTTGAATCATCCCTTTAAAACCTTGGATCATTTCTTTAGCTGAGAGAAATTGGTTATCTCTAGAAGTGAGGTTGCAGGGCAATTCTTCTAGTTTATTGAGCAGGCCTGTGTTGCTCTTCTCACTAGCATCCCTAGAAGCTTTGAGATCTTCAATTAAATCCTTGAGTACCTAGATCTTGAAGATCAGTGACTCCTTGATCTCAACATAAGAGTCTTTACTGGAGATGACACCAATAGATATCAAGGTGCTCTTCTTCAGATGCTTCATCTCCCTCCATTTAGTAAGATCTTTTTCTAAACTATCAACCTCCTGAGAGATAAGAGAGACCAGGTCATCTAATTCTACTCTCACCTTCCTCATCTTGCCTATCTTATCTACAACCTCCATAAGAAAGGAAACTCCTTGAGTATGCATTTTCTCAACATAGTCCTCCAGGACTTTCCCCTTCAAGTGAGTCTTCTTCACCTTTTGAATGATAGGGTCATCTATAGAGAAGGCCTCTGGAGTTGCCACTTCAGGGGGAAGAGTGAACCTCCTTATTACTACCGTCAGCAGTTCTGTCTTGGCCTTGTAATAATCTTTCATCTCCTTTTCTCAGTCAAATTTTTGGACCATGATGTCCATAGCAGACTGAAGATCACTTTTTGCACCTTCATGAGTAACTTTGCCAAGTTAAACATGAGAGATGGAATAGCTACTCATTTCAAAACCCTCAAGGGTTGCATCCTGCAAAGGCTTAGCTATTTCCACAAATTTTTGTCATTTTTCCTCGACCAATTTTGAGAGGATCCTTGGCCTTTCCAGAGCTTTAGCTTTTACCGGCACTATTTTTCCAAAATCAAAATCATCTAGAGAGATGGCTAACTTCTTTCTTTTAGGTGTGAAAGCTGGCATCCATGGCAGGAGAGAAGAAGTATCTGTCGTGGCAATGATTCCCTTAGCTAGCATTACTGTGGCAATTTCTACACTTCAAATAGTGACAGTAGTTGTAGTTGGGGTAATAGGTGAAATTGTACTAGCCATCGATTTTGGCTCTTGTGCAGAACTCTCTCCTAGATTGAAAGGAGATGAAAGACTAGGAATAGATCCAAAGGAGCAAGGGGTATCTCCAGAAGCACCCTGAGGATCACCAAATACAACTTTGGAAGGAGAGGCAGTTTCAAAAGAGGGAACACTGATAGGAGAGAGAGGAGAAGGGGGTGCCACAAGAGATTGAGGTAGAGAAAGAGAGACATTTTGAGTGATTGTGCCCCTTCCTAGGAAGATAGAGGTTCAGTCTTTTGTTGTTTTGGAGGCTGCTCATTTGTCTCCATTAGTTGGGTTGCCTGTGCCTGAAGACTCTATTTTGTAATCCCTTTAGCTGTTACTTTTGGCTCTTCAGTAGCCTTTGGTTTTTTAGAAACAAAGATGATTCTAGGCTTGTGAGGCCTAGATGGGGAAGGAACATCACCTTTGTTCTTAGTTCTATTTTCTGCTTTCTTCCTCATCTTTGCTTGGAATTCAGCCTCAGATCCCATGATAAATTCTTTCAGTATGATCCCTTTGGCTGCTAACCAATCATTCGTGTTAGCCAATATTGGTTCAAATCTCTTCCTCAGAGAAGTTAGTTCCTTTTGAGACCACTGATTTGGAGGAAAAGGGGAGCCAGTAATCTTTTTAGCTAGGTACCTACTGTTGATAATGTTCCTATCATCAGCCAGATTGGGGGATATCTTTACAAGCTCCAAATACTCAATTTGCTCTAGGGTCAGCCTACAATAATCCATTTTCCTAATTTCTTTAGCTATCCTTAGGTCTATCTATATGTCTTCGATCAGGGCTCATGGAATTGAGTCTTCCACCTGATCTTGTCCTTGACTCCCCTATAGTCAAATTTATCCCTTCTCTTAAACTGCTTCAGAGTGACCAGCTACATCTCTATTTCCATGACTTTGTCTTTGGCTACTGTCATAATAGAATACTTGCCAATTTTGACTGGAAACCTAAAAGTTGGATTTTTTAGCTCCATTTGCCTAGTATGCATGACAAGCAGTTGTCAGCAAAGTTCCATTAAAACCAACTTGTCAGAAGGGAACCTGGGGAGCATATAGGGGTAGCCTTGGAAAAAGCCAACTTGAAGATAGTAGAAGGTGGGAAATTGGAGGAACATACACCCGTAGTCCTTGACGACTATCCAAGCTTCATCAAATACTCTCTTCTACTCAAGCTAAGGGTCAAAGAGGCCTAACAATATGGCAAAAAAAGCATCATTTACTCTTTTGAAATGGTGAGTTGACCCTTGAAGTGTCAATTGGGGGTAATATGAGTAGACCAGGGTGGTCTTTCTATCCCCTTCGGTTGTCAAACCTGAGAAATTTTGCATCAAAGTAGCTATGTACACAAGGTATGAGGTCATATAGAACTTAGAAGAAGTCTGTACCTTGGTCAACTGCTCATGAAGAGCATTGCTATCTGCTCTCCCCAAAAGATGACCTACTTACCCTAGAGGATTATCTTAATAAATAGGTATATCCATTCATGGACCTGTGAGGAAGATGGAAGGCATCGCACTCTACTGAGAAGGGTGATCAAGTCACCAACTTCTTTAATGAAGTCACTCCTCAAGAAGTTCCACAACCATCTAGATAGACTAGACCTGGGTGTCTTTAACCACCTATTGTTCATGACTTTCTTTTCCCTTTTAGGGTCTTTATCATACTCTTTCTAGGCTTCTATGAAGTTGATCTTCAGTACTTCAGTAGCGGGAGGGCACATGAAGACTTTGTCAATGAATTTGGGATCCATCCAAATTATCACATTATCACTGGAGTCCAAGACTGACCTTGTCTCTTTGTTGTAGAAGCGGGCACATTGAAAGATGAACTCTATATGATTTGCTACCAATGGGAAACTGGGAACTAGGTGGATGTTGCTTTCAATGATCCTCTTTATTTCAGAGCTTGGGTTTGTCACTGTTGTTTGAGCTACAAACTTGGCCATATCTACATGGCCAATTTCGGTGTCCCAGATGTCATCGACATTAGAGGTGACTGCAGTGATCGAGACGATGCCTTGGTACTTGTACTTCATCATCTTTGCCTTTTTGGGAGATGTTTTTGACATTGAAACTGGTCTCGATCATATGGGTGTTGATGACCAAGAGCCTTCAGAAAGAACTATAGCCATGATCACACAATTAGGGGAGAGGGGAAGAATTGGAGAATCTGTATTTTAAGTGATCATGACCAAGGAAGCGTATTTAAAAAGGGCTGGATCAGAAAAAGGTGCAAAAAATGAGGAAGGGAAAGGAAAGAAAAAATGAAAAATCCTCCATATTTAGAAAAATCCAAAGGGGGAATGAATGGGTAGTAAAAATCACTGCCCTTATAGGTTGAATTGATAGAGTGAAAGGTCAGTGAATGCAGGATCAGCCTGCACAAGCGGCAAATTTCACCACCCTTGTAGGTTGGGGGAAAAAAGGTAGTTGTAGTGAAATTTGTCGTTCATGAAGGTGAAGGTAAATGGGGGGCCAAGATGCATGGGTGGTAAAAATCATAGCCCGTGTAGGTTTTGTAAGGAAAACTGCAGGTAATGGGGAGGGACGGTGATTTTAGCCATCCCAGTAGGTAGGTAAGTCTAGAAGGCCGACGAGGGGAAAACAAGGAGAAAAAAAACAACAAGAACACTCTAATAATACCAAAATAATAAAAAGAATTCAAGAAATAGGAAGAAAAAGACAATAAAAGCTAGAAATGAGACCTACCTAGAAAGCCACATGTGCCACGAGATTAAATCTACCAAAATGCACTTCAACTCATCTGCTAGGTTGTCTAGATGCGAAGGGTAGGAGGAGAGGAGGAAGAATGAAAATAAATGAGCTCTAAATTAGGTTATATGGGGTGAAAAATGCCCCCAACAACCTGTCGTGCGTGGCAATAAATGCCACACACAGAAACCAAAGCATACATGGGTGGCAAAATTCACTGCCCTTGCATGTTTAGGTTCATTCAGATGCAGGGCCAGCAAAAATTGTTGCCCTTGTAGGCAAAAATGTAGGTATAGAAAAATTTGATGTCTGTATAAAGAAAAATGTAGGGGCAGCAAATTTTTCCACCCTTGCATTTCAAAGGGAAATGCACTAGTGGCAATTTTTTCCACCTGTGCACAAAAATGGAAGAAAAGACATCAACTCTGAAAGAGGTAGTTTGGGGGAGGGGTTTTCTTGGTCGCAATGAGATCATAACTACTCTCATGTTTCTAGGCCAAGATGAGAATGAATTAAAACCCTGTCTCAAAAACAAACTTAGAGAGGTGAGAGATGAAATAGACAAGTTTCATAGGGGGTTGTTCCCAAAAATGGGCTAAGATTATTTTGGAAACAACAGCTGGCTCCTGTTGGGGAATTTTCGTTAATGAAATTGATTAATGAGAGTAGAAACCATTCTCTAAGTGCCTTCATCCAAGCTATTGGGCTAGGGAGTCAAGCCAAAAATGAAAGAAAAATAGACAAAATGTAAAAACTGTACATATATACAAATAGACTTATTTAAGCTTCAAGGATTGAATAACTTTAGATGCTACCTGCTATGAGGTAGTGTAAATGGAATTCCATCTTGGTACTCCAATAAGAAGCTAGCCTCACCACAGAGTTGTCAAATGGTGAACGGGCCTCTCCATAGGGAGTCAAATTTTTCGTGCATCCCTTTTGGTTTTCGCCTCTTGTCCCACAACAAGACTTGATCTCTGACTTGGAATTCGTGAACTTTAGCTTTTTTATCAAAAAGTGCCTTCACCTAGTTCTGATGTTCCATAATCTGATCCACTACCATGACTCCTCACTCTAGACACATGATTTTTTTGTCGACTAAGCTTTCAAAGGTTGATTCTTCGATTGCTTTAGTTAATCTGAGCACTAGTAGTTCAAGGGTGATGAGGATTTCTACATTTAATCCATATAGAAGCTGGAAAGGTGACATACCTATAGCCCTTTTGGGTGTTATCCTATCTACCTATAAAGCATCATACAATGCTTTCTGCCATGTTCTCTGATTGTTGTCCACCAACTTCCTGATAATAGTGACTAGGTTCTTATTGCTTGATTCTCCTTGGCCATTTTCTTGAGGGAAATAATTTGAAGTGTGGTACAGGGTAATCTCATAATAAAAACAAAATTGAGTAATTTCATGTGATGAAAAATAGGCCACATTATTTGTTACAATCTTGAGTGGGACCCCAAATCGGGAAATGATATTTTCTTTGAGAAAAATGCACACCACTTTAAATGTAGTGTGCTTGGTTAGGATGGCCTCCACCCACTTAGTAAAGTAATCCATTTTCGTGAGGACATAATCATGTCCGGCACTTGAAGATGGGTTGACTATGCCAATAAAGTCAATACCCTACTATTGAAATGGTTCCCTGATTACTACTGGCTTAAGAGGCAATGTAGGTAGCTTAGGCTTTCCAATGAACTGTTGACACAATTCGCACCTATGCACCCATCTGTAGGCATCCTGGAACAGTGTCAGCTAATAATACCTTGCTCATAGAATTTTGTGCACTGTCACCAGTGCATAAAAATGCCCTCCACATGCCAAATTATGGAAAGACTCTAAGAGTCTTTCTTGTTGTGTCTTGTCAACACAATGAAAAAATGCCCTGTCTAGGTTTCTCTTGTAAAGACCATTGTCCCACAGGACATAACCAACTACTTTTAATTTAACATTCTATTTCTCTTTATAAGAAAGATGAGCGGGACACTCACCATATGTCAAGAAATGGGCAATGTCAGAAAACCACTCATCAGTAGTTGCAACAAAGACGACCGTAGACATGCCTTCGATCTCTAGTTCTTCATTTTCTATTTCATTTGGAATGTTGTTGGAGATCAACTGGCAAAGACCCTTTCCTCGTACGAGCTTGGTATGTTTGATGTCAAGATCAAACTCCTGAGTCTTGGCAATCAAATTACCTCTCTTTGTACTGAACTCTTGCTGAGTCAAAATGGATTTCACTATTGTGTCGAGTATGAGAACTCTGGTGTGAGAATTTACGATATAAAACCTAAAATGCTTGACCGCTTTGACTACTGCGTATGCATGCTTCTCCATAAGGGAATATTTTAGCTCATGAACCTTGAGTGGACAACTCATGAAAGATATAGGAGATTCTACACCTTCTTGATTTTGTTGGACTAAAATGGCTGATAGTGTATGGTCGAAAGCATAACTGTATATTTTGAAACCTTTAGTATAATCTAGAAAAACCAAGACTGATGCACGAGCAATTACTTCTTCGATTTCTTTGAATGCTAATTTTCCCTCAGTAGTCCACCTAAATGTAGCATTGCCTTTCATCATATTGACAATGTGACAGATTTTCTTAGCAAACTCAAGAATAAACCTTCGAAGAAAATTCACCTTTCCAAAGAAAGAGTGAAATGCAGTCTTGTTGGTAGGTAGAGTAAGTTCCTAGATGGACTTGACTCTCTTTGAATCAATTTTAATACCTTTTCAGGATACAATGTATCTGAGAAGTTTCCCTTTAGTTACTCTGAAGATAGATTTATTTGGGTTTTAAAAAATACCATTTTGACAACAATGTTCTAGTATCTTTTACAAATGGTGGACATGTTCAGAATGATGCTTTGAAAACACTGTTAGATCATCCAAGTATACTATAATGAATTTTCCCATTTCATCCTTAAAAGTGAGATCCATTGCCCTTTGAAATGTGGTACTTGCATTTATCAAACCAAAAGGCATTCTTCGATAAGCGATGGTGCCCCAAGGTGTAGTGAATGTTGTTTTATGCTGATCTACTTTTTTGACTTTGACCTGATTGTACCCTAAAAAACTATCCAGAATTGATAACATTTTTGAACATGTAACCATCTGTAGAACTTGATCCATGATAGGAAGAGGGTAGTTATCTTTTAAAGACAACTAATTTAAGTTTCTGAAATCCACGCAGATTCGAATCTCACCATTCTTCTTCCTGATAGGCACTATGTTGGCAATCCATGTTGAGTGATGGATTGGGAAAATTATCTGAGTGTCAATTATTTTTTATATCTCAGCTAAAATAGTACCTGAGATTTTTGGGTTATATTACCTGGACTTTTGCTTGTAAGGTATAGAGTTGGCCTTCAGAGGAATGTCATGGTGAATGTCATTTGGCCTAAGTGATTTCAGATCATCATAGGAATAGGCCAATACATCTATATATCGACGAAGTAAACTAGCAAGCTTAAATTTCTCCTCAGGAATGCAACATTTCCCAATGTTTACCATCTTAGGATCTTGCTTGGTTCCCAATTTTATCTGATCAAAATCTTGAGAGGAGTTTGAATTTGTTTGTTATTGTTTAATAAACTTGTCATGATTGTCAAATAATTTTTCTAGGGAAATTAGGCCTTTGGGAAATTAGGCCTTTAGGAATCTTATTCCCCTTAAGCTGTAGAAAATCCTCACCGATATTCATATTTGACTCAAGAGTTGCTTCACATTCTCAGAGTTCACTACCTTCAAAATGTAGTTGTTTAAAACTATCTTTTTACTCTAAGAAGGTGATTATTTGATCTTCATTGTTAAATACTTGCCAATGGCTGGCATTATCAGGTACACTTGGCCAAAAGACTAGTTCAATAGTGTACTTATCTCCCTTAAAGTTTGGGTGAGGAACTAAGAGAGTAGCAGAGATAGCCAATGCATCCACTTGGTCATTGAATTCCCTTAGAACAATAGAGATGTTGAAAGCATCAAAATTTTCAATTTGATCCCATACCAGATTGTAATAGTAGTGAAACCTTTCATTTTTCATCTGATAGAGGTTCCTCACCTGACAGACTACCAACTCGACATCCCCTTTAGCATGGAGTAGCCTAATGTCTTTTTCTCTAGTAGCTTGTAATCCAAGCAACAGGGATTCATACTTAGCTATGTTGTTGGTATTGTTGAACTGCAAATTATAAGAAAAAGGAATAACGTCTCCTTGAGGAGATACCAACACAACCCTGGCTCTCAAACTAGTAGAAGAGCAGCTACCATCAAATTCTAAGGTCCATACCTCATTAGACTTTGCTTTTTCTTTGAAAACTCCTTTTTTTGGGGTAAGAGGTTCTTCCATGTGTTCATTTTGATTTGTCAATTTTCCCATTGTGTCAGCTAAACACAATCTCAAGTTATCACCCATAAGAGTTTCATCAGATGCCCTATGGATCCCGTCTATAGATAAGAAGTAGTTGCCCATGCCTGAGGACTTGAATAAAATTTGAGCTTCCAGTGCCAATGCTCGGGTAACTGCACACCTTGCTTCTTTCTCAGGAAGCAACTTCTTCATAACACCTTGAATTGGGATTCTTGCTTCCAACAAGTCCATACTTAGCTCACCTCCAACATCTTTGCAAAAATTTTGCCCAAGCAGGATGTCATAAGACGCTGGAACATTGGCCACTAAAACTATCATTTTTATCCCTTTTTTTAGAAAAGTTATGAAAGTGAATTGAGTGTCTTTTATCTAACCAAGGAGGGGAACTTGCTTATTTTCCATTAAAAAACACCTCCCAAAAGTTTTGGTCAAAGTTTGGCGAAGAGAATCTGCCACCTTCACAGGCATGACATTATCTAAGGCTCCAAAGTCTATAATACAATTACTCAGTTTATAACCATTTATTAGTAGGGAAAGATAGAAAGGTTCTATTTTCTCTGGAGTAATAGGGGGAGTTACAACAAGATTATTTTCGGCTGATTTATCTTTAGGAGGATCATGAATGGCCTTCAAAGAATCTTGTCTTACGGGGATGGCTTTGTTTTTCACATATTCTGCTAACCTATCAAATTATTCTGGGTTAGCCCTCAAATATTCAACCTCTGTCATTTGAATTTTAGTCTTTCTAGCATGATTAATTATATCGAATAATTGAGAAGAACTTGAAACAAAGGAAGAGAGTCCATCATCTAGAACTTTAGTGGGTATGGTACTGGTCTAAACAATAGAAGTGGAAGGTATCGGGTGGTTGGAGGTACTTACTTTTTTATGAATTACCTAATCTTTTGATTGTGGAGGCAATGGAGTCCCTTGTTTAGCAATAAAAATTGCCAGCTGGGGTTCTTCATCTGCCTTTCCTTTGTCAGTCTGTGAAGCTGACTGATTTTGAGACCTGGTAAAAATAGTGTAGGATCCATCCAAACCCTATCCTTTACTTCTAGCTTCATCATGGTAATTCAGGAAACTGATATTGGAGTCACCAATTAATTCTTCTTCCTACTCATCGAAGAGATTAGCATCATCTTGTTGGTCCAACTGAGATTGGAGTGAATAATTGTGTTCAGCCTATAGATAACTGACTACTGAATTGGCAGGTGCTACTTTAATGGCCAATTTCCTTGGAGGGGGAGGCAGGTGATTTGGTTGCCCTAGGTTTTGGGTAGCATTACCCTGATACTACTAATTCTAGAATGTCCTCTTAGGCATATCCCAATAGGTAGGGGTAGATGTACCTTGGGTTATTTGCCTTTTCAAAGCTATTAGTTCATTTGTCAATTTCTACACTATAGGATCTGTAGTTCCTGTAGAAGAGCTTTTAGTAGATGAAGAGAATCTATTTTTACTAAGGTCTTTTCTAATCTTACCTGCTAGGATAAGATCATCTTCAATCTCAGTAACCAAATTTTGAGCTAATTCTAAATCCATAGGGCTAGCTCACCTCAATAGGAAACTTACTTTGGGAAGCTGCGAGTTGATGAAAAAGCACTTGAGATTCTCTGGCGTGGGCTGAGCAACAATTGGAATCCAGTTCCTCAACTTGTTGAATTTAGCTATAAAATCCCTCATGGGTTCCTAGATTCTTTTTTCATCTATGTTAGATGCACTAACAAGGTGTGTGCATCTTCAACAGGTTTAAACCTAGCTTTGAATTTAGCTTTGAGCGTATCCTAGTCAGTCACTGACCTAGCTTGCAAGTGATAGAACCAATCCATGGCAGCTCCTTGCAGGGTTTCTATAAAAAATATAACTGCTACATCCTATGGAGAAAGCAATGATATGCTCATCGGAATGAACCTTCCCATCACCAAAAATCTCAGGGAAATTTTTCCTAAAACTACGAGGTAGTTCATGCAAAGGTGCAATCAAATTAAGAGGACCAAAAGAATTGCCCCATGGGCCTTGAGCCATTATGATAAGAGGATTAAGTGGCAGGATAATGAATCTAGGCAGGGTATTTATAGGTAGGGAATGATTAACAATAGAAAAAGAAGCTCGACCTTGTGGGGGTGATCTGATAAGGTTAAGAGGAAAACTCTTAGACCATTGAAGGAAAGGTGGTGAAGGAAACAGATCAAAATCGCTCTGCTATGCCAACTCGAACACGGGCTCAAAAACACCCTTGGCTCTCTGACTTCTTGTGTAGCGTGGAGTTTCGAGATTTTGAATGAAAAAGGGACTGAAAGTGCTTTAAGTTGAAGCTTGAGGCTTCAAAATGCACATTCGTAATCCTCAGTGGAGTCGCCAAAAAATTGTTCGGTGAATATTTTGTCATCAACTAACTAATGACAAAATGGGTATATCAACCATAGCATAGGGAGATTTACACCACAAAAAGTGTGGGCTACCAGATCTAGATGAGGTAAATCTCTCCTCTCATTAAGGGGAGGTTTCCTATAAATATTTATATGCTGGATATACACACACACACACACACACACACACACACACACACATATATACATACATATATATATATACATATATATATACATACATATATATATATATATACATACATACATATATATATATACATATATATATATATACATACATATATATATGTACATATATATATATATATATAAAATTAAGTAGAAAATAACACCTGGGGTGGTATAACAACATCTACCACTCTTTTTCAGATGTAATGTATAAAGAACAAAAGAGAGAAATCTTAGTCCATAGCTAACAAAATTCCTCTTCTTTCAAGAATGGTATCAAATGTGAAGCAAAAAATCACCTGAAGTAACAAAGTTCACAAGAACACTCACGTAAGCACAAAGTCTTGCATAGCCTCCTTCACTGATTCAGAACAAATGTAACCATAAAATGAAATGAAGCACAAAGTTTTCACCTAAAACTACAAAAGATAACTGAATCATAAAGATAAAAATAGCTCAAAGTCTATCTTCTACCTTTTACAAATGCTCTCAGATAATATTAACACACTCACTTTGCTTATTAAATCAGATAAACAAGATATTACCAAGAAAAAGGACATAAGAACTATTTACTAAATAACACAGATAATTTCAACACAAAGTCTGAAATAAACTTGCTTCTCATTCATTTAACAAAATATGATTTACAAGTTTGAGCACAAAGTCCCAAAAAAGTGTTTCAATTTCAGTAGAGTTTTTGCTCTCTTTTTATCCCAGATCCATTTACAAAAGAGGTCTCCACTATATATAGGGAGAAACTCTCAAAACTAGAAAATAATAAAATACAAAAATATCTTAGTCAAAGATGACTTATCTTTGACTTTGAGATATTTTTCTAAACTTTTTACATGTAATTACATATTACAAAATTGCATGCACTTTTCACAAAACAAAAGTGCATAAGGAAAGAAGAAGAGAGAAAGGGAAACAGCTTCAGTTCTTGCTGCCAAACTTCTTCAGATGAGCATCGTACATAGCAATGGATGCTTGAATTCCTATAATGTCTGGCGTAACCATGTTCTTGGAGATGATTTTGGCTCTGATTAAAACATCCTTGAATGCTGTGATGGACTTAGCATGACCAGTTAATCTAGATTTTAGATTATCCAGAGTCAACTGAGTATCTAGGATATTGTCCATAGAGGTCATTGAGAAGGCCTTTTCTTTAAAATCTCTTTGAATCATCTCTTTAAAACCTTGGGTCATTTCTTCAGATGAGATAAATTGGTTATCTCTAGAAGTGAGGTTGTAGGGTAGTTATTTTAGTTTATTAAGCAGGCCTATGTCGCTCTTCTCACTAGCATCCTTGGAAGTTTTGAGATCTTCAATTAAATCCTTGAGTACCTAGATCCCGAAGATCAGTGACTCCTTGATCTCAACATAAGAGTCTTTACTGGAGATGACATCGATAGATATCAAGGTGCTCTTCTTTAGATCCTTCATCTCCCTCCATTTGCTAAGATATTTTTCTAAACTATCAACCTCCTAAGAGATAAGAGAGACCAGGTCATCTAATTCTTCCCTCACCTTCCTCATCTTGCATATCTTCTCTGCAACCTCCGTAAGCAAGGAAACTCCTTGAGTATGCATTTTCTCAATGTAGTCCTCTAGGACTTTCCCCTTCAAGTAAGTCTTCTCCGCCTTTTGAATGACAGGGTCATCTATAGAGAAGGCCTCTGGAGTTGTCGCTTTAGGGGGAAAAGTGAACCTCCTTATTACTACCATAAGCTATTCTATCTTGGCCTTGTAATAATCTTTCATCTCCTTTTCTCGGTCAAATTTATGGACCATGATGTCCATAACAGACTGAAGATCACTTTTCATACCTTCATGAGTAACTTTGCCAAGTTTAACATGAGAGATAGAATAGCTGCTCATTTCAAAACCCTCGAGGGTTGCATCCTACAGAGGCTTAGCTATTTCCAAAAAAAAATGTCCTTTTTCCTTGACCAATTTTGAGAGGATCCTTGGCCTTTTTGGAGATTTAGCCTTTTTTGGCACTATTTTGCCAAAATCAAAGTCATCTGGAGAGATGGCTAACTTCTTTCTTTTGGGTGTGAAAGTTGACATCCATGGTAGGAGAGAAGAAGTATCTGTTGGGGAAATGATTCCCTCAGTTGGTGTTACTGTGGCAGTTTCTACACTGCAAGTAGTGACAGTGGTCGTAGTTAGAGGAACAGGCAAAATTGTATCGACCATCGATTTTAGCTCTTGTGTAAAACTCTCTCCCAAACTGAAAGAAGGAGATGAAAGACTAGGAATGGATCCAAAGGAGCGAGGGGTATCTCCAGAAGCACCTTGAGGATTGCCAAATACAACTCTAGAAGGAGAGGCAATTTTAGAAGAGGGAACACTGATAGGAGAGAGAGGAAAAGGGGGTGCCATAAGAGATTGATGTGGAGAAGGAGAAATGTTTTTGAGTGGTTGTGCCCCTTCCTAGGAAGGTAGAGGCTCAATCTTTTATTGTTTTGGAGGCCAGTCATCTGTCTCCATTGGTTGGGTTGTCTATGCCTAAAGACTCTGTTCTCTAATCCCTTTAACCAATGCTTCTGGTTCTTTAGTAGCCTTTGGTTTTTTAGAAACAAAGATGATTCTAGGCTTGTGAGGCCTAGATGGGGAAGGAACATCACCTTTATTCTTGGTTCTATTTTCTGCTTTCTTCCTCATCTCTGCTTGGAATTCAACCTCAGATCCTGTGATAAATTTTTTTAGTACAATCCCTTTGGCTACTAACGAATCATTAGTGTTAGCCAATATTGGTTCAAATATCTTCCTCAAATAAGTTATTTCCTTCTAAGACCACTGAGTTGGAGGAAGAGGGGAGCTAGAAATCTTTTTAGCTAGGTACCTGCTGTTGATAATGTTCCCATCGTCGACCAAATTGGGGGGAATCTCTGCAAGCCCCAAATACTCAATTTGCTCTAGGGTCAGCCTATAATAATCCATTTTCTTGATTTCTTTAGCTATCCTCAGGTCTATCCAGATGTCTTTAATCATGGGCTCATGGAATTGAGTCTTCCACCTGATCTTATCCTTGACTCCCCTATAGTCAAATTTGTCCCTTTTGAACTACTTCAGAGTGACCAGCTGCATCTCTATTTCCATGACTTTGGCTTTGGCTACTGTCGCAATAGAATACCTACCAATTTTGATTGGAAACCTAAAACCTAGCTTTTTTAGCTCCATTTGCCTAGTATGCATGACAACTAATTGTCAGCAAAGTTCCATTAAAACCAACTTGTCAGAAGGGAACCTGGGGAGCATATAAGGGTAGCCTTGGAAAAAGCTAAAGATAGCTGAAGGTGGGAAATTGGAGGAACATACACCCATAGTCATTTACAACTATCCAAGCTTCATCAAATACTCTTTTCTGCTCAAGTTGAGGGTTGAAGAGGCATAAAGATATGGCAAAAAAACATCATTTATCCTTTTGAAATGGTAGGTTGACCCTTGAAGTGTCAACTGGGGGTATTATGAGTAGACTGAGGTGGTCTTTCTATCCCCTTCAGTTGTCAAACCTTGGAAATTTTGCATCGAAACAGCTATGTAGATAAGGTATGAGGTCATATAAAACTTGGAAGAAGTTTGTACCTTGGTCAGCTACTCATGAAGGGCGTTGTTAATCTGCTCTCTCCAAAAGATGACCTACTTACCTTGGAGGATTATCTTAATAAACGGGTACATCCATTCATGGAATTATGATGAAAATAAAAGGCCTTGCACTCTGTTGAGAAGGGTGATCAAGTCACCAACTTCTTCAATGAATTCACTCCTCAAAAAGTTCCATGACCATTTGATAAACTGGACCTGGGTGTCTTCAACCACCTATTCTTCATGACTTTCTTTGCCCTTTTAGGGTCCTTGTCGTACTCTTTTTGGGCTTCTATGAAGTTGATCTTTAGTACTTCAATAGTGGGAGGGCACATGAAGACTTTGTCGATGAATTCAGGATCCAGCTAAATTATCACATTGCCATTGGAGTCTGAGACTAACCTTGTCTCTTTGTTGTAGAAGTGGGTACATTAGAGGACAAACTCTATATGATGTGCTGCCACTAGGAAAGTGGCAACCAAGTGGATGTTGTTTTCAATAATCCTCTTGATTTCAAAGCTTGGGTTTGTCACCTTTGTTTGAGCTATGAACTCGGCCATATCTACATGGCCAATTTTAGTGTCCTAGATGTCATCAACATTGGAGGTGACTGTAGTGATCAAAAAGATGCCTTTGTACTTGTACTTCATCATCTTTACCTTTTTGGGAGACATTTTTGACATTAGAACTCGTCTCAATTAGATGGATGTTGATGAGCAAGAGCCTTCAGAAAGAACTGTAGCCATGATCACACAATTAGGGGAGAGGGGATGAATTGGGGAATCCATATTTTAAGTGATCATGACCAAGGAAGGGTATTTAAAAAGGGTCGGGTCAGAAAAAAGGTGTGGAAAATGAGGAAGGAAGGCAAAGGAAGGAAAAGATGAAAAGTCCTTCAGAGTTATAAAAATTTGGAGGAGTAATGCATGGGTGGCAAAAATCACTGCTCCTACAGGTCTAATTGACAGAGTGAAAGGTCAGCGAAATTTGCCGCCCATGCAGGATCGGCTTACACAGGCAAAAAATTTTGCCACCCTTGCAAGTTGGGGGAAAAATGGTAGGGGTGGAAAAATTTGCCACCCACGAAGGTGAAGGTAAATGGGGGATCAAGATGCACGGGCGGTGAAAATTGTAGCTCGTGTAGGTTTTGTAAGGAAAACTATGGGTAACGGGGAGGGACATCAATTTTAGCTGTCCTAGTAGGTAGGTAAGTCTAGAAGGTTGATGGGGGGAAAACAAGGAGAAAAAAAACAACAAGAACACTCTAACAAAACCAAAAGAAGAAATAGAAGCCAAGAAATAGGAAGGAAAAGATAATAAAAGCTAGAAATGAGACCTACCTAGAAAGCTGCACGTGCCACAAGATTAAATCCACCAAAACACACTTTAACTCGTCTGCTGGGTCATCCAAATGTGAAGGGTAGGAGGAGAGGAGGAAGAATGAAAATAAATGAGCTCTAAATCAGGTTATATGGGGTGAAAAGTGCCTCTAACAACACACCACATGTGGCAATAAATGTTGCACATAGAAATTGAGGAATACATGGGTAGCAAAATTCACCGCCCTTGCATGTTTGGGTTCGTTCGGATGTAGGGGCAGCCAAAATTACCGCCCTTGCAGGAAAAAATGTAGGGGTGGAAAAATTTTCCACCTATGTAAAGAAAAATGCAGGGTTGGCAAATTTTTTTGCCCTTGCATCTCAAAGGGAAATGCATTGGCGGCAATTTTTGCCACCTGTGCACAAAAATGGAAGAAAAGACATCAACTCTAAAAGAGGCAATTTGGGGGAGGGGTTTTCTTGGTCGCAATGAGATCGTAACTACTCTCAAGTTTCTAGGCCAAGATGAAAATGAATTAAAAACCCATCTCAAAAACAAACTTAGAGAGACGAGAGATGAAATAGACAAGTTTCATAGGGGGTTGTTCCCAAAAATGGGCTAAGCTGATTTTAGAAACAACACTTTATACACTAACCCCTTCTCTTCTTTACCTAAGTTTCAATACAAGTTCAATCACTAAGAGTTCTTAAGGGTTTTAAAGGTTGAATTAGACACATATTGAGCTTTGTAAGCTTCTAAGCCTCAAAATTTTATAAACATGGTAACATAGACGTACTGGACAAAACCCAGAAAGCTTTTAGCCTCAAGACAATAGCATTGAATAGGACTATAACACCAAAAAGTAGGGTGTCCACTTTTAGTGCTCTTGTATAATGCAAAAATGAATTTTAGGAACCTGTTCCAACCTATTTTCCAATCCTTCTCCTCTAATATCAGACTCTATCTCAATCTAGATCAACCAAAATAAGCTAAGTTCTAATTTCTCTCATATATTGCTATATCTACAAAAAGACAAAATATTATCTATTTACACCAATCAGTAGGTTAATAAAAGCATATCTATTTACTAATTTATATTGCTCAGACCCTTTATTTACTTATGAATTAAACACCTAATTTATTAAAAAGAATAAAACATTTGGTGACCCTGACTTACTTCAAACTTTTGCATAAAAAGCCTAAAAACCCTAGGGATAATTATTTCTAATTTTTTGCCATAATTTCCTAATTTTTATTGAATTTCAAAATTATAAATCTATCAGTTCATTTAAAAACTATCACATATTTTGTTCAAACCCTAGTTTACACATACTAGGCCCTTTTTACATACAAACACAATCAATACACTAGGAAAAATATATTGCTAATTTTAGAAATATTTTCTGATTTTTCTTAAAATTTTCAAGCAAAATTCTACAAATTTTGTCTAAATTTTTAAAATTATTGCACTAATTTTGAAAAAAATCTTTCAAAACCCTAGTTACATCAAATACATTCTCAATTATTTTTTAGTACTTTTTGCATCATTTTCTAAAAATTTAGTTACATATCAAACTAAAAAAATCAATTCAAAAATCAAAGACTCATATTATTTTACACAAATACTTCTAAAAAATATTTAGTTGCATATACTAGCACCTTTTTTCTTCTTGCGATATCACCTTACATGTCTTGAAGCTTTGTATCCTTTCTATGAATATTTCAGTTCCTTGTTTAGATTATATCAGTTTGATCTTTTCTGCTTTTATCCAAGTTATTTTCCTTATGCCACCTAGGTTCCTTGCATCTCTTCCCTCAAGATGAAGTGAAGGACTTAGTGACAATCCTCCTAAATTCACTTAGATTCCTTCAACTCAACCATATACCATAGATAAATAACCAGATCAGATTCCTGTTATAGATTTACACATCTAGATTATACGAATTTCTATGAGGATAAATCCAATCATGAGCTGTATGAAAATACCAATGATGATGTACACACTAATGCTCCTAGTCCACCACATGGGACTACCGATCCACTACCACCTATTGTTGATAATGAGTCCTCAAAAAATATTTGGTTTAAAAAAAATTTAGAGTAAAAACTAAGGAACAACCTAAAGATCATACACTAATTTTGAAATCTATCATGTAAATCAAAAAGGCTAAGAAAGTTGAGTCTTCCATTCATTCAGAGTAGCTAATTGCAAATGATACTACATGGGTAACTATGTCTCAACCACCCCTATAATAGCCCAACCATCTTTTATGCCACTAGTTGTAGCTAATACATCCCTTTCTTCTGATGTCACAGCCCTTGTTCAAGAGATACGATCTCTTCAATCCAAGGTGCAACATCTTGAGCAAGGTACCACTAGACCTATGTAGGCTTTGGATTCTTTTTCTCTTCTATAGACACCATTGGCACATCATAATTATTATACACCTTTGCCACAAGGTTTTGTTCAACCAAGGGTTACTCTTTATGATGGTAAGGGTGATCTAGAGACCCATTTGAGAGATTTTCATGTAACATGCTTGGATTATATAACCAATGGTTGGCTACTTACCAAGTTATTTCCATGGATCCTAAAGGATTATACTTTACAATAGTTTTATAGTCTACTAAATTATTCGATCATAGCCTTCAATCCTTTAATAGACATGTTCCTTGCACATTTTAGTATCAATTATGGTGACAAGGTTTTATATGCACAAATTTCACAATAAAAATAAAGGTCAAATGAGCCCCTCATAAATTATATTTTTAGATACAATACTATTCTAGCTAAACTAACAAGCCCCATGGTTAATCAAGAGCTATATGACATCTTCAAATAGAGCTTTCTACCATCATTACATGAACCTATTATGTTTGAAATATTCCCTTCCTTCACTGAATTATGTGACACACTCAAGGGAATAGAAGTTAGGATAATTTCAATAGGCAAACCTAACTATTCAAGTATCTCAGACATAACCAACAAGAGTAAAAGAAAAGTCCCATACAAGGTCAAAATTAGTGACAACAAGAATCAAAATCAACCAATAGTCAATGTAGCTATAAATCCCCCTTAATGAGTGGTTTAAATAGCTCCTCATCATCATGTACTTACCAATCTACCAGTTTCTCCAACTAAGGTTTTGCAGTAGTTATTGGAATGTAACATCGTCACTCTCCCACCTATCTAGGAAGTAGACCTAGTAGAGCCTCTTCCATAGGTATATGGTCAACATGTAATTTGTGATTTTAATAAGGCATCAGGCCACATAATAAATAGATGCATCAATTTATGACATAAAATATAGGACTTGATAGATGATAATCTACTTGATTTAGGCACTTTAGTTGAGCCTCCAAAGACAAAGCCAACACAAGATAAATATTTGAAAATATTTTTAGATCTATTTCCATAGAAGTCAAAATAAGAGAAAGAGGACACATCTAGTGTTTACCATACATACCATACACATCCTCCACTAGCTACATACTAGGCACCTTCAGTTGAGGCACATCCTTTAAAAGGTATGATAGGTGTGTATGAGTCCAGAGTTCTATCCAGGCCTTTGATATCCTTATTAGATTAGGAGATTATGGAGGATAATACAAGATATAATGCACTTTTTATCATAGAACATATTCATAATTAACCTATTCATAATGTACTCATTGATAATGGTTCTAAACTTAACATGTGGACCTTCACACTAATTCAAAATTTGGGTTATTTAGAGTAGGATATCATACTAACAAACACCATTATTAGTGGTTTTAGTGGGCATATTCAAACTTCATTGGTTGGCATAGTACTTCTACTACAGGTTGGTACTACATATGTAGTAACACCATTCACTATAATTCTTAGAGTGGGAGTTTTTGACATATTACTTGGTCAACCATGGATTCAAAAACTCAGGGTAGTACCTTCTATAGTTCATATATGCATGAAGTTCATTCATGTTAGTCAAGTTATCATAGTTAGTGGAGTTTATTTTGAGTCTCCACTCCCCACTTTAGAGCTATCTACTAGCTTACAATCACTAGCTTTAGTTCTTCCACCAATTTTAGTTTCTCCTCTAATTTTAGTATAGTTTTCACTTCAGATACAACCATAGTTGTGATATCCATTTCTAGTATAGAGGGTTCATATACCCCCATACTTTCAATATTCTAGATAAATTCTAGCAATAATATTCACACGTAGAGTAGTTACATTGAGGTCTCATATAGCTATACAGAGAGAACCTATTCAAAGAGCCCATTCTACTTCCAAATGGGTCTCTAAGAGCCTTATAGTTACATCCACTTCTTAGAGTTTCAAGGGGATCCCACATTTGAATTCCACTTTAAATATCTCAAAGTAGTTATAATTTACATAGCTTTTAGCTTCCCAATCTCATACATACACCCATGCCTCACAATCATGCATGATTTAGTTGTTCGATACAAGACATCATGTGTTTCACTAAATTTTAAATCTTTTTGATGTTTAAGGAGAAATAAGGATCAAGGGTAGGGATTAGAGATTAGAGATAACCTAGATTGGTTACACACCATATCCAGACAATGTTGATCACTCCTCTTTGGCTAAGGAAGACTACCTATGAATAAGAAAGCACTACCACCAAAAATATTTGTTAGTAGATATATGAGTGGGCTACCAAGCTACGTGTTTATTCCTAGAAGTGTCAAACTTCCTTAGGGATGGTAGTTGACTTTTTAAAACAAAATGGTAATGAATAACAAAATTAAAGAGAGAGTAAGAAAGAGATGTTCATACCATTCTTGTAGTTTGATTGCAACATAGAGTGACATAGTGCATGCAATGTGAGTTATTGGTGTTTTTGGAGGTTGTTTAGGTAGGATTAGAGAAGTTGTTAAAAATACATAGTGACCGACATCAGTTAGGCTACCAATGATGATAAGGAGATATGACTAATGTCAGTTATATGACTAATGTTGGTAGGGGTAGTAGGTTATCAAGAAGTTACAAGAGACTTTTTTGAGCTAAGAGGTGGATGTTGGTCAAGTTTATGAGGTTATGAAGAGTCGTAAGGGAGTGAGTAAGATTCAGGTGGGTCTAGATAGAGGGTTGGTATGATTGAAGAAGAGGGAAATAGCTCAAGGAGTTTTATAACTCCTCCATAGGGAGAATCAAAATGTTCATAAAATGATGAATAGCATCATGTAAATTAATTTTAAAATGACTATGTAAAGGAATTAAAAAACATAGAGATATACTTAGCTGGTGAGATACATGAACCTTGAGTGTTAGATAAATGGCTCTAATGAGGCATGTTGAAGCAATGTGTGAACAAAAAAGACAAGCATGTGATGTCAATTCAAAATAATCCAAGCTCTATGCAATATATCAATTCCTAATCTAGACTAATTTATGTACAGTAATGATAAGCTTGGATGTATAAATTTGAATGCTAAATCTTATATGTGAATGATTGGGTTTTTCTAATTTTTACTGACCTAAATATAGATTGGAATTTGGCTTAAATAACTGATGTCAATGGCACAAAAATAGGTAAAAGGGTTATATTTAGCCTATTTTTTATTCCTTCTCCTAAAAAGTGTGGTATCCATTAGGAAATGATATATGTGAGGTTAAGAAGGACATAGTTAGTTAGGAATTTATATTTGGGGTGAGAACAAGTCATGGGTAGTTAGGATTAGGGGACTATGTCTTGAGGTGACTCAAAGAGTAAGAATTAGTCTTAGGATGAGGTGGCTAGGTAAGGTGGCATATGTAGTTTTTAACTAACTTAATTAAATATTTGAAATTAATTAGATGTGTTAGGGGTGAAAACATAGGTTAGGAAGGATAAGTATTAAAAGGGGATCAAGGGGGGTTTTGACATAGTGAGTTACACATGTGTGTGACATAATTTTGCTATCTACATTTTACCATTTTTGTCTTATAATTTGTGATAACAAGTTGTAAGACAAAAATTGGAGTTAGATGCTCTAGGTATGAGATGAGACATCCCCCCTCAAAATGGGAACTAACAGAGGAGAATCTAGAATCAAGTACCAGTTTGATAAGAAGTTAATTGGGTGGGTGGATGTTGAGTGAGAGCATGATAACATCACTACTTGCACATATACCACTATGAGTTATAATTGATATAATCAATAATAGATAAAGGTGAGGAAGACTCAAATAGAAATAACCAAATCTTAGATTGTAAGTGATAGCTGAGAAGGTTAAAATGATCAAATTCATAGCTCTAATGGTCTATGTGTTCTAATTGTCTAAGGTAAGAAGTGCTCCCAATAAACACAAAAGGTTGTAGGTGATAGGACTGGTTTGGTCATGATCCAAAACACCTAATATACATGTGTGTGTATAATATCCAACTTTAATGAGGTAGCATAAGCAGTCAAGATAAGCAATGCAAGGTTGTTTCAAAAGGTTTAATGGTTGAGGAAATATTCATGATATCTAATCAAAGTCATCATGGGTGGAGATTCGAGTAATCTCCAAGGTTGGTTATTGTGGTTGGGGAGATATATGTGATCTCTAAGGTTGGTTATCATGGTTAGGGAGATATATGTGCCAAGTTTCCCCAAATTGAGGGTGTAGTCCAAAGGGTGGTGGTTAGTGTTAAAAATTTTAAGTTTAAGGTTGTCGACCTCAATTATAGTCACCAATGTTGGTAGTAAGTATTGCTAACATAGACATCTTAGGTCAGGACTACCAACATTGATGGGTGACCAAACTTGATAAAAAAGGGTTTGGTGGCCCACCAAAACTCATTTATGACATTTGATGGGTGACCATAGCCTCTCTCCACCATCTAAACCCAACCCTAAAACTGGCTATAATCATAATAGTTAGCCCCAATGGCCACGTCACCATGATGTGCTCATATTCCTAATAATGGATTAAATGCTTGACACACAAATTGTACCATCATCATAGCCTCAAACCCCATAACTCTCTATAGAAAAATAAAACCTATCTCGTGGTGGCCTTTTGACCTAAACCATAGGATGCAAACATATCCACCTAGCAAGATAAGCTATTATGCATCTGAGATCTACTATACTTGGGCCTATTAGTAGCTCCTCAAAATCTAGCCCATTTTTCTCCTAGAGAAAGGGTAAGGGTGCCTATATATCATACCTCTTATATCAAGGAAAGGTAGGAGGCACGTCTTATAACAAGCCAAACTATCTCCTAACCTATGCCATGGGTATCATCTATAACTCTCTATCTCATCTCCCTCTGACCCATAACATGCTCTATAAACTGACAAGCTAATCTACACATCCTCTAAATGTAGCGTATGTCAGGTAAGTCCTCCAAAAATTATCTATAAGAATAAATCCATCAATCATATGCCTATAATAATCAATGTCCTACACTATGCTATCTACTCATGTCTAGACCATAGCCTCTCTCCACCATCTAAACCCAACCCTAAAACTGGCTATAATCATAATAGATAGCCCTAATGGCCATGTCACCATGATGTGCTCATATGCTTAGTAGGGTAAGAAGTGCTCCTAGTAAACACAAAAGGTTGTAGGTGATAGGGCTGGCTTAGTCATGATCCAAAACACCTAATATACATGTGTGTGTATAATATCCAACTATAATGAGGTAGCATAAGTGGTCAAGACAAGAAATGCAAGGTTGGTTCAAAAGGGTTAATGGTCAAGGAGATATTCATGATCTCTGATTAGAGTCATCATGGGTGGAGATTCAAGTAATCTCCAATGTTGGTTATTATGGTTGGGGAGATATATGTGATCTCTAAGGTTGATTATCATGGTTAGGGAGATATACGTGATCTCCAAGTTTCCCCAAACTGAGGGTGTAGTCCAAAGGGTAGTGATTAGGGTTAAAAATTATAAGTTTAAGGTTGTCAAACTCAATTATAGTCACTAATGTTGGTAGTAAGTATTGCTAACATAGACATCTTAGGTCAAGACTGCCGACATTGATGGGTGACCAAACCTAATAAAAAAGGGTTTATTGGCCCACCATAACTCATTTACGACATTTGATTGGAGAAAAGGAGTTCTAAGTGTTGGTGTGGGTAGAGATGGTAGAGCTAGGAGGGTACCCAATTAGAGGTGCATCACCATAAGAGCCAACTATTCTATCTCAGAAGAGACAAAGAGATGAGGTAAGATCCTCTTCAAGTTGAATTTGAATTTAAGGTTGTTAATTTGTGATTTGGGCTAATTTGGTATGGTTAGGAGGAGAGAGGGTAATTAGATGGGTAGGAAATTGGGTGAGGGTAGGTTTAGGTAAATTTTGGAGGGGTTTGGGCATAGTTTTTAGAGAAAAACTATAATTTGGGAGATGGGTTATCCAGTCTACGACCAAACCAGTCACTGATGTCGATGGGGCTCACTGATATTGATTGACAAAGCACTAATGTTAGCTGACGATTGATTCAAACATTAGTAGCCTTAACTAACATTGAACATAGGAAAAAACCCCATATAGGAAGAAAATTCCCATTTTAGATCCTTAATTAAGTTAGTCGTAAAGCCTAATGGCTGAGCTAGCCTTAGAAGACCTCGTGTCAATTGAGTATTTCCAACATAGCCCAGTTGAGGGCCACAGGTCAATGTAGTTCTCCTAGTGTGTAGGGAAAAAGGGTGAGGTATGGTTAAAAATTTGTCAGGGACGTGGTTAGGAAAAGGTATGTTGAAATAGGTTATGAGACCTAGGGCTTTAAAAGATAGGTCATGGGGTCAAGGGTGTGAGATACAGGCCATGGGGCCTAGAGTTTAAGATATAGGTTATGGGCCCTAGAGTTGAGATATATACAGTTGGGCCTAGGGTTGAGAGATAGGTAGTTGAACCTTGGTTTAAGAGATAGGCAATTGAGCCCAGGGTTTAGAGATAAGTATTTGGTCCTAGGGTTTAGACATAGGCAATTGGGCCTAAGGTTTAGGTGGGTTAATATATTAGATAGTTAAGTGGGTATACAACTAAGCTAACCTTAGAAGACCCCATGTTGATTGAGTGATATCTACAAGCCTAAATGAGGGCCTCAGGCTAATGTAGTTCTCCTAAAAAGAAGGGAAAAAAGGATGGAGGTTTATATTGGAAAGTATGTGACTTGAGGTTTGTGTGTGTGGATGCAGGCTAGGTAGGAGTTGACATTATGAGATCACCTACCTATGATGTTGACAAGGATGAGGAGGGATGTCTTAATGGATGAGTGGGAGCACATGGTAGCTATAGGGTTAGGAGGAGTATGATGATATTGTTGATTTATATGTGATTTTATCTTGATGATAGCTTTAGTAAAGAGGTGGGATCACACCACTAACACTTTATATTTACCTACAGGAGAGTTGACAGTGACATAGGAGGATGTGTATATTTTATGGTTGATGCTCTAGGGTGAGGAGCTCTTCTCTTATTCAAGAGAGGATCATAATATTCACCTAGTTACATTATTTAGAGAGCATGTTAGTGAGGTGATATCACGTAGTGAGCTTTGTATATGAGCCACTATACACTACCGATGAGGAGCAACATCAGTTGAGTATCCTGATGATGATAGGGATTATAGTATATGCACTACTAGATGTAGATGGGGGGATATTTCTTATTATGTTGATAGGTGTTTTGGCATAGATGGTTGAGTAGTAGATAATGTATGCATGGGGACTAACTTTTTTGACATAGTTATATAGAGAGTTGTGGGGTTTGAGGCTATGATGATGGTATAGTTTGTGTGTCAATCATATAATCCATTACTAGGCATATGAGCACATCATGGTGACATGGCCATTGGGGCTACCTATTATGATTATAGCCAATTTTAGGGTTGGGTTTAGATGGTGGAGAGAGGCTATGGTCTAGACATGAGTAGATAGCATAGTGTAGGACATTGATTATTATAGGCATATGATAGATGGATTGATTCCTATAGATATTGTTTGGAGGACCTACCTGACATACCCTACATTTAGAGGATATGTAGATTACCTTGTCAGTTTATAGAGCATGTTATGGGTCAGAGGGATTTGAGATAGAGATTTATAGATGATACCCATGGCACATGTTAGGAGATAGTTTGGCTTGTTATAAGACGTGCCTCCTACCTTTCCTTGATATAGGAGGGATGATATAGAGGCACCCTCACCCTTTCCCTAGGAGACAAATGGACCAGATTTTGAGGAGATACCAATAGGCCCAAGTATAGTAGATCCTAGATTCACAATAGCTTATCTTGCTTGGTGGATAGGTTTGCATCCTATGGTTTAGGTCAAAAGGCCACCACTAGATGTACAGGGAGTGATGAGAGAAAGAGAGAGACAGATGCAGCCATATAGGCCTAGAATGTAATGGTATAAGCCTAAGAGATAGTAATATAGGCTTAAGATGTAGCACAAGCATAGGTGTCGATATTATAGGGGTAGGTTATGACATTGTAGGGATAGGTCAGGGCATTATAGGGCCATGTTACTACACTGATAGGGAAGAAAAATAGTTTGAGAGCAACTAGATAGGTTATTCTTCCTCTACCATATGGACCAATATAGGGGCCTATAGTAGGTTTTATGGGTCCATAATAGACTATATCTATAGTGAGGTACAACACTAATTTAGATGAGATTACAAACTATGAGAGGGAAATCAAGGAGTTCACATAGATTTAGAGGTATTTTGAGTTTAGAGAGCAAGAGAGATCAGTGACGCGTGCCATGGCCTCTAGCTCATGTAGATGTAGACAAGTAGAGAGTGGTGATGATACTAATTCATGACCAAGAACATAACTTTGAGTATTTTGAGGGGCATATGATATTTTTAATGTTTTTATATATGTTGTATACACACCAGCCTATGAGTTGAAGATGAGAGATGTTCTTTTTTGAGAGAGAGATGATACTGATATGATCCATTGATGCACATTCATATTCAATGAATATATATATGAGAGTTTGTTATTTTGATATGTGTTTATGTGATGGTGATGATGTTGAATTTAGTATAATTATGTGGATGTTTATGTTATGTTAATTCTGAGCATGTTTGTTGATTAGACTAACATTTCCCATATGTGTGATGGTATATGCATAGCTGATTGGTTAGCTTCATCTTAGAATTTTTCCATATTTGTGATGGTGTATGCTTAAAATGAATAGGTTGGGTATGTTATTTTATTTCAGAATTTTTCCATATATTTTGATGGTGTATTCTTAAAAACAAATGGTGTAGGCTTAATAGTTTTCCTATTTATTATTATTTAGAGAAACTATGACTGTATGTTGGGTAGATTTCATGTGGGATTCTATGAAATGGATTAATGGGAAATGGTTTGTTAGTCTTAGTATGTTTTTGGGTAGTTATTTGAGTATATTTTCTTGAAATGGATATGTGAGTGATAATATTTGTTTAACACATAACCCTAAGAATCAAGAAAGATTGGCAAAAAGGTGAGAAGGTGATTAAATATTGTTGTGAGATATGATCTCATAAGAGAAATTGACATGTGATTGGGATGTGAAAGAAAGAGTAACAATTCTCATGTATTGGAAAAGACCATAATCACAACATAAATAGGCTCAGGAGTATGAGCATGTTTCATGATTTTCATCATTTGACCATTTTGTTTATTAGAGAAGTGTCGTACATACCTTGTGTCAAGTGAGTTCAAAGTCCCTTGAAAGAGTATGAGGGGGAAAAGGTAAAAGGAGTGAGAGTGTTTTGGTAGCATAAAATTATTAGTGGGGATGGTATGATGCTCTTTTGGGTGACCTAAGAGTGACTATGGGCAAGTCCATGACTTAAATTTTTTTTTTTTTGTGTGTAAGTTGATCAATGTAGGAAGCCTATAATGGGATTTTGTTTGTATTGAGGTCATATGAAGCTGATCAATATGAGAAGCTTCTTAGTCATTATTTACATTAATAACAAATCTTGACTTAGCCATCCTTCAAGGGGGTGGCCTAAGCTTTTATTTTTTTATTTTTAATAGTTGTCCTTCAAAGGAGCAGTCTATTGATAGTATCAAGGAGAAGTTATCTAGCTATCCTTCAAGGGAGTAGTCTCTGTTGAGAATCATGACCTGAGAGAATATAACTTATCTATGTATCCCATTTTTAAATTTATTTTTTTAACTTTAGTCATGGATAAGACTATAGAGGCTTAGGGGTTTTCTACTTTGAGGGCAAAACCATAGCACTTCGTAGGTTAACTAAATGTGTAGGAATAAGGGTTAAGAGGAAGGGAGATGAATGTAACAGGGTTGTTTAAGGGATGAACTCAAGTTAAACATGAGGTGAAGCATCACTTTATTAACATAATATTGGTCATATGTGTAAAGCATTTAAAGGCTTGGGTTCTTGCCTTCCTTTGAGAGAAGACAAGTGATAAGTTCTTGAGCTATACTTGTGAGTTATGATGTAGGGTCCAAGATAATTAGGAGAAAACTTACCCCATTTGATTTTCTCCATGTTTGTCACATGTTGATTTTATTTTAAGATGAGATCTCTTATATTTAAATCTCACTCCTTAAGGTTTTTGTTATAAGTACATTTGATATGATCTTGATAGATTTGGAGGTGATTAAGGGCTATGAGACAACATTCATAAAGTAACTCAAGTTGAGCAAAACATTATTCACAAAATTCATTGTTAGTAAGTATGTCTATTAGATAAATGTGAAGAGAAGGAATCTGGACCTCAAGAGGTAAAATAGCTTCCATCCCATAAACCAAGGAAAAGGGTGTACCACCTATAGGGGTTTGAATGCTAATACAATAAGCCCATAAAGTAAAAGAAATGTGTGTGTGCTAATCATTTCTAGTATCATCGACTACCTTCATGAATATTTTGGTTAAGGTTTTGTTAGAAGCTTCTACCTATCCATTTTCTTGTGGATAGTACAATGATGAGAAGCTTAATTTGATTCCAAAAGCATCACAAAGGTTTTGGACATCCTTATTTTTGAAATATTTACCATTTTCTATTATAATTTTATGGGAGACACCAAAATTATAGATGATGTGATGGTTGATAAAGTCAATAATTTTGTCATCCTTAGTAGATATGAAAGGAATGGCCTTGACACACTTAGTGAAGTATTTAGTAGTAGTAATGATGCAATAGTGATAGAGAGATGAATAAGGGTTAATCTCACCAATTAGATCCAAACCCCATTAAGAGAAGGGCCATAAGTCTTTGGTGACTTGTAAGGCATGGCTTAGAACATGAAGAAGGTTAGCATGTTATTGACATTTGACACAATGCCAAACATAATCACTACAATGTTGATGGATTGTTGGCCAATAATAGTTGAGTTAACGGATGTGTTTAGCAACTATATTACCATTGAAATGTCCACCACAAATCCTATCATGGATTTCCTTAATGGTGAAGGGGATCTCAGTACTAGTGAGGCATTTAAGGATGAGACCATCAAAACCTTATTTGTAGAGAAGTCCCCCTAACATAGTGTAATGAGTGGCACATTTTATGAAGTCACATCTCCCATTATTAGAGAGGTCAGGAGGGGTAATAGAAAAGGAGAGGTAATCCATGAGTTTCTTGTACCATAAGTCATGTGGGTTATGTGTTACATTGCCTATAAAAAGGATGTTAGTTGATACATAGGAGGGAAATGTTAATCAATATACAATGACATATATTTTTGAGGAAGAGGGTAAAGAGGGTATATGTGAATCAAGAGAAGCCACTGTGTCAACAAACTTATTTATGGATCAAGGAATAGTTTGCAAGAGGTAAATGTTGAATGATTCCAATAAAGTATCTACATAATATTTATATTATTTCATAATTTCATTTTTGCATAGGTAGGAACCATTAACCTGATTAACCACTAGTTGGGAGTCACCAAAAATGGTTATTGATTTGACACCCAAGAAAATAGCCATTTGAAACCCTAAGATCAAAGCTTCATATTCAACAATATTGTTAGTACATTCAAAATCTAGTTTAAATGAAAAAGGCATAGGCTCACCATCAAGAGGAATGAGGATGACCCTCACACCCCCACTGTGTTGACATTTAAATCCATCAAAGAACATCATAATTTGATATGAGATTTCATAAATGGAAAGTATTAGAATAGATTCATTAAGGAATTTGAGGTTTGAAGGCTGGTTTTTAGGTAAAGGAGCAATAGCTAACTAGTCAATGATCATTTACCCCTTGATAGACTTTTGTTTTCCAAGTCAAATTCAGCAAGAAGCATGAGACATCGAGCTACACATTGGTTGTGATATGGTTTGGAATGCATGCATTTGAGATGATAAATATGGGTGATGATGTAGGTTTTGTCATTTAAGAGATAATGATAGAGCTTGGAAGCTGCAAAGACCAACATGAGACAAAATGTTTTGGTATGGGTATATCAAGTTTCATAATCAATAATTGTGTGGCTTATGTAGTAAACCAATTTTTATCGATGGTGAACATCCTAATTTGCAATCATAACACCTAGAGAATGGTTTGTTGTAGACATGTAAAGGTATAAATGTTAGTTTTCCTTAGGTGAAATAAGAAACAATGGGGAAAGCAGATATTGTTTGAGTGAATCAAATACTTCCTAACAATTTGTATTCCAATGTAAAGAAACAATTTTTTTGAGGAGATGGTGAAAGGGTTGGTAATGATCTAAAAATTGGGAGATGAAGTGGTGGATTGATTGAATCTTACCTTGTAGGTTGTGGAGTTGTTTGATATTAGTAGGTGGAGGCATGTCCATTATTACTTGAACTTTAGTAGGGTTGACTTCAATACCATAGAGAGAAATAATAAATCCTAAGAGGCTATTAGAAAGGACACCAAAGATGCATTTCTTTGGGTTTAGTGAAATGTTATATTGGAGGATATGAGTGAATATGATTTTGAGAATAATCAAGTGATCTTGGTGAAGTTTAGACTTTTTAATTAAGTCATCCACGTAGTCTTCCATAATTTTGTGTAGGAGATCATGGAAGATGTAAGTCTGGCACATTGGTAGGTGGCACCAACATTCCTCAGACCAAAGGGCATGACTCAATAACATAAATTCCCCCATGGGGTGTTAAAATTTGTTTTGTGTTGATCTTCAAGAGAAACTAGGATTTGATTATTACTTGAGAACCCATCCATAAGTGATAGCATCTCATGGCCGGCTATTAGATCAATAAGTTAGTTGATACTTGGAAAAGGGAAGTCATCCTTTACACAAGTGAGGTTTAAGTCACAATAATTGATGTAGATGTGGATTCCCCTAATCACTTTTGTGATAGGAACAATATTGGAAACCCATTATGGGTAGTCTATGGGTTGGATAAATTTAATATAAAGGAGGTGTTGAAGCTCTTCTTTGACAAGGAGAGCAATATGAGGATGCATTTTTCAAAGCTTCTACTTAATAGGTTTAACATCTCAATTGGTGATAATGTTGTGGGTGATGATAGAGGGGTTGATACTAGGCATGCCATTATAAGACCAAGTGAAGGCTTTGATATGGTCATTAAGAAATGTGGCATAATTAGTTTGCTCGGAGGAATCCAAAGATTGGCCAATATTAAGGATGTGGGGGTTATTGTGAGAGGGAAAATTGATGTCAATGGTTGATTCATTTATAATATCTTGTGTTTTAGATGGGAATGATCATTAGATATAGGAATCATCTACACCCATGTATGTGAGAATAGCATCATCATATTGACATTAGATATTGTTAATAGTGGGAGAGTATTCATCAATCATTTCAAGATGAATGAGAGGAAGGGACCTTGTTTCCTTACCCAGGTGATAGGTGAGAAGGCCCAAATGGATGGCATTTATTGAAAAATAATTTAAGAGGTATAGATACCTCTAATTTAGTAGGTGATGGTAGAGGAGAGGATGGAGAAGGTGAAATTGGCTCTTTGATAATTGGTATATGAGAAGTTTTGGTGAATTTAGTTGGTTCGTTAAAACACAATCCATGCTACTTTTTGGCATTTTTAATGGTTTTGCTCGTGGGATATTCAATAGGCATATGAACTCCCTACTCATAATGACCCAAACCAAAAACTTTCCAAGAACACCTATAAAGATAGGTGTGAGTGAAGTTAGGCTTGCTCAATAAAGAGAAATCACAGGTAAATGGTTGTGGTGAAAAGGATGGATTGCTGATACCAGGAGCTCAATTAATTCCCCCATATGTGAAATTAGTTCAAAGGCTATGGGGACCATTTGGGATGACCATCCCAATACAAGGATCATAATTGGGGTGCATATAAATATTTTCATACTCTTTTGGAGTATGGAACATTTCAAGTATCAAAAAATGATATTCTCTGAGCAACAGATGCTTTAATGTTTCCTCCATGGGGTCTTTGTTAGGAATTTGTGTTGTATCTATGTACCCAGGGTAGTGGAGCTTATGGAATCTTCAAAAGTATAATGTGGAGGAGATGATGTATTTAAAGGATTGAGAAAATCATTGGGTCTATAAGTCATGTTGTATGTTTTGAAAGGAGGTGGGTCGACAGGAATAACATGCACTTGCCCATTGTGCTCAAAATTAATGTAGCATTACAAAGTCAAGGGCACACATGCCATATCACGTATCCAAGGTTGTCAAAGTAGTATGTTGTATTGAAACTCTACTTATATAACATATAAGATCTCAATAATTATAGAAGGACCCACATGGATATGTAAGACAATAATTCCCAATGAAGTAGTTGTGGTATCATTAAAGGACTAGAGCACTGCATCGGTTTGAGACATGCAATTATCTAGAAGGGATATTTTTTTATAGGCATGGGTGGAGATAATATTAATAATATATCCTCCATTGATAATGACTCTTTTGACATGAGTTTGATCGATATATGTGGTGATAAAAAGGGCAAAATCTTGATCTTCAAAGTGTTGAAGTGGAATTTTTGAATCACTAAAGGAAATCAGGGAGTGGTGTTAAGAGAACTAACCACAGATGTAAGAGGTTAAGGATCATTAGGTTGTAACTCAAGTACCTATAAGGAACTAATGAAAGCTTGACAGTGTTGGGGTGAGTTTTGGATTAACTCATTGTAGACACCAAAATTGTGTCTACTCCTTGGTCTACTCCCCGCTTTGGTCCCTTTGGTCCTCTTCTACACATTCCTAACCCACACACTTATTAATTTAAAATAATAACTTATTTTAAATTAATAACACCTCCCTTAACACCTCACCCTTGGATGCCTCACCCTTGGATACCCTCATTCATTACCCTATGACTAATCATTCCAACTCTCTCATTAATCCCCATGCCTATTAAACCCACCTTTGACTGTTTTCCAATGACAATTAAACTCAGCAGTTGGAAGAATGGGCAAAAGGCTAATTTTAGCCCCTTTTCCCATCTTCTAGCTATCGATGTTAGTTACCCTTTGGTTGACACCAGCGAGATCACCGATGTCTGTTGCTTAAAACAACTTGAAGGCAAATTCTCTTCCCCCTAGGACGCTAAAATCACAGCACTGGGACGTTGAATCATAGACCTAAATGCCAAATATCTTGCTCTCGGTATTCAACCTTTCTCTCTCTCTCTCCCAGACACACACCAAGCATCACAGGCTATAGGTACTCTACATTAGTCACTCTACCCCTGATTGAAATATTGCAAGAAGTCTTCTACATCAACTGCATCAACAATAGGATTTCTACACTTCTAGTTCTCTTTCAAAGAGCTAAGTATCCCTCTTTTATTTCATTTCATTATTTATAATGTATTAGTAATTGGTTCTCTAGTTACTACTTCTAAGCCATATTATCAACCAGACCCAGCTATCAACTAGACCAGCCCTGACCAAACTTCTTCCTAAGAGGCTGAAAAGCCTATCTTCTATCCTGACCCATCTTGACAACCTATCCCCTGCCTTTATCCCTCCTAAATACCCTATCTACTGCCCAACACAACCCATTGAACTCCCATAGACATCCCAGACCATTTTGTTGACCAGAGACTCATCCAGAACTCATCCAAGGCCATTGCCCTGATCAACATCGACCATTTCCCCTACTGATGTTGACAGTATAACCGACATCGGTAACTTGAACAACTAGTGCTAGTAGGACAACTGACATCAGCAACTGTGGCAAACCAACAACAGAGTACAGGTATGCATTGTCTCTATTTATTTTGCTTAGTCTTTCATTATTTATCTTTATTCAACACTCTTATCAACTAGTGGACTGTCATCCCTCAAAGAAGTCTTTACACTTCTGGGATCAAACTTTTGCTTGACAGTCCACCTTATCTCTATCTAAAAATCTATGTGTTTGAGTCTCTTTCTTCTACAGGTGTCATCCTCAATAGCCAAAGAGGAGTCCCTACAATGTCTAGATAACGGTGCGTAAACTTCATCTGGGTACGTATAAACCCCTAACCATTTTATCATAGTTTCTTTCATATTTTGAATGTAGAAAAGTGAAAATAGTTAGAAACATTTTGGCACACATGGTGGGACCCTAGGAGTTGTCCTTGGGTTCATACTTTCTCTTCTAAAAGCAAACTTTTCATATGGGTGCATTAGGTCTCTTCTTGCATCTTTTTCTTCTATCTCTTCTAAAAAGACACCATCAGCAAAGTTAAAAAGAATCCTTCTTTTTCTTTCTTTCCTGCATCTTAGAGTAGTGAAATTCATACTCCTCAACCTTTTCTCCACTTGTCTACATCTAAACACACATTTCAATTTGGGCTTAAAATCTATTGCATTTCATTTTTGCCTGAATGCATACTTAGCTCTCACATCTAGTAACTTAAAACCACATTATGAATAAATCGTAGCACACTTATGTTACACGACTAGACCACTTTCACAAACTAAAACATCTAAACATACTTGAGACAAGGTCCGACTAGGATTTCATCACCTAGCGGATACCTTACCCTTCCTAGTAATCCCACTTGGACTTCACTACCAAGGGGAGAGCCCACTCTATTCTCTAGTAGAGTATAAAATCTAGGGGAAGTATATACTGGCTAAGTGACCCAGCTTATCCCTAGGCTCATGAAGTGAGGGGAGCTTTCTCCTTATCACCAAGCCATGTACGGAACCTAATACAGACTTTGAGCACCAAAACTAACCCAAAACCAACCTTTAGACTACTTCTTCTAGGACCCATTCTAAAATCCAACTTCCCAAACACACTCTTCTAAGGCATAAGCCAACAAGACTCTAAAACTTATTCTTAGGAATTAATGTTTAGGGTTTGCTTGTCTTCATCTAATTTTCTATCTCCATCTGGTTTTTAGAGCTGGTGAGGTTGCATTCTGAGCTCCAAAAATAGCTCAGACTTTCTTCTTTCTTCCAAAAACTTTTAGTTTCTAGAAATACACAGTAACTAACATTGGTTTTCCCACTGACATCAGCAACCTTTCTTCATTGGCATCAGTTATCTGACCGACATTGGCCCCCTTTAATTCACCGACATTAGTTTTTCTACCGACATCGGTCACTATCAATAAAAATTCTTCTAAAATAGCAAGCTTAAAACCTAACTTTCTTGCTGTTAGACACACATTCTGAGTTTTTGAAATTAAAAAAACATAGTTTCTAGAACCTTACCCTTTTTGCCTTGAATGGTTTTGACACGTAGTCAAACCAAAACTCTTGTTGACCATGTAAGGCAACAACCACTTCCACCTTCACCTTTCATATCAAGGCCCCTAATGGACTGCACTTCAGACACTGAATATTCTCTTGTCCAATCAACCCTTGATCAATCTCCAATTGTTCTCTAAGGGGATCAAAATTTTGAGAGATTCCTTGACCATAATGTCAAGGCTCTCCAACACTATCTCACTAAGAGCCAAACGTGAGACTCTTCAATTCAACCAAGTTCATCACATTTTTAGAACTTAATTATCTCGACTCCATGCACTCTTGCACCTATAAATGTGGGAGTGACTACCTATCCTTTTACCAATGCCACCATTCAACCACCTTTGGCGGTATCTAGTCAACTCATGCCCTCCAACTTCATGACACAAGCCCCCTAACTTTGGCATCTATCCCTATGACTAGTTACCAATATGTTGCACCTATACAAGCGCAACCAACTATGTCATACACCCCTCCTAGCACCTTCCAATCAAATTACAACCTAGGGGGTGCCCCACCTACAAATCCATCAACCGATCTAATCAAAATGTTGATGGACAAAATGTCTAATCTTGAGACATCCATTTCCGGTTCAAGCAATGTTTTCTCTTATGAACAAATTTGCAATGAACCCATTCATCCTTCAGTCCCAATTAGACTATATCTTGGTCAGTGGGAACTTCCCAAGTTTACTCGTTTCCAGAGTAAGGAAGACCCACAACAACATCTATGAGCATTTAGACATGCTTGTTACCTTATAGCACATGATGATGCATTATTGCTATGCACATTTCCCATGTCACTTTCTGGTGCTGCCCTCAATTGGTATAGTTCCCTTACCAGTCACTCTATCTTCACATTCACCCAACTTGCCCAAATTTTTCTTGACCACTTTTCGATCAACATCACCAAAAAGGTCTCCATCATAGACCTATATTCTATCAGACAATTTGATGATGAATCCATAACTGATTTTGTTGCCCATTGGAGAGGCTTAATCAACCAACTCTCCTTTTCTTTCCCTTAACTCGAGCTCATCAAGCTCTTTTCATAGGCGTGTGCCAAACATATTTCATCTACTTTGTAGGTCAAAACATTCTGCACATTTGACGAAGCTTTTACCATGGCTAGGAAGCTTAAACTATGCATAATCAAAGAAAACAAGGTCACATTGCATAGTAAAAATACTAACATAAAATCCAATGACCCTTCTTCATCTAAACCTTCTTCTTCATATTCCAAGTCCAAGGGATCGACAAATGCTATGGTCCTTAGGCCATCATCAACCGACCAAGCCTCGACAAAACATCAACCGACCAAGCCTCGACCAACCATCGACCAAACCTTGACCAAACATCAACCGACCAAGCATTGACCAAATATCGACCTCGACCAAGCATCAACCAAGCATCGACCAAACATCAACCAAGCCTCAACCAAGCCATGACCAAACATCATCCAACCAAACATGCCAACAACATATCAACCAACTTCATGTCCAACATCAACCAACATGTGACCAATATGGAGAGAAGTAAACGAGGCAAATTTTCTCCTAATTGGCTCAGACCCTACATCATAATGCACAAGTATGGGCTAGGGACTTATCATCTATCCTCTCTTGATGGACGGCCAGAAACTGAGCCCCTTAATGCCTTGCATCTACGACCGTTCTACTATTAGTTGAGTACTCATTCACTTGACATTTAACTTGAGCTCGTCCCTTGAGCAACCCCTGTCATCTTAATCTTTATTTCTTTCAAACTTGTTTCCCTAAAGCAACCCCTATGTAACCCTTTTATAAAGTATAAATGCTTTGTCCTAATAACAGGGAGCCCTCTAACTTCTATAGTCTTATCCATGACTCACAATTCTATCAAAAATAAATAGAGATGTCAAAATATCAAAAGGTCATAAACTCTAAATGCAAACTACTCCCTTAAAGGATAGTTGTATCATCATTGGTGTAGCTAATAGACTGCTCCCTTGAAGGTTAACTATTCAAAACCCTCAAATATATATAAAGTAAAAATATAGACCACTCCCTCGAAGGATGGCTATGCCTAAAAATCTTGCTACAAACAACACTCTCTCATAAGCTTCCCACATCGATTAGCTTCACAAATGACCACAAAACAAAATGACATCCCCATGTAGACTTCATTGATCAGTCTACCAAAAAAAAACAAAAAAGTCATGGACTTGACTTATAATCATTCTCAGGGTCTCCTATAAAAAGGGGCAAAGTTATCCCTACTAAAAAGGGTTACCCTATCCTAACATATCACATCACCCACTCAAGGGATTTTGAGCTCATTTTAATGTCAAAGTGATTCAATTACTTCTCTAACACAACCAATGGTCGACGACATAATGTATGAATAGGGCTTTTGTTTCTAAATACCCCCTACCTATGCTATCATTATGGTCCTTATCAATGAAAGAGCAACGCACCTTTCACTTCCTACACACTTTGGTCACATTTAACCAAATCATTTGCCAACCACACCAAACCAACCAAACCTTTTTTGACCACTAACGTTCTCATAGCCTATTCACACTAGTTTTTATGGAAACCAATACACATGGAAACTATCAACCACATAATTTATGTCAAGCATAAACCATTACTTGTTGAAGCATAAATAATCTCAATTCATTTTTAGCATACACCATTACTAATATGGAAAATTGCTAGGGATGAAAGACCACTTAACTGATGTTACAGAATACACCATCACATAATATGAAAAAGGCTATAACATCATCATACCCTCATCATTTATAACCTGACCAAACCAATCTATCAACCAGTCTAAACTATATTGGTCTAAGGCCCTTCCTACAAGGGCTATGTAGGTAGCACTCAAATGACATGACATCTTCTAGGGTTAGCTCGGCCACATCTGTTTGTTCATCTACTCGATGGACAAACCATTCAACCTTTAACCGTGACTTAACCTAGCCCAAACCACCTATCAACCAGCCTAAACTACATTGGTCTAAGGCCCTTCCAACAAGGGCTATGTAGGCAACACTCAGTTGACATGGGATCTTCTAAGGTTAGCTTGGCCATTCCTTCATCCATCCATCTCATGGACCAACTATCTATCTCGACTCGACTCGACCAATGACCTTGGAAATCGTGCCTATCTCCTCAGACCATGACCACTTCCAAGATAACTTTGCCTTGGTTCTTTTTTCATGTATGCTACCTCATGAATGGTTAGCAATATTCTACGCAACCCACATTTCAACCCTCACAAGTATTGGATCGCGAGCAAGTTGATCCCCACTACTTGTGACATTTTCGTGTTTTCTAGGAGCACTTCCTGAGCCCAAGATACTTGGAACATGATGACCATTGGAGCTACAGCTTGGATCGAATAACCCAATCATCTACAACTAAATGCTAGAGACTGGTTATTTTGATTTTAGCACTCCTCGACCTTTGACTTGTGATAATTTGACCTGACCATCACATGAAGTGGTATGCACACAATCTCAACTATTGCAGCATTCACACTCAAACTTCACCACATTCATCCACTCTCTATCAAATAGGCAACCGATATCAGGGTCCCTTCCCTCGACTCCCACTTTGAGGGGGAATATCTCATCCCATAATTGGGGCAGCCTACATTCATTTTTGTCTTACAGTTCACTAGAATAACCAACAAGACAAAAAAGACCTCATCCCATACCTAGGGCAACTTACTCCTATTTTTGTCTTGTAGTTCATACAGAACAACCAACAAGATAAAAAGGGGCAAATGCAGACACCAAAATTGTGCCTACTCCTTAGTCGACTCCCCCCTTGGTCCCCTTGGTCCACTTCTACACATTCCTAACCCACACACTTATTAATTTAAAATAATAACTTATTTTAAATTAATAACACCTCCCTTGACACCTCACCCTTGGATTCCTCACCCTTGGATACCCTCATTCATTACCCTATGACTAATCATTCCAACTCTCTCATTAATCCCCACACCTATTAAACCCACCTTCGACCATTTTCTAATGACAATTAAACTAGGCATTTAGAAGAACAAGAAAAAGGCTAATTTTAGCCCTCTTTCCCATCTTCTAACCATCGACATCGGTTACCCTATGGCTGACGCTGGTGGCATCACCAACGTCAGTTGCTTAAAACAACCTGAAGGCAAATTCTCTTCCCCCTGGGATGCTAAAATCATAGCACTGGGATGCTAAATCATAGACCTGAATGCCAAATCTCTTGCTCTCAGTATTCAACCTTTCTCTCTCTCTCTCCTAGACACACACCAAGCATCACAAGCTATAGGTACTCTGCATCAGTCAATCTACCTCTGATTGAAATATTACAAGAAGTCTTCTACATCAGCCACATCAACAATAAGATTTCTACACTTCTGGTTCTCTATCAAAGAGCTAAGTATCTCTTTTTTTATTTCATTTCATTATTTAGAATGTATTAGTAATTGGTTCTTTAGTTACTACTTCTAAGCCATATTATCAACTAGACGTGGCTATCAACTAGACCAACCCTAACCAAACTTCTTCCTAAGAGGCTAAAAAGCCTATCTTCTATCCTCACCCATCTTGACAACCTATCCCCTGGCTTTGTCCCTCCTAAAGACCCTATCTACTGCCCAACACAACCCATTGAACTCCCACAGACATCCCAGACCATTCTATTGACCAGAGACTCGTCCATAACTTGTCTAAGGCCATTTCCCTGACTGACATCAACCATTTCCCCTACCAACATCAGCAGTATAACTGACATCATCAACCTGAATAACCAGTGCTGATAGGACAATCGATGTTGGTGACTGTGGCATACCAACAATAGAGTACAGGTACGCATTATCTCTATTTATTTTGCTTAGTCTTTCATTATTTATCTTTATCCAACATTCTTTTATCAACTAGTGGACTGTCATCCCTCAAGGAAGTCTTTGCACTTTTGGGACTGATCTTTTGCTTGGTAGTCCACCTTATCTCTATCTAACAATCTCTGTGTTTGAGTCTCTTTCTTCTATAGGTGTCATCCTCCACAGCCAAAGAGGAGTCCTTACAACGTCTGGATAGTGGTGCGCAAACTTCATCTAGGTACGTACAAACCCCTGACCATTTTATCATAGTTTCTTTCATCTTTTGAATTTATAAAAGTGAAAACAATTAGAAACATTCATATAAGGACATTTTTAGAGGGGTTTGGTGAAACTATTTCACCATTGAGTTTTGAATAACTTATGAAGATGCTAGTTTTAAGACACCCACAATGGAAATCTTGGGATTTAGAGGAGTGTATTTTGAGAAGATATGAGCCCAAGGGGTAGTGACATTTTCATTACCTTTATCCTTTTGATTTTATGACTACATGGACACATTAACCATGTTGATCTAAAACATAGGTGAAGGAGGTGGCAAATGGGTAGACTAAAATCTTTATGTTTGAATTCAAGTGGAATGTTATGAGGCATTGTGGATGTTAGGGGTGGAATAGTAGGAAGGTTAATGGGAGTATCAATAAAGAGAATGTCAATATCAAAGTGTTGTTGAATGATTGTCATGAGAGCTTTACAACTCTCAGTATCATGTCCAGGTGAATAATGATATAGACACACTTGTGTATCATCAGACCAAGATGGATTTGGTCCAAGAGGGTTATAAGGCTTAATGGGAGGAAGAGTTATTGTGGAAGATTGTAAAAACTAGCGTAGGAAATATATCTGAGAGCCTATGAGTGGGCTAGCACTTGTTGTTGTAATGGGGGTAGACACCTTGTTTGGTTTAGTAATCACAGGGGTGATTTTATGTGGCACCTTTTTAGGTGGCAATGGAGCCACATGTTTTGCTAATAATTTATTGATGTTAGGTATCATGGTGTTAGATGTGAAAGGCCTACTAGGTGGCAGAGGTAGTAGTGGAGGTAACTTAGCCTTTTATTTTGCTTGGATCAATGATACTCTAACTAAAGTAGAGGGATGTGGTCCAAAAATTGATGGCAAAGTTAAGGGTGGAAGAGGGAAGGATGGGTGAGATATAGGAAGCTTAACATTCTTCCTTAGTTTAGGCCATGGAAATCCAACTTGTATTTGAAGGGTCAGATCTAATTTCACTTGTAGATGAATTAGATTAGAGATTTGATGAATGCCTATGAGGGTGAGGGCTCTAATGTAGAAGGATGAGCTTTTGGTGATTTTGGTGAAGAAGCTTTGACTTTGTCAAATACCTTAGGGTAAAGGGTAGTGAGAGGGTTGGTGGTAGAGGATGACACTTGTTGTGTAGGATATGGAGTTTTAAGTTGGTCCTAAAATACCAAATGATCTAGCTTTGTGGAGTCAATAAATTATAGACTTTCCACTAATTGTGAGAAGGGTTTAGATGAAGTTAATGTAGGTGTTATGGTTGCTTATTTAGGATGCTTAGGTGATTGAGAAAGAGGTAAATTGTTGGGCTCTACTACCTTGAGCCAAAGATAAAATAGAGCTACAATAGGATCTTCTTTGACAGAGATAGGAGAAGAGGCATTGTCTTCCATGGGTGGGGGAGAGGTAGGCAAAGAAGGCTCCTCAAGGGGATAGATCATAGGTATAATTTCTCACTTGACATATGGGTGATTAATAAGTAAAGTATGATTTTCTATAGGTAAAATAAGTGGTAAAACTAGTTGAATTGGAGTAGGCACAATAGGTCTCTCATCTAATATAGGGGTGGATAACACTAGATCCTCTATATGTGAAGAAGGATTGGATGGGGTACTACCTTCCATCATTGGAGGAGAGGTAGGAAAAGAAGATTCCTCAAGAGGGTATAGCATATGAATGATGTTCCCCTCAACATGTAGTCGAGGAATCAATAAGGCATGATCCTCAAGTGGTAAGGGGATAGGTAAAATGGGTACAAAAAAAACTAGTAATACATGGTCCTCTTATGGGAAAAGGAGAGGTAAAGGAGGCTCTTCTTCATGTGGTAGTGGAATAGGTGAATTAGGCCCTTATACTTGAGGAGGAAGGATAGGAAAAATAAAATCCATCAATTATGGGGGAGGAGTAGGTAAAATGGGTGCCTCTTATTATGGGAGAGGTTGGACTGGAGGTAAAGAAAAGACCATATTGACCATATGGATATTATGGTCACATGAGTTATTAGTCATGGTCTGAACAATATTATGATTAGGTGAATGGTTAGGGAAAGGCTATTTAAATACATCCATATTTTGATTAGCATGTGCATTAGGGTTATCCAAGATGGGATCACCCCTATCAAGCATGTCTTAAACAATGTTCTTGAATGTTTTATAGTTATTATAATTGTGGCCTTTGACTCGATGGTAGCCACAAAACTCATCCTCCTTGCACTAAGTAGGAATAGGATGGGAGGGATCAAAATATATAAGAGGCTTGATTTAAGGAAGGGTTATGGATCCATATTGCAATATTTTTTCCAAAATGGAAGTATATGACTCCCCAATGAGAGTGTATTATCTTTGTTCATACCATTGTTGGAATTACTTGGTCAAATTTTGTGAGGTCAAGGAATTAGGTTGGTTTGTGGTTGTTGAAGAAGCTAACTTAATGACCATTGCATTGGTAGAGCCTTTAGATTTTTGGTTAGAAGGAGAACTTTTAGAAGAAAAGGGGTCATTTGATTTGGAATTGGTGTTATTACTATGCAACTCAACTCTGTCTTTGTCTATAGCTAAAATTTTGAGTTTCTACACCATTGTAAAGGCTTCATCAAATGTGTAAAAAGTTTATACTTGGAGTGTTGATGAAATGTTCTTAACACATGCCCTTGAGAAGAGATTAATAAGCTTAGGTTGGGGTAAAGAGAAGGATAGTTGATTTATTAAGCCTCTATCATGAGCACCAAAATCTATGATATACTTGTCATCAAATTGTTTAATAGAATAAAGGTCTGTAATAGAAACTTTTTTAGAAATGTTGATAGAGAAATGGTCTAGGAATAATTATGTGAGTTGGGTAAATGAGAAAAGGGATTTCCAAGTTATATAACTATGTTAATCTAGGGTAGGACCCAAAAGAGACATAGGGAAGGTGTGGAGTATTAACGCATCATCATGCCTTATTAAATAACAAGCATGTCTAAATGATTGCAAATGTTGTTATGGGTCCTTTTTACTCTAAAAATGTGTAAATTTAGGGAGTTCCCATTATCTTGGATAAGGGTGAATAGGCACAAAATGATGGATGGGATCATTTCATATTTTTCCATAAGATAACACATTCTTTGAACCTGACACAGATGTCTCTAAATTAGACATCTTATCAATCAACATCTTAATGAGGTCTAGAGGAGGATTGGTTTGGGAAATACCCCATAAGTTATAGGGAACCTGATAAGAGGTAGAGGGAGAGTTTGACATAGCTTGTTATGGTTGTGTTGATGTAACATAGGGGTAATGAGTCATAGGTTGGGAGGGCAAAAATGAAAGGGGCTTATCCTATTGGGTTAGAGACTGTGTTTTAGTCAAATGTTGTTATTATAGGTTGGGTTATTGGCATGGTTATACTAGGTGAAGGGTGAGTTGTAACTCATGAAATTATAGGTTCAAGAGTATACAGGATGGGTACCACCAAATTTTGATATGGGGTTAGACTTGACTAAACTACTTGTGGTAGTGAAGGTAGAGAAGTCATGAAAGGGTTTAGGTGGGATTAAGAAGTTGGTGATACTAAACTTTGGACATTATTTATCATTGGGTTACTTTTTAAACTGGTGGTTTTATTAACCACATGTTACATAGTGGATATATCTAAAATTGAAGTTGTCTCCATCAGAGAAGTTGGTATACCATATAGTGGGTCACCTGAAGAATTATAGGTTTGGCTCATGGCAAGATAATATTGAAGGGCTGCCATATTACAATCAAAAAAATTAGCAAAATCTTGATCTCCTTTAGGCAAAATGAAGATTTGGTTGGGGCTATGAGTATGATCTATATCTAAAGTATGCTCCATGATAGAATCAACAACAAGAGGGGAAGGTAGAAGTGGTTACGGACTTACATAATCAACAAGAATTTTGGCTTGGCTTCACATCAATATCATGCAATAAGAAGTATAAACTGTCTTAGAACTCTGTATTAGTGACATAGTGAGGAAAAACTAGGTTTAGGTGTGGGTAAGTAGGTTATTTTAGCTTACTATTTTGAGAAAAGTAAAAATAACCAATTTACACAATCACTGACATCGATCACTTAACCGATGTCAACAGATTAAACTCTATCAACATTGGTGGATTTAACTAATGTCAGTCACTATGGAGTCTTGGGAGATGAAAAATCCAATGTTTTAAAAACCCAGAGGCAAAATATAGGTAAAATTGAGGATACAAGAGGTCTGTATAAAGAGGATGAACACTAAAAAAACTTGATATAATAGGTTATACAACCTGAGTATTATGAATGGTGTTGATTTTGTAAATCAATGGAAAAATGTCCTTACCAACTCAAAAAATACAAAATTCAATAGAAAATTAGAAAAATAACATAAGCCACTAATTATTAACTCTTAGAGATTAATTTTAGTCTTGTGTTGGTTTATCACTTAATCAGATAGTTAGATGAGAGTTTGGGTAACAAAGGTACTAGAAAGCAATCTAGAGTTGGTTTTAGATTACTTTTGGTGCTCAAGAGGAAATCTATGTTAGACCAGGTACGTGGCTTGTTATCATATCTTGATCCCCACACTTCATGGACCTAAAGCCAAGCCAATCCACTTAGCCAAAATATACCTTTTGTCTAGAGTTTATACTCCACTAGAGAATAGAGTGGGTTCTCCCCTTGGTGGTGAAATTCAAGTAGGATAGCTGGGTAGGGTAAGGTGATCCACTAGGTGATGAAATCCTAATGGGACTTATCTCAGGTAAGTTCAGATGTTTGTTTTTGTGAGTGTGATCTAGTAGTGTAACATTGGTGTACTACAATTCATTCATAATGCTTGTAATTAACTAGGTGAGCTAATATGTAATAAACAAACAATGAAGTGCAGTGAGTTTTAAACCCTAATATGAAGTGTTTTGATTTGAATGAAAATAATGATAAAATAGGAGAAGAGAATGGATTTCACTATCCTAATATGCATGCAAGAAATAGATAAAGAATGTATTTTTTTAAATTGCAAGAAAGATGATATGTTTCTTTTTAGAGACAAAAGAAAGAGAAGACTGGCAAGGAAGAAGAAATTTTAATTTATTTCCTTTAAATAGAAAATAAAATGTTGAATATTTAATTTTGAGGGAAAAGAGAAGGAGAAAGTTCAAGGAATGAAATTTTTACTATAATGCACCTACATGAACATTTAAAATAAGCAATAAACCCAAGGAAACTCCAGGGTCCCACCAGGTGTGCTAGAAATGTTTCACTAAATTTTGAATCTTTTTGATGTTTAAGGAGAAATAGAGATGAAGGGTAGGGATTAGAGATTAGAGAGAACCCAGATTGGTTGTGCACCATATTCAAATGATGCTGAGCACTCTTCTTTGGCTAGGGAGGACTACCTATGAATAAAAAAGCACTACCACCAAAAATATTTATTAGTAGATATATGAGTGGGTTACCAAGCTATGTGCTTATTCCTAGAAGTGTCAAACTTCCTTAGGGATGATAGTCAAATTTTTGAAACAAAATGGTAATGAATAATAAAATTCAAGAGAGAGTAAGAGAGAGATGTTCGTATCGTTCTTCCATTCTGAGTGTAGTAGAGAGTGACACAATGTAGGCAATGTGAGTTATTAGTGTTTTGAAAGGTTGTTTAGGTAGCCTTAGAGAAGTTGGTGTAAATACACAATCATCAACGTTGGTTAGGATGTCAATGTTGATAAGGATATATGACTGATGTCGATTATGTGATTGATGTTGATAGGGGTAGTACATTCTCAGGAGGTTGCAAGAGACTTTTCTGAGCTGGAAGGTGGATGTTGGTTAGGTTAATGAGGTTGGGAAGATTTGTAAGTGAGTGGGTAAGACTCAAGTGGGTCTATACAGAAGATAGGTATGTTTGAAGTAGAGGGAAACATGATAAGGAGTTTTAAAACTCCTCCATAGGGAGAGTCAATACATTCATAAAATGATAAATAGTATGACGTAAAGTAATTGTAAAATGACTATTTAAAGAAATTATAAAACATAGAGATATACTTAGTGAGATGGATGAACCTTGAGTGCCAAATAGATGGATCTAATGAGGCATGTTGAAGCAATACATGAATAGAAAATACAAGCGTGTGCTTTTAGTTCAAAATAATCTAAGCTTTGTGTAGTATATCAATTCCTAATTTGGACTAATTTATGCAGAGTAACATTAAGCCTGGATGTAGAAAATTGAATGTTAAAGCCTATATGTGAATGACTAATTTTTTTGATTTCTACTAACTTAAATATTAGATTAGAATTTGGTTTAAGTAATCGACATCAGTGATCTTGCCAACATCGGTTGTGGGTTGACCAATGTTAGTGGCATGAGAATAGGTAAAAGGGCTATATTTATCCTATTTTTTGTTCCTTCTCCTGCCAAGTTTGGTATCCATTAGGAAATGGTAGAAATGTGAGGTTAAGAACGATGTAGTTAGTTAGGAATTTATTTTTGGGGTGAGAACAAGTCATGGGTAGTTAGGATTAGGGGAATAAGTCTTGAGGTGACTTAGAGGGTAAGGATTAGTTTTAGGATGAGGTGGCCAGGTAAGGTGGCATAAGTAGTTTTTAATTAACTTAATTAAATATTTTAAATTAATTAAATGTGTGAGGGGTGAAAACATGGGTTAGGAAGGTTAAGTATTAAAAGGGGCTGAAGGTGGGGGGGTTTCAACATAGGGAGTTACACACGTGTGTGACATAATTTTGGTGTCTACACCATGATAAGGAGTCTCATCTAAGACTCATCAGTTAGTATCATTTCTTCCTGGTATTTACTTTATATATATATATATATATATCTTATATCAATAAAATACAAAAATAATACAAAACTTTAAAACACAAAAAACATTCCAATATATCAAAAATACCATAAACATTTTGATTGTATGCATTATCCATACTTTACATTACTACTATCATGTTAAGACTTACTTTCATTATGTCATGATATTGTATGTCAATTTTATAGATTACCATGCTTCAATTGATCTTCTTTGAGTGTGTACAGTGACATTCAACTCCTTGATTGGTTCATTCTACCCACTGAGGGGGAAATCCTACTTCTACATTCAAGATACAAATTATTATACACACCCACTAGGGGCATCTTATACATGACTACACCATCCAAGTTATGTCATTCTTACACAACACACTCTAATTTATCATATTGATGTGCATTGCTTTATATCTTATATAGAATACTATATCAACATTTCACTAGTATCTAGCACTTATGTATCTCTTAGCATATACCTTGTCTTGTACTAAACATGTTTTGTATACTCTCAAATTTTCTTTGATTAGTTAGATGTACTTTTCTCTTTCCAATTTTTACATGCTTACTCTTCATGCTGAGTGTAGCTTGTGTGAATGCATTTCCCATTTTAGCTTGTATCTTACTTGTGCCTTAGTAGATTTGTTAATGTCCTTTGTTTCTATTTATGTGTGTGACTTAGGAAATTCGCTAATGCCCTTTTTTATACTCTTCTATGTTCATGTGGACCTTGCACAAAATTTAATTGTTCATTTGTATGTGTATGTGGCATTTAAACATGCCTTCCATGTTTATATTCTTGTTTGAGTGACATGTGTACATGTCCCTTGTTTGCATGGTCCCTTGGCCTTCCTTGTACACTTCTTGCTTGATACTTGATTATTATTTTTCTTCTCATTATGTGCAATGCCATGATCCATATCATGCATTTACCTTGATTTCTTGGATGCCATGATGGGCATCATGCTCCATCCTTCTAACTAACAATCAAAAAACTAACATCAACATTTCTAGTTCATTACTTTGTGCATGCTTTCACATTATTATATATATCTAGGCATACCCCTATTGATCTAAAAACCTCACAATACAAACATTGTTATATCTAGAAATATATTGTCTTATATAAATGCTATATCATATATCTATACAACTCAACACACTTTCAAGACTCTTTTCTTGTAAGGGTAGTCATTATAGGTTCATCATTCCTACCCTCAAAAGAGGGGTCATTAAATAGTTATTTTTTCATAGAGATAAAACCTCTTAAAAATCCAAAGAACAACATTTAGAACACTTAGCATAGAAGCTGGATGTCAAACTAGTCAAATTAGAGCATAAAAATAGTGACAGTTTCAGATTAGTAATTACTTTTCACACCAAAAAATAGTGCCATAAATGGATAGTAGCACCAAACATAGGCGTGTCCACATTTTTTTACTCCTATCCAGGGAGAAATACAATTAGGGTTTCCAAAAATAGGCAAAAATTTTAGTTTTGGGATAGTTTTAGTGCTTCCAAACTAGTTAGATTCAATAGTTTTAACACAATTTTCTCAAATACAAGGGGTTATCATGCATGGCATGATAGTTATCACTTATAGTTTAGATTAGGTAGTTGACATAACTTCCAAAACAAAATATATTTTCTAGACATAAGTAATTATGGGCAATGTACATGATACATTGATCTTTTTTTATTTCTAGTTTCAGTTTATTCTAGCCTTTCTCAATAATTGCATGGCTTACTCCATCTACATATGGTTGGCATCACATTTAATTTGAACTTTCATACAAGTTCAACTTTTTAGGTACCCAAGTTTCTGAGTTGGATTTCATATAAACCTAGTACATTAGTTTAGAGTGGCTTTCATACAAGCCTAACCTCTATCTTTTAAAATAGCCAAGAGTGGCCTAGTTTGTAGCACACATTCAACTATCCACTCCATATTGTCAAGATTTTTAGTAGATCTATGGGCTCCATGAGCCATCTCATATGACACTTATTTTATATTGATAACACTTCATAGATTCACTTCATGGGGCAATGATAGAGCCAAAGGGTTAGCCTTTATATTCTTGAGCCACCTATTTAGAGGGATTGGATACATGGTCCAAACATCGATTATCACATGCATGAATAATTAACTTCACTTACTTAGTGATGATGGATCTAAAGGTCCATCCTTTAAATTATTCAACCAAATTTTGAGGAATTGAGGACTCATCTCTTTTTGTGACATTAATTTTGACTCAACACATACTCAACACAATCCAATATCATAATAGGTTTTCTATTGGTTTCATGCTTGGTGAGGTGTATTCATTCCTTTCTCTTCCTCTTAATCAACTTTGTATGTTTTTATTTTAGATATAGTGTATCTAGTAAGAACTGATCTACTCTATGTTTTCATTTGTAGATTTAAATTTTAAAATGTGTTTTATCTATGCACATTTAGCATCACATAGCTTCATGAACTTCTCCCTTACAAGTAAGTTCAGGTATGCTTTCTATTTTTCTTTTATCCTAGTATTTCATTTTATTGCATAACTATAATAAAGTGGGGGCAAATGTAGTCATATAAAATGAAAAATTAGATGACTTAGGCATAGCTAATAACACCCAACCTATAGGTCCTCTTTCTTGCTTACATAACCCTTCTTGATTAGTCTTTCACTAATTCTCAGTCATTTGTAGCTTTTTAGACTGAGTGTTTTGAGACCTAGGTATCCCTCTTAGGCCTAGATATATCATCCCAAGTCTCATCCCCTTAGAATAATAGCACCCAACTTGGATAGGAGCGTCAAAACTTAGGGTGTATTATTTATAGTGTTGTTGTCCAAGTTCATTTTTACCTCAAACAGTCAAATTTCCTTGAATCATTATCTTTTTCACTATTGGCCTAATACAAGTTAATCTAACCCATGATCATTAATTACCCTATAAAATGCCATTCAAAGTCCATTTTGAAGTGTTGGGACTCATTTATAGGAAATAAGCAAGAATAAAAGAAACTACACTCAAGTACTCTTGCCTCTTCTCTACATACAACCTTCCAAAATCATTTCAAGCCTATTCAAAAACTCATACCAGTCCCTAGTCATCCAAAGTACATCCAATTTTACATCTAATTGCATATATCACATATTATTACACCAAATACTTTAATGGCATAACTACATTATTTTGATCCTTCTTCAAAGTATTAGTATGTAAGAAGCATGCCCACACATAGGGTGTGAAGTGCGTCTAGCATATTCTTTACACACTAATCTCTTCTCTTCTTTCCCTAATTTTCAAATCAAGTTCAAGTACCAAGAGCTCCTAAGGGTTTTAAAGATTTAATTAGACACATAGAGAGCTCCATAGGCATTTAGGCCTCAAAATTTATAGATAGGGTAACATAGACCTGTCAGACAGAACCTAGAAAGCTTTCAGCCATAGAACAACACAAAAATAGGACTATAGTGTCGGACAATAGGGTGTCCACTTTCAGTGCTCCATTCCAAATTAGAAATGAAGTTCAAGAACCTATTCTAGCCTATTTTCAAGTCCTAATCCCTCTTATATCAAACTCTATTTTAGTCTAGATCAGCCAGAATAAGCTAAGTTCTAATTTATCTCATATACTGTTATATTTAGAAAAAGACAAAATACTACTATCTATACCAATTAGTAGGTTAATAAAAGTATATCTATTTAATAATTTATATTGTTCAATCCCTTTATTTATTTAGGAATTAAACACCTAATTTCCTAAAAAGAATAAAATAGAAACCATCTTTAGAAAAACAACCTCTTAAAGATACTACAACCACTAATCTCTCTTCAAAAGCCCCTAAGGAACCATCTCCTCCTTCGAAACCCTGAACCACTTCTATTCCTTCAAAATATACCTTACCTCCTAAACATCATGTTGGTTCTTCTTATAAATCTCATTGGAACTTTCTTGAAGAACTTAACTTTATGCCTTGTAAGATTCCACTTATGAAGTTATTTCATACTTCCCCTAATCATCATAAATTCCTTATGTAACAATTACAAGGAATTGAAGATCTGTCTCCTATAGATGAAGAACCACCTTCTATTGAAACTAAACCTAAAAGCATCCATAGTATTGAAATTGTGTCCTTCTTCTAAGCCTTCTATTTAGTTTCTTGAAGAGGACATGATTAATGATGAAATTATTTTTCATGCTGATGATTTGCCATTATTCATCGAAATAGCCATTAATACTACCCTTATCCATAAGTTTTTAGTTCGTGAAGGCTCTGCTATTAATGTGGTATATTTATGGATTATCCAATAACTTGGTTTTAACAAATAACTTCTCAATCAAACCCACCTTAGTTGTCATGTTTTTGATAAGACTAATCAAAATCCACTTGATTGTATTTGGCTTCCCTTAACCATTAGACCTAAGATTGTTTGTACTAAGCTTAAGATCCTTGATTTACCCTTATCTTATAACATACTCCTTAGTCACCCATGGACTCATAAAATGAGTGCCATAGCTTCTTTTGGTATCCAATGCATTAAATTCTTATATAATGAAAAATGATATAAGCATGAGGTTGATTCCAATATATGGAGTATTTATGTCTCACTTAATTTTAGCTTATTTTCTAGTTTAAGAAGAAGTAAGAATCTAATTATGGGTGTGGTAGAAGAACCTATTTATTTGTGCATATGTGATTCAGATGATTATGAAAATCTCCTCTTTTTCTTGAGAAGAATGACCTATAGATTAAAAAACACTAATGCAAAGGGGTTATTAGATGGATAGAAAGGTTGATTTCCTAACATTAGCTATATCCAATAAGGATGAGATTATTAGGAGGTTGTCAATCCACACTCTTAAAATATTTAAGTTGAAATAAATAAGGATGAATTAATTGCATTAAATGATAGAAAATACTAAAAGAGAATACTAGAAGAAATAAATGCTTGATAAAGAAAATAGACTAATTATAACAAATAGTGGGTTGATACTAATTCTAAATAAGTTAGGTTGGGTTAAAAAATAGGTGGGATCTCTATGAAAAAGTAGAAGGTCAAAAAGTGGAATTTGGTTGGGAGTAAGAAGGTGGAAATATCTTTCTATTATTTCCTACCACAGTGACCATCATTGGTTGAGATGACCGTCAGTGTTTAAGGTGACCGTCGATGGTTGGGTAACATTAGCAATTGAGGATGACCATTGATGGTTAGGTGATTATTGGTGGTTGTTGTGGGTTCTAGGTGTGTTTATAAAATGGTTTCATAATTAATACAACAAGGTACTGAAGGTCTATTTGGGGTTAGGGGGTCAGAGTGTAATGATTAGAAGGGTGTGGTCTAGGGAAGGATTCTAGAAACTAAATAATCAAGACTTGAAACAAGAAATGTACATAATTTATTTGCTTGATGGATGTTGGTAGATTGAAAAGAAATTTTAGTAGAGTAATGGTAGTTTGCCAAAAGAATAATTTTGGTAGAGATTCAGGTCTCTATTATGGCTACTAACTTGTTAAAGGGAAGACCTATAAAGAAGTTCTTGATATTAGAAGCTCTTGATGACTACTGGTTGATAGCTTGATTGATAAAATTATTGGATGAATTGATCCTTTTCACCTCCTACATCCCTCATTTTATAGGAAAAAAAATTTGGAGATATAAGGTTCCATAAGAGGTTTGGTTAGTTGCTTTGATGCATTATCTTACACACACCTTGATCCATATTAAATTTTAACGTGTTATATTACACACACCTTGAGTTATCTTTGTTTAGATGGTGAAGACCTAACCATCGATGGTCAAGGTGATCATCAACGGTCAAGGTTTCATGGTTAAGTGGGATAAAATGGTGGGTTAAATGAGTTGGGTTTAGCTAGTTTGCTAAACTAACTCAGAGTCATGGTTAGAGGTTGGGTAATGGTTTGATCTAAGGGTGTTTTAACATTTAGAACCATTGTGTGTAGTTTTATAGTGTCTAAATTTTCCCCTTTTCATTATGCAATTTATGTTAGAAAGATGTAAAATAAAAATGGATTGTCAATTAAAGGTTTGGTTGCCCTGAGTATGGGAGGAGGTGTTCCCCCTCAAATTGGGAGTTGATGAGATGAAATTAAATTGGGTATAAGTTTAACAAGGGATTATCGTGAGTCATGAGGTTGGTGACAAAAGGGTTGGGTGTTTAGAGCATGAAAATGCACATGAAATGTGACTAAAGTGTGATATTTAAGATCATACATAGACTGAGTTATCATTATCAATAAAAATAAAAGGTTACTTCTAGAAGGACTAGTGATGGGGTAATCATGCCACAACATTAGGCATAGTTGATTAGGTTATTCCTATCGAGTATCCTAGATAGGGTAAGTGTTTTTTTAGGTATCTAAGGTAAGAATTGCTCTTAAGAAAAACACAAATGGTTTGGTGTGCACTAGGTGGTGAAAATTCAAATGTTCAACATGGAAAAGTAATTAATGTGGTCAAAAGGACCAAGGTGAGGTCATCATAAATTTTACAAATTTTGGGTCAAAATGGCCAATGTCACGGTGGACATGGTTGGTATGGTAAGTGGAGAAGGTAATCTCCAAAGGCGGGGTACTAAGCTATTGGTGAAAATATGTTAAATAAGTGGAGATCCTAATTGTTAATGATTAGGGGTCTCAAAATTGACCGTCGATGGGCACTCTGATCATTGACTGTTAGGGGTAAACCCTAAAAAAGTAAAAAAGGCAAGTCATTTTCACTTTTTTATTTTGACTCTCTTGACTCATATGTGTTTGTAAATTTCGAATTTTGTATGAGAGTGTTGATGAGGTAGCTATTGATTGGTGGATTGGGTTAAGTTGATTATTGAGTTGATCAAGTATTAGGCTAAGGATGTAAGGTAGATAGGGGTGTAGCCAGGTACTATGACCCAAGATCCCTCCTCGATGATAGTCAAAGAATGAGGTAGAGGCTACCTAAAATTGATAAATTAGTTGTTTTAATTATTTTTTGTTGTGTTTTATTAGTTTATGATTGGTTTGGGGGTGGTTTTGGGATTTTGACCTAGTTTTTGGTTGGAGGTTGTTATTATTTACAGTTTATGGGTGAAAATTAAAATTAGGATGGTAGGTAGTTTAGGGGTAGGGTTGAGGATAAAGTGAAGGTGATTAGATGTTGGATATGGGTGGTTTGGGTATGTTTTGTGTATGTTAGGGTTGGGGTTTTCCACTAGTGGTCACACATAGTGACCATCGATAGTCATACCTGATTGTTGGTAGTCATAGCTGACTATTGACGGTTGATGACTATCGACAGTTGATGACTATCGATGGTTGATAACTATCAGCCAAGTGGGAGACTAACCTTTGATGATCAGAATGACTATCGATGCTTGACCAAATTCCTAACTAATTTTGATGAAAGTGAAGGTAAATGGTGAGTTTAAAATGTTTTTTATCATTTAGATTGCTAAGGGTAGTTTGGTTTTAGTGGAGGTTAAAATAAAATATGTAGATGTTCTTCACATAGGTACAACTAACTAGGTGAAATGGGTTGAAATGATGTTTTCCATGGGTAAGGTAATTTATATAAAACTAAGTGTGTTTAATATATTAAATTTTATAGGCATGATAACATATCCAAATATAGGATCAAGTTCCTTGGATCTTTGTGGAAATCCATCAAGGGATGACAAATGATGATTGGGTACATATGGAGGAGGTCCACCTTAGAGATATAATGCATTACCAATATCTATTTTGAGATGTGGAAATGATTTTGGGCCTCATTAAGAGATGGGATCTAGCCATGAACACCTTTCTCTTACTAACTAGTGAGATGGTGATCTTGCTAGATGATGTACATAGGATTACACATCTATTGATTCAGGGGAAGCTAATATATCATATTAAGAGAGAGGAGAGGGATGAGATTATGGAGTAGATATATGATGATGGTAATTTTGAATCTAGGAATTTGAATCAAGAGAGGATGGTTAGTATGATATTATTTCTAAAATGAAAACAAAATGAAAGAAACACACTAACTAGCATAACATCTATAAGCCTAGACACTAAGGAGAGATTAGTTAAAAAACATGAATAAAACACACAACTAAAATTCAAAATAAATCCTTTTTAACCTTACCTAGATGATCCAAAATTCTTGTTGTAGTGGCTTGCTCAGCTTGTGCTCATGAAGTCCTTGGCAATGGAAGCTTGGCTACCTCCATCTCTCCTTGGAACCATTAGATTGTGGCTTGGCTTGGCTTGGAATCAATTTGGCATGGTAAAACTAGTTTATTAAAGATTTGTAATCAATTATACATTATAAATTTGCATAATCATTTCTTAAAATTCATGTGGTGAGGCCTTCTATTTATAGATTTTTGAGAATGCTTAGAATCAACCTGAACCATCCATCTTGAGATAGAGATGTGTGGTTAAGGTCAATTTAATTTTTAGAATTAAGTTTATAATTATCCTCATCATGAAATTGGAATAAGGGGAAATTAAGAGGCATGTATGGCATCATGGAAGGCATTGATGAGGCATGGAGGGCATGAATCTTGATATTTGTGGCATTTATGGCCTAGGGATATCTTCCTAAGAAATAAGGTCATTTGATGATGTAGATATTAAATATTAATTTCAAAAAAAAAAATTATTCAACAAGTTTCCATGGAATTATTAATTAGGACTTGATTTATATTAATTAGCTCTTAAGCATGATTAAGCACTTTATGCATAAATTACTTAAATTGATCAGAATACCTTATTATTGGTCTAAAATTTGACTGGATTGGAATTGCAAGGTGATATTAGATGAATTGGATATTTTATCCCATTTAGGATGTTACCAACACCAAATAACAAAGTCATGTGTCTCTTGTAAGAGATTTGATAGGAAAGAGCAATCCAGAGCACCTAGGTGCAAAATTGGCATTTTAACTCAAAATGGTCTGATCAAAGTTACCTAGCCCATAAATTGCATTACCCCATTTAGGGATAACCTAGCCAAAATTGGCCTTTGAATATGTCAATTTCAAATATTTTAATGTGATTTAATGTTTTTAGGCCAAATTGTGCACTTTAGGTGGAAATTGGTTAAAAGCCTGATTAGAGATTATTAATGGCCAAATTTAGGTGTCTACAGTTTGCCCTGGTTTGGGAAGGTATTATAAGCTGTATCATAGTAACATATTCTCAAATAATGAAAATTTACTATATGCCTAAAACTATAATTATGATAAACTAACTAATGATGGTTTGTACCCTCGAGGGAACAATCATCACATTTGTTGATGGGTGATCCCTCAAAAAGAAAAAAAGATGGAATTAACCCATGGTTGAGATTAATCCAAATGAGAAAATGCTTGAATGTATTGGTATAAAAAGGATACTAATTTTCTCAAAGGTGGTTATAATCAAGAATAAAATTCAAAATAATGATTTGCCCATAGGTAGTTATAATCATTAAGAGGACCTAGATTTGTTAAAACTGATGGTGTCCCAGTTAGGGATGATTAACAAGAATAACTCAAGGATATAACTTGGAATACAAATTAAATATGAGTAGGTGAAAATTCATGAAAGAGATAGATAGAGGAATGATTGATCATTAGAAATGATTTAGTTGTACTTGTCAATGAGGAGATGCACATCTTGATTAACAATAATATAACTAGAATGGTTAAATGAGTTATATTGATTAAGGTGGGTGGGATGGATTTGCCAACGTACCAAAGAGAAACTTCTATGGATCCATTGATTGTAGACCTTTGTGAAGCTGATTATTTCTATAACATGTGATAGTAGGCTTAATGATAGAACACCATGAAGACTTGATTGAAATATGCATACATACTGACTCCCAATCTAATAAACACTTGAAAATAATGAACCTATGATAAAAAAAAATGATGAAAATGTTGACATATATATATGGATAGACTCAAGAATAATGTGCTTGAGGAATCACCCAATGAATGCATATAGACTGAGTCAAGGTAACAACATTGAAAAAAAACAAATAGGAAAGTGAATAAACAAATAAAGAAATAGAAAAGCAAACAAAAAAACAACCTAAAATAAACAAATAAATATAAATCTTAAAAATAAAAGAAAAAGAAAGCATCCTAACAATGATAATGCCCTAGTATAGTGGATCAAGGATAACTGACTAGGCTTAGACAAGACAAATATGTTTGGATTTTTGAAATATTTAAATGTTTTTGGCATTTTTAGGTATCTTAACTTGATCAAGAATGATAAGATACCTACTTAGAAAATGGTGAGAGCATTTGGCTTAGGCTACTTAGAAAATGGTGAGAGCATTTGGCTTAGGTTACTCACAAAATGGTGAAAGCATATGGAAAGGGGGACTAAGGTGACCTCAACATGAATTGAGCATGACTGACATAGTCTCAAAATGACCTCAAGTCATATTAATTCCATCCACACAAAAGGCAAGCAAAAACCAACAAAGTCCCAATAAGTTCTCAAATCTAGCAAATGGCTAGTCAAATGAAAATAGTGATGGCAAGGTGATGCGGCAATGCATGATAAATAAGTGTTTCACTTAGTTTTCCCATAGGTTGTTATAATTATGATATAATGGCATAGGTTAATGATACTAATTTTCCCATAGGTGTTTATAATTAATAACAAGACTGATGAAACACTAATTTGCCCATAAGCAGTTATAATCAGGTTTACATAAACAACTTGATAAGATGAAAGATATCTTGCCAGATCAACTATCACACTAATTTCATAGATTGTAATTGAAACATGGATTGGATTTATTGTTGAAACTTGATTAGAATCCTCTCACAAAAAGTTCAAGAAGAACCAAAATATACAAGATCAAAATAAGATTGGGTAGGATGAGTAAAAGTAGGCTTTGGTCTAGATAGGAATGGAATTATAAGATGACATGGTCTTGCTCTAGGATAATTATGGTTTGATAAATTAGATAAAATGGTAAGATCATTTACACTAGGTGATGGGGTAAATGGTTGGGATATACAATAATGATAAAAGGATATGTAACAATGGTAATGGCATGGCAATGTGAAATGGTATGGTACATGTTGTTGGTATAAGTGTGGTTTTTGATTATATTATTCCTATTGATGGGGAGATCCATGTCCTAATCAACAAATGATACAAATAGAATACTTGATCATGTTAATTTCTATCCCACACCACATATAAATAACTATTGTGTTAATAACTAGATGTTGAATGTGATTCCAAGAATGTTATTGTGATCTTCATTGGTCATTGATTATGATTCCTTCAAGTGACAAGACAAGGGATATTTGTAGCCTCTAAAAAGGAAATTATGGCCATGGATGGTAAAAAGTGACAAATAATGGATGGTAGGATTGATTTTGAAATGGAATGGTAGATGATAATGGAATGTATAATGGTGGGGAAACAAATGAAGATCAAGAATTTTGGTCACACATAATGTTTTTGATGCCAGATTCAACATAATTTTGGCTATTTTAGAGTTGAAGACTTGTTATATTTATACGAAAACTAGATTTTTCTATTGCTTGACCTTGAGAGTAGTTACCATCTAATTAGGCTATAGATTGGAGCTATTTTGATTTGATCTTTGATTTTGTCTTCATCAAGTAGTGAAGAACTTTTGTGCTCAGCTATTTGTGCCTCAAAGAGCTTTTCACCAATAAAGTTATCTTGATTTTCCTATAGCACCTCTAAAAAGGTTTCACTAAGAAATGTTGGCTTTTGAATTTTATTGTCTTTTAGCACTTCCAAAAAAAATTCACTAGAAGATGTTGAGTTCTAAATTTTATTGTCCCCTAGCACCTCCAAAAACATTTCACTAGGAGAGAGTTCTTCTACTATATGAATGTGGTATTGGCCTCCTTACTTTTCATCAAATGCTTTGTTGCCTTGGATGCAGTTTAACAAAGTGTGATTCTATCAATCCCAATCAACACTTATGGGAGATGGAATGCCAATGATATGGCTATCTTGGTTGATGGTAATGGCCCATAGAATGGTAATGGAATGGGGAGAGGATGCACAATATTCATAAAAGATACTAGGATAACTTATGTCAAAGCTAAAGTACTCATCCTCAAAAATTGTATAAGGATCAAAAATGTATTCAAATTGATTTTCAAGGCATGTGTAACCAGTTTTGTAATAGTCATGAACATATTTTTCTTCTAAATCTGATTCTTACTCAAGGGACTCTAAATTTGATGTTGAGATTAATATTGATTTTGAATCTAATGCTAAATCTAATGTCAATTCAAGAATAGAACATGATTATGACTTTGATTCTTCATCTAATAGGCACTCTATTATAATGATGTCTTGTTGAATTCTTGGTATTGGATAAGTAATAACTTGTAATAGCATAATGGGCTCCACAAATATTGGTTTGTTAAAGTTAAACTCCTCTAAGATGGGAAATAGGTGAAGAGACAATTCCTTAGAGACTGGCTTGTCAATAGGAGGCTCTTGAAAAATAAGCACATGGTTAAGTTAACGATTTTCCTAAAGGTGGTTATAATAATTAAGAATTGACTCAGTAAATAATAGCTTGTTAGAGTGAGAATCCTTGACAACTGGTATAGGATTAATAGGTGATTCATCATAGGTTAACTTATCACAAATGATTGGTTCAACAAAAACATCTTAGATTGGTTGGGTATTTTGGCCTTAGTTTCCAATAAGTTAGAAAATACCATTTTTGAACACAACATCATCTTCAAATGATTGGATGGTTTGAAGTTTGGATGGGTTTGGTACTGGATGAGGAATAATGGTTGGATAATGGTAGGGCCTTGGGGAACATGATTTCTCACATGAGCCAAAGGAAAAACCTTGAGATGGTAATGATAGGTCATTTTAGGGATTGATTAATTGCACAAGATAAAGGACTAGTTCTTGAAATTATGAAGGGGTGTTGCAGAGCTTGATTTCTCACACAAACCAAAGGATGAGGTCCTAGTATAGAAATGGTTAGGTGTTGTGGATTTTGGTTGCTCATACAGACCAAATGATGAGGTCTTGGTATGGGAATGGTGTGACATTATGGTCCTAGAATAGAAATGGTATGATGTGGTGGAGCCTAATTACTTGAATAAGCCAAAACATTCAAGTCTTCCTCATAAACCATATCATCTTAGTTGTGAGTTGGCTCATAACCTGGTTCTTGACTATGTTTCATGTACTGATTATTGAAAAGAGGGTATGGATTCATATTCCAAACAACATTATCTATATTTGGGTCTTCAAAGTCTTCCTCAAAAGCCTCTTCATGCCAATCAAGGTCTCAATTTGGATTTTTTGTATTTTGACTATGTTCCCCATATGGAGTATTGTAGGGAGAATAATAAAACTCCTTAGAAAATCTTTCTCTATAAGGATTCCTAGTGGGATTTTATGTGGCCATTCTATCATAATTTGGATTGCACATGACTCCACCATAGCGTAGCTAGACATATTTACATAAATGATGAAATATATAAAAACAAAAATGCTTAGAGTTCTACAAACTTTGAAAAATGATCCAACAGACAAATTGTTCAAACTTGGTCCAACTTGGTTGAAGGGGTGGAACTGTATCTCCAATGTGGTTTGAAAGTGGATTTGTATCTCCAAAATGGTTTATGATAAGACTTGGCATAAAGTATCCTAACATCAAACATCTAATTTCAAATTTCATACACACAATAGGTCAAGTGTCTGAATAAAAATTGACATGTCAAAGGTCTAGGTCAGAGTGTTCCAAACAAGGTCTAAACTAGGAAAGGGAAAAGTTGAGTTGATAGGTCTTTTGTCCAAATGTGGATTCAAAATATAGGCTCAAAAAATTAAGAATATGCTAGGAATTTTAGCCAAATGGCATCAAAATCTAGACTTGAAACAAAGGCTGATGTGATTTGATTTAATCTAACAAGTTTGGAAACAACTTTGACATAAACTGGGCACATGAAATCAAACATAAACATGATCAGTTGGCATAAGGCATATGATGAAAGGCTCTTTGAGAAAGGTTGTGTTCTCCTAAATAAAGGCACAAACAATGATGAGGATAGGCTTTAAACAAAAAAACCATCAATAGTTTTCAAAATTGGGTAATTGATTAATCAAAGTTATGTAACCCAAAAGAGAAAGATCAGTGTATTAGCCCCACAACTTAAGGCCTAAACAAAAATCAATCAATTTTTGATTCCAAAATTGACAAGGCTAATTAAAAAATCAAGGGTGAAAAATAGGATTTGACTAAACAAGCTAGACAAGATTGGACAACATGATAACACAAGACAAAAGTCACAAAAGTACACTTGGATTGGTCTGAAAATGTAAGAACAAATTTGAACTCTATACAAGAGTGTCTATGAAATAATATTTTAAATTTTTTGGGTAGCATAATGATGCTACACTACCCAAAATGTGTGACAAAAAAGTTTGTTTTGAAAACTCTCTAAGGCAAAGATAATTTCCCATAATTTTGACAACATAACACTACTTTTCTTGACTCAAAATGTTGTGGTGCACAGACTCAATGTGCATGTTTTTAGCACAAGATGTCTTAAGTATATCAAGTGATGAGAATTATTATGAGTCTAAAACAACCTTCAACCAAAATGGGAAATTGAACCTATGTTCCCTCAAGTTTAGTGCAAATGGTGAATCCACTTAACACATCAACCTTATGAACTTATAAAGGTGTAATTCTGAATTTAGATTATAAGTGAAGGAATTAAACAACTTTGGTAAAGGTCTAGACTCAATTGGGAAGCATAACTATGCCAAAGTGGATAATATGGCTCCCAAACATTTGATGAACTTTTAACAAGGCTAATTGATGTTTTCACGTGGGTAGCATAACACTTCTTTATTTAGAGGAAAATTAGGACTATGTGTTTTTGTTTGAATTGTTTGTTTACACCAAGTTTTGACTTCAAATAATACTCTAATCTAGGATAAAATTCAACTGATTAATTTCTCTTAGACTCTAAACTAACAAGGTTGTTTAGTATTATTGGAATCCATCTATATACATCATTTGAGAGGATTTTAAGTGTTCATCCAAAAGTAAATGTGCATTATATAGTAGGGTTTTTACACCCTCCCTTCTCTCAAATGATAGTTCTATGACATGGACCTTGAGGTGCACCTTTCACCAATAATACTTCTACAACAAGTGGGGATTTGTCTAAGATCTAACAAGTTTCTGAACATTCTAGGGGAATCAATTGCATAATGACTTTCATGCCAAACAATGCAGAATAAAAGCATGGATTTTAGGTCCGTATCACTTGGCTTGTTGCAACAGTGTCTAGTCCTTTTTGCAATCACTACATCCTATTATTCACTCAGTGTAGTTTGATGTCCAATGTGCCACTATGTACCATGCACAACTCTAATTAGGATCCAAATGAAGTCAATACCAAGAGATGAAACCCTGGGTCAAATCTTCCCTAAATAACTTGTGGGAGGTGATGAAGTCTCCCTCACAAGCCAAGTTTTCATAAAAACAAAGAAAGCATGAAAGTATAAAGACTTTAGGTAATTTTTAAGGTCACCTAAACTTTGACAAGTTTTTGGGGAGTGCTTTAGATGATTTTCTTTCTAAGCCTTAGACTAGGCTACTTGCAATATGAATGACACTTTTGATCGAAGGGTTCCCTAAAGGGGACAAATGGAAGAACATACATACAACATCCTTATTATTTCCAAATAAAAATTTAATTTAAATAACTAAGTGAATACAAAAATATTGAAAATGTGAGTTCATTTTTAAGCCCAAATGGAAAATGAGGTGGTGTTCATTTGACCCCTTGGTCTTAGTTGCAAACTTTGAAAACATTCACCATAAACATCTAATTTTTTTGTTAAACACCAAAAAAAGGTTCTTAATTGATTTTATACATGAAAAAGGTGATATAAAACATGTTTTTAGCAAATATCAAGCTTGGTCCTACAATAAAAATGTTAACATGTCCTTTAGCCTTGAATCTCTTTTAGGTTTGAAATAATGAACTTTAAAAAAAGAGCTTATGGGTCTATGTTTTAAGAAAAACAAAATGACCGACATCAATTATATAACTAACGATGATTACCCTAACTAACCAATGATGGATATCTAACTGACATTGGTTATACCAATAGTGACTAACAATAGCTATCCAACTAATGTTGGTTTTACTAACTGACATCAGTTATTGTGTAAACCCGTGACAAAGGAAAACAACAAAACAAAGTTAAAAAATCAATTTTCAAGAGTTTTAATGATCCAAATGAAGATTTTAAAGTTTCAAAATGATCTTCTTCATGTTTGGGATGTGTTTGGTCCCATTGGGTGAGCCATATATTAATCTATGAATTTGACTCAAGAGAGGATGGTTAGTATGGTGTTAGTTCCAAAATGAAAACAAAATGAAAGAAACACACTAACTAGCATAACATCTCTAGGCCTAGACACTAGGGAGAGCTTAGTTTAAAAAAATGAAGAAAATACACAATGAAAATTCAAAATAAATCCTCTTTTACCTTCCTTAGATGCTCCAAAATGTTTGTTATAGTGGCTTGCTCAAATTGAGCTCATGAAGTTATTGGCAATGGAAGCTTGGCTACCTCCATCTCTCCTTGGCACCTTTGACATGTGTCTTGGCTTGGATTGGAATAAATTTTTCATGGTAACACTAGTTGATTAAAGCTTTGTAATCAATTTTGAATTATAAATTTTCATAATCATGTCTTAAAATTCATGTGGTGAGGCCTCCTATTTATAGATTTTTGAGAATGTCCAGAATCAACCTGAACTGTCCATCCTGAGATTGAGATGTGTGGTTGAGGATTAATTCAATTTTTGGAATTAAGTTTATAATTATCCTCATCATGAAATTTAAAGAAGGTTAAATTAAGAGGCATGGAGGGCATGAATCCTTATATTTATGGAATTTATGGCCTAGGGATGCCTTCCCAAGAAATGAGGTCACCTGATGATGAAAATATTCAATATTCATTTCCAAAACAAATTATTCAAAAAGTTTACATGGAATCCTTAATTAGTCCTTAATTTGGATTAATTATCTCTAATCATGATTAGACACTTTGTGCACAAATTACTCAAATTGATCAGAATGCCTTGTTATTGGTATAAAATTTGATTGGATTGGAATTAGAAGGTGATGTTAGATGTGTTGGATATATTATCCTATATAGGATGTTACCAACACCAAATAATAATGGCACATGTCTCATGCAAGATATTTGATAGGAAAGAGCAATCTAAAACACCTAGGTGCAAAATTGGCATTTTGACTCGAAATGATCTAATTAAAGTTAGCTAGCCCATAAATTGTATTGCCCCATTTAGGAATACCCTAGCCAAAATTGGCATTTGAATATGTCAGTTTCAAATCTTTTAATGTGATTTAGTATTTTCAAGCCAAATTGTGCACTTTAGGTGTAAATTGGTCAAAAGCCTGATTGGAGGTTATCGGTGGCCAAATTTAGGTGTCTATAATCATATATTTACCAAGTGGCATGCTGATGGGTTTAGCTATAAGACATTGTATTAGAGGGTAGAGATGATCAAAGGTTGATGATAATGATGATGATGATGATGATGATGGTAGTCTCATGTTTTTTGGTGCTATATTTGAGTAGTGGGAGATTTTTTTATCTATTATTAGGTATTTTGGTTAAGATGTTAATGGGTTGGATAGTTTTTAGGTGGGTTCCTATTTTTTTGGTTTAGATATACAAGGATATATGGGGGTTTAGAGCACACATGAGGTATGGCATCAATGTGGGGTTCATACTACATTATTGGGCCTATGAGCACATCCAGGTTCTGAGGCTAATGGGGCTACCATGGGAGGGATATGCCTAGATGGACTTTAGGGTAGTTTTCATGTGGTAGAAGAGTGATTACACACATACAAGAGTTGGAGGAGGTGTGTAAGATATTGATTGGTTTAAGGGGGTATAGAGACCTTAGCAGTTCAAGATGTGGTTTGGAGGCCATATGTTTTCTTTCCAAGGTGGGCCCACTATACTCAAAACGTTTTATCGATGTAGAGATAAAATTGGGATTTTAGGAGGAAAGAGGGTGAGATTGAGCTCATTCTTTTTAACAGGGTTTATAGGTAGTTTAGGTTGGTATAGGGGATTTTAGCTCTATTCCCAAGGTATATGTGGGAGGATTTTGAGTTTTTTATTCTATAGCCATAGCTAGTGGAGATAGTGCTTGATCATGAGGAGCTACCCACTAGAGTATAGATTTATGACATAGGTTTTGTTAATGGCTACACAACGTGGTATCAAGCCTTTTATACCATAGCAAAATTTGGATGGTATGATTGAGGAAAACAAGCTATGGATGTGGACCCAACAAGTGGGGGTCCATAGGTATAGGTATAGGGAGGTAACCCTAATAGATATTTAAGAGTGGTGTTAGCCTTTACATAGGCATAGGTCATAACTTTGGAAGGGTTCATGGCTACATTACAAGGCGAGCTTTCTACCCTACAGGGTCAAGTTTCCACTATGACAAGTGAGAGGGGCCAAGATAAGAATTTACTAGCCTTGGTGACTTAGGAGAGGGATTCCATGAGATAGAATAGAGGAGGAGCTAAAACACCAATAGGACCACCAAACAACATTCCTATGACATGTTAATTGGCTATAGTTGAGGATTTATATTATTATGAGGCCAATAGTTCCAACACATTGTCTAGAGGAACCCTAAATGGGTGAGTATAGATCTAAATTAGTAGGTGGTGCAGGTGTATCAACTCTAGGTCAGTGGGATAATTCAATGGGTGGATAGGTAGGTACCTTAGGGGACCTGACACCAGGTGATAATGGTGCCCAAGGGCATAGTTTTATGATATGATATGTATAGGTGTAGATGAATTTGATATCAAACTCCAAACCAATGTAGTAAGATGTATATTGTTTTGAGAGAGAGATATGCACATGATTATATGTACTATTTTAATGAGACATGATGTATATGATGTGATGATGATATATAGATGTGATTTTATGGTTCATGGCTCATTATTTTGATGTTTATAGTTTATTATGATTATACTTATGAGATGTAGACTCATTAAATTAGGCATGTGATGATCATGGATGATGTTTAAGATGAGTTATAGTTATGTTTATTTATGATGATGTGATGCTTTATTTTACACATGGTTATGATATTTATGGTTATGGTTATGCTCATGGATGTGTGATGTGGTTTTATGATTATGGATTTGATGATTTGATTATGGTTATGATGTTTTGATTTAAATATGTGATGTTATGATGTAAGGATGTGATAATGGATGTGATGTTATGATTTATAGTTATTTTTTTGATGATAACACATAAAGTAAGTTAGATAACAAACTAGACATGGGAAAAGGGATGAAAATCATGAGACATACGTCTAAGTGAATACATGAACCAATTATGAGAAGATAAGAACAAATGCATGATGCTTCTTCATTGGTAAGGACTAAATAAAACTAAAGTTAGATTGGCGTAAGTAACATAAGCCTTTCGAATGCTTCACATTAGCATGCATTGGTTGCTAAAAAGGTGTCTTGATCATATCATGTCAAGTAAGCTCAAAAATCCCTTGATTTTTAGATAGTACAAAGAGGAGATAGGTGATAGGTAGTGTGAAGGGTAGTGTAACCTCTTGAGGGTTGGTTTTCCACTTCTATAGGTGACCTAAGAACCATAGTAGATAATTCCATGTTTTAATGTAAGGTGTAGACTGATCGATGTGGGAAGTCTACTAGTGCTATATGTGAAAGATAATGTTAAATTTATTGGGATAGCTTGTTTTAATTTTGATATAGGGTCTTTTGTTGTTTTATTTTAACAAGTTCATGAAGTTGATCGATGCAGGAAGCTTTAAATGATTTATTTGACAAATTTTACTTTAGTTATCCTTCAAAGGAGTGGTCTAAGTTGGTATTTGTTCATTTTGGTAGCTGACCTTCAAGGGAGTAGTCTATCTTTTAAGCAATTTAGATGTTGGGTAGTTATCCTTCAAAGGAATAGTTTGCATGCTAGAGATATTTGACCCAAGTGATATTTTGGTATCCCAAATTTTTTTGATGCTAGGTTATACATGGAGAAGCCTATATAGGATTAGAGGTCTACCCTTTTATGAGGGTAAAACCTAGAGCTCAAGAAGGTTAATGATATTTAAAAGGGGTGGTTTTAAAGGGATAATGACCATGGGATTCTATTTAATTAGGGAAAAAAAATATCCATGAGAACCATGCCATGGATAGAGCTATGGTACCCATATTTAGGATTAGGCTATGACTATAATGGTTAATCACGTGGTTATATTATTGTAATTGATTGTACACAAGGAATAGGATGAAGGTGTGAGGAAGGTAAAAATATCATAAATCAAGGGATGAGGTTAAGTTAAGAAAAATATGTGTTTGATACTTGTTTTAACAAAAGAAAGTATGCATATACAAAGCATTGAGGGGATCAGGTTATAATTTCCTTTAAGAGAGGATCAATGACAAGATGTTGATCCATAATTTTGGGTTATGATGTAGGGTCCAAGATAACTGAAAGCAAACTTTCCTCACTTACTTTTCTCCATATTGGTCACATGTTGATTTTCCTTCAAGATGAGGTCTCCAATGTTGAACTATCATTATTTTAGGTGTTTTATATATGCATACTTGACTCATTCTTGATAAACATAAATATTGTTAAGCATAGATAGGCAATGTTCATCGAGTATCTCAAGTCATGATAGACATTCTTGATGATAGTCACTCTCATAAATAATGTCTTGTAAAGATATGCAAAGAGAGGGAATCTAGACTTCAAGAGGTAAGATGCCTCTGCTCTAAAGACTAGAGAGAAAGGGGTAACACTTGTAGATGTTTGAATGCTAGTGAAATAATCCCATAAAGTGAAAGGGATGTGTAAGTCCCAATCCTAACCAAATGCATTGACCACTTGGGTTAACATCTTATTGAGGGTTTTGTTAGAGGCTTCCACCTATCCATTTGCTTGTGGATGGTAAGGTGAGGAAAATCTTAACTTGATTTAAAATGCATCATAAACACCTTAGACTTGTTTATTTTTGAAATATTCTCCATTGCTAGTGATGATCTTATGGGAAACACCAAAATGATAGATGATATGATGATTAATGAAGTCGACTATCTTGTCATCTTTGGTCGAGATGAGAGGAATAGCCTCCACCCACTTGGTGAAATACTTATTGGAAATGATAATGGAGTGGTATCACTATGAATAATGAGGATTGGTTTTTCTAATGAAATCTATTACCCATTATGAGAAGGGCCAAAATTCCTTGGACACTTAAAGGCCATGGGCTAGCACATGATGTAAATTGGTGCATTATTGATAATTAACACACTTATTTACATAAATAAAGTAGTCTTGGTTGAGGGTGGGCCAATAGTAGCAAAGGCAAAGGATACATTTAGTGATATCTAGAACACTAAAGTGTTTTGCATAGGTCCCATCATGTTTTTCCTTGATAACATGAGAAGCTTCATGGCTACATAGAAAACTAAGGAAGATATTGTTAAAACCATGTTTATAAAGGATTCACCCTAGTATGGTATAATGAGAGGTACTCTAAGAAAAATCTCTTTAGGTATTCCTAGAGAGGTTGGGAGGAATGATTCTGAGGTTAAAGTAGTAAAAGGTTTTCTCATACCAAATATTTGATGAAGATTCTTCCACAGTACAAATGGTAGGGTGGTTAGATTGGATATAAGAGGGTGTGATAAAATGATGAATGGTGATAATGAGCTTAGAATTGGAAGGGGTAAATGGGATCTGGGAAGCAAGAGAATCCTTTATTTCTATGAACTTATTGGTAGACCATAAAACATATTAGATAAGGTATTGATCAAATAATGTTAAGAGTAAATATACTATGTGTTTGTACTTTTGCAAGACATCATTTACATTGGTAAGATCCATTGATCTGGTTGACCACAAGTTGGGAATCACCAAAGATATTAATCATATTAACTCCCAAGGTTAGAGTGGTTTGGATACCTATTACTATGGATTCATACTCATCCATATTGTTGATACAATTAAAATATAGTTTAAAAGAAAGAGGATGAGGTTTACCATTTAGGGGAATGATAATAACTCTAGCACCCCCATCATGCTGGTACTTTGAGCCATCGAATAACATGTTCATTTGGTAGGTGATGTCCTCTTGAGAAAGAATTGTGAAGGACTCATTAAGAAAAGTAAGAGGGAGTGGTTAGTTATATGGTAAAAGAGCTTTATCCAATATATTGGCAATGACTTGCCCCTTCATCAACTTCTTTTAGAGGAACTCAAGGTCAAACTCATCTAGGAGCATGAACCACTTTACCATATGCTAGTTCTAGTCTGGTTTGGAGTGCATGTACTTAAGTGGGATGGAGTTGGTGATGAGAAAGGTTTTGTGATTGAAAAGGTAATGATGAAGATTGGAAGACACAAAGAGTAAGGTGAGCTAAAGTTTCTCAGTATGGGTGTACTAAGTCTTATGCTTTATAAATGTTTGAATTATATATTAGATATCTCATTCTTTATTTTGTTCATCATAGTGAGTAAGCATTGACCCTAAGGAATGGTCAGTGGTAGAGATATAAAGGTAGAAGGGTTGATCCTCTCTAGGAGGGATAAGAATGGGTGGAGAAAGAAGGTATGATTTGAGTGAATCAAAGGATTGTTGGCAATCCTTAGTCTACTTAAAATATGTATCTTTCTTGAGAAGATGGTGAAAGGGTTGACATCTATCTGATAAATGAGAGTTAAAGTGATGGATAGATTGGAGCATCCCTTATAGGCTACATAGTTGATTAAGGTGGGTTGGAGATGGAATGTTGAGGATCATTTTAACTTTGATAGGGTCTACTTTGATTCCTTGAAGAGAGGTGATAAAGCTAAGAAACTTTCTAGATAGGACCCCTAAAACACATTTTTTGGGGTTGAGTCAAACATATAAATAGATCAAGAATTTAAAGATAATTTTGAGAATGTCTAGATGATCCTTGTCATATTTATATTTCGCAAAGAGATCATCTACATAGTCCCCTAATTTTTTTTGCATGAGGTCATGAAAGATGTAGGTCATCACACACTAATAGGTTACTCTAACATTCTTCAGACCAAATGGAATGAGCCTATAGTAGAAGGTTCCACATGTGGTGATGAAATAAGTATTATGTTCATCTTTAACAGTAATCAAGATTTGATTATATCTTGAGAAACCATCCATGAGAGATAAAATCTTGTGGCTGGATATAAGATCAACAAGTTAGTCAATGCTAGGCAAAGGGAAGTCATCCTTTAAATAGGCAAGGTTAAGGTCATGAAAGTCAATATAGAGGTGAAGTCTCCTTGTGGGTTAGGTGATGGATGATATTGGAAACCCATTATGGATAGTCCATGGGTTGAATGAAATTAATAGATAAGAGGCACTGAAGCTCTTCTTTGACTAGAAAGATGATACAAGGGTGCATCTTGTGAGGCTTTCACCTAACAAGCTTAGCATTAAGATGGATGATAATGTCGTTTAAAGCTATATAAGGGTCATTTATTGGCATATCTTGATATGACCAAGGAAATGCTATGCTTTAGTCATAAAAGAAGGAAGGGAAATCTTGTTGCTCCATGAAATCTAAGGATTGACCAATCTTTATAATGTGAGGGTTATCCTGAGTACCCAAGTTGAGATCAATATTTGATTTATTAAACATGGTTTGGTTTTTAGAAGGAAGGTATATGTGGGTAGAAGAATCCCCTATACCAAGATAAGTGAGAATGGAATCATCATCTTGATGTTGGACTGTGTGGATGGTAGGAGAATCATTTTCTACCAGTTCAAGATAAATTAGAGGAAACGTTTTAGTTTGGGCATTGTTTTGATAGGTCAGGGGGCCCAAAATAATGGTATTAACTAAAATTGTTTCTAAAAGAGGGTTTTTAATTCTTTAATCTTTAAAAGAGATGGGGTAAGTGAATATAGAACATCCTCATCAATGGTTGTGATAGGTTTTGGTGAATCAGTGGGTTGTTCTAGTGGGATGAAGCCAAGGCCAAATAGATCATGAGGTTTCTTGGTTTTGATCAAAGGTAACTCATGGGGTCCATGTTCATAATAGCTGAGGCTAAGTCCCTTTTAAGCACACTAGTGAAGTTATAATTTAGAAAATTCTAGTTTTATAGAAAGGAGAAATCAGAGGTAAATGGCCATATAGAAGAGGTGGTGGAAGAAGCAAGAAGGGGATGATCAAGTCCCCCATAGATTAAAATGGTTTGGTGGTTAGAAATCCCAAAAGGAATGATGGTTCTGATATTGGGGTCATATCACAAGATTATGGTCAATATTACCATACTTTTGAGGATTAGGGAAGGAGTCCAAAGCCAAAAAATGATACTCTCCCAATGAGAAATGTTGGAACATGGGTTTTAAGGAGTCCTTTATGGGGATTTGAGAAGGGATTGATGAGCTAGTTGAAGCTTCATTAGTGGTATGAGTGGAGTTGTTATTGGTTGGTGGTGAGGTGGATGAGTAAGGAAGAAGAACATTATTGGGTTGATATGTCATGTTGCAAGATGCAAAAGGACTATGATTATCTTGTATGATAATGACCTGACCTTCATTTTCAAATTGACACATCGATACAAGGCAGATGGGAGATAACTCATGAAGTGGATCCAAGCGCATCTAAGAAAGACATATTAGAACTCACCTTTTACCTTGTAGAATAGCTTTAGAAGCATGTGAGGTCCCAAGTGGATGTGGAGGATGACTATTCCCAATGTTGTGGCCAGAGTATCATTGAAAAAATAGAGGACTTTTATGGTTTTTGACATGATATTCTTTGATAGCTAGAGTTGGTCATAGGCATGAGAGGAGATAATATTAATAATAGATCCTCCATCAATAATCACCCTTTTAATGTGGGTTTGATTGATGTATGAAATTATGAATATGGGAGGATTGGAATCTTTAGGATGAATAAAAGGTAATTTTGAATCCTTAAATGTAACAAGGGTGAAAATATGAAGATCTCCAACAAAGGCTGCAAGAGGTTGAGGGTCTTCGAGTTGAACCTATATGGATTGAAAGGCCTCTATTAATGCTTGGTAATAATGGGGCAAGGTGTTGATCAGTTCATATAGGCTCATCTTCACCAGTGTCTGGTGAAGCTATTTGAAAATAACTTGTTAGATAGATTCAAAAGGGTTGAAGGGAGAGGCTCTAAGAATGGATATTTTGGGTTTTGGTGAAGGTGCTTGATTTTGGTTGGAAGGTTGAGGGGTGGAAAGATAGTCCATAAAATGGACACTTTGGTTTTTCCCTTATCCTTTTACTATGACCAAGATCAAGTGACCATATGAATAGTGTTGATGAGGGGAAGTGTTAGGCTAGAAGTTTGTTTTAGTTCCTCCTCACTCTTGGATAAAAGTACGGGAGTGGGTAGGTGTTTCATAGGTTCATTTGGTGGTTGGGTTGGTAATGGGTTTGATAGAGTTTCTTCTGATTATAGAATGTCTTCATCCCATAAGTTATGGATAAGTTCTTAGAGAGCTTTGTAGTTATTTGTGTCATGTCCAAGTGTGTTGTGGTATGAGTAGATTAAACTATCATTAAACCAAGATGGTTTAGGACTTGATGGGTCAAAGGGTTTCCTATGTGGTAGGCTTAAGGAGGAATTTTTTAACAACTTTTTAAAGATGGTTGAATAAGATTTGAGCAAAGGTGTTAAGGGTGATTGGATTTTGGTTTTTGGGGTGGGAGACCTTTTAGAAGTAGGCTTCACCATGGAAGTTGTGGATGGTAGAATGGTCTTGGTAGGTGGGTTTATTTGGGTTTGTTTGGTTTATAAGTTGAAGATTTAAAGGTGAAATATTTAGAGGTGGGTGATTAGGATGATGAAGGGTTGGAGATAAGTGGGAAGGTAGAGGTAGATAGTTTGGTTAAGAATGATGGGGAGTTTGATATCTTGGAGTGGGTAGGTAAAGGTAGAATATAAGGATTTACCTTCTTAATATAAGGATGAACTCCTAAGATGGAATATGGATGGGGTCCCAAGATAGAAGGTAAGAGGGAAGGGGTGGTATGGTTCTAGTTATAGGTGGGAATTTGTATGGTTCCACATTCTTGGTTGGTTTTGTTACTATTTTATTTGGTGGACTAGATGGGTTTAATCCAACTTCAAAGATGGGTGGATAAGGCTAGGAGTAGGAATCACTCCTAGTTTCTTTATAGGTTTGATTAGAGAGGTGTAAGGTGATTTGATAATTTTGGATGGAGATGGTTTGGATGGTTCTTTCATGGTTTTGGAAGGAGAGGTGTTTGATGAAGTGATTAAGGTGATGATAGGTTTTATGTTGGATGAAATTGAGGTTAAAGGTTAATTCTTGTTTTTATAAGGGAGACCAATATGGTTCCAAAAGGTGGCTTGATCCAAATCAGGTTGAGAAGAGAGTTCTAGGATTTGGATGAGTCTAGAAAAGGGTTTATAAATTGGTTTAGTTCCTTGGGAACTATATTTTTGAATTAGGCCCATAGATTGAGGTAAGGGATTGGTTTTTTCACCCTTGTCCTTGAATAATGGTTCCAAGATTTAGGAGGATGTTTCCTCCATAAAAGGAGTAGATAAGGTGATATCTACTCCTTTTATGGAATGGTTTCTGAAGAGAGGGTGGGTGATCCCATGATGGGGGAGAAAGGTTTGATGTCAATGGTTGCCTCATTTGGTATTTATACCAAAGGAGATGTGGGTAATTCCATTATCTCATTAAGTGAAGGAGAGGATGTGGTTGATTCCTTTCTTTGGGTATCTAAAGGAATGAAGGGTTATTCCACTACTTTAATAGGTGGAGTGGGGAAAGAGGTAGTCAAGCTATGGGTTTATTCAATGATAAGTTAATTAATAATTACATTCATCATATGGATTTCATGAGAATGAGATGATTATGGTTTGTTTTCATCATGGTTGTTAAAAAGGGCATGATTGGGGAAAGGTTGTCAAAAGATGTTGAGTGACTAATTTGGAGTTGCATTGGGATTGTTTAGTGTAAGTTCTCATTTATCAATCAAGTTTTATACAATGGTATTAAATGTGTTACACCTAATAACATCATGTCTAATGACATGGTGGAAATAACATAGATCATTCTCATTGTACCAACTAGCCATAGGGTTAGAAGCATCAAATTATTGGGGAGGTTTGATAGAGAGAAGTTGTATGATGTTGGATTTGAGTAACTTGTATAAAACTAAAGCATATTAATCCCATATAAAAGTATATTGTTTTTGGTTAACTCAATTTTGATTCTAGGTTTTTTGATTAAAGGAGTTAAAGGGGTTGGTTTGGTTGGGCTGGTTGACAACTAGAGGTGGAGTGGTTTTAAGGACAACTATGTTTGTGACTGCCTTTGGTTTGGTGTTAGGGTAGTTGGATTGGTTGGTGGTTTTGGATGGGGAAGGGTAATTATATTTGAAGCTACAATTTTTATTTCTTAGTTTAAAATTCCCCTCATCAATGGATTTGATTTCTAGTTTGTGTACCATTGTGAAAGCCTCATCAAAGGTTTTGAAGGTTTAAACCTATAGAGTAGGGGCAATGTGTTTGGCACAAGATAGAGATAAAAGTTTAATCAACTTGGGTTTTTGAAAAGACAAATATAGTTGGTTAATAAGACATCTCCATCAGGTTACAAAATTGGTAATTGATTCATCATCATAATGATTGATGGAGTAGTGGTTAGTGATAGAGACCTTATTAGATATATTGATGGAGAAGTGGTCTACAAAGGTTTGGGTGAGTTAGAAAAAGGAAAATATGGAGTGATTAGTGATATAACTATAAAAATCTAATTATAGTATAGATAATGACATAAGAAAGGTTTTAAGGAGAAGAGCATCATCATAGGCAATCGAGTAACAAGAATGCCAAAATGGTCGTAGGTGTTATTGGGGGTCCTCCTTGCTTTGAAATTTAGAAAATATAGGTAGTTACCATTGAGGAGGGTAAGGTTGGATATGGATGGATGGGTGAATAGGTTCATTACATATTTGGTCATAAGACAAAAGGTTGTGATCCCCAAACATAGATGACTCTAGGTTGGTCATTTTATCCATCAATAGTTACACCAAATCTATTTGTAGTTGGGGAGTTCCATAATTGTATGATAAGTTTTGTTTAGGTTAGGTGGATGAAACATATGGATAAATGGTAGAAGGTTGAGAGGATGCCACTTGTTGGTAAGTGGTCATTGAGGGTTGGGATGATGCCACATAAGGGTTAATGGGAATAAGAGGATGGGTGGAAGATGGAGCTATCTATCCTTGTGGATTAGGAACATAGTATGGATAAGGTATCATAGGTATTTTTTGAGGGGTTAATGTGGGTTGGTTGGGAGGTATGATTAGATTGGTATATTAAGTAATTGATATGGATTGGGTTAGAGGTATGGATGGGTTAATTGGTTGGGGGTGAGTGGTAACTCTGGTATTGATATGTGGAAGGGTAGAAGCTATATAAAGGACCGCATTTTGAAGTGGGGTGAAGATTGGTGGGTTGGTAGTGATAAGGGGAATAGTGGAAATATGGGTAGAAGGTATCCCCATAGTGTATGGAGTATGGGTAACAAAAGGTGAGGTTGTCCCTATGTTGGAGGAATTGTTGGTTAGTGTAGGGGTGTTTGGTTATTGGTTGGGTTATTTGATTGAGTTTGGGTGGAGGTAGTAGATGGATTAGTGGTTAAGGAAGATGTTTTAGTGATCATAGGTTGGGTATAGGTAGTGGAAAACATAAGATGGGGAGGCATACCATAAGGTGGATCACTAAGAGGAATCAAAGTAGGGGCATAGTAAGATAGGGTATTGAGGTAATGCTGGAGGGATATAAGTTTTTATCAAGGAAAGTGGAAAAATATACATCACCTTAGACAATAATTTGAGGCATGGTGTGGGGGTATAAGTATGGGGATAACCCTTAGCATCTGAGGTATATTCTATGGAGGAAAAAGAAGAGAAAGGTGACTCTTGGTTGGTTTGGTTCTTCAATTGTTGTCTAGTAAAGACCATGTGCAAAATAGAAAGAAATAAAATAAAGCTCACAACTCAAACAAAAAGCAAACAAAATAAAAATATCTCAAGGAAATAAAAAATATACACTATAGTGTGTTTTAAAATATTGGGGTATCTTTTATCTTGCTTTTGGCTTATGCCTTTGTTAGGAAGTGTGAAGAAGAATTTGGTTTGTAGAATAGGTACAAGAAAATAAGTCTATGATTGGTTTCAAGAGTTGAAGGCTATCAAAAGGATCTGTGTTAGAAATCAATTCATGGCTTGGTATTAGGGCTTTCCCCCTCACTTCACACCCACAACAATAAGGGTGTCTGGTGATTAGCTAGTATAAATTGATTTCTAGAGTTTAGACTCAACCAAAGAGATGACTTTTGGTTTCTCTTATTGGTAATGACCTCCAAGTAAGATAGACAAAGGGTGAAGGTGATCCACTAGAAGATGAAACCTTAATCAGGCCTTATATTAATTGTTATGATGTTTTGATTGATTTAAGTGGTTTAGTATGGTGAGTGATAAAGAAGTGAAGCTATGATTGAATTACTTTGCCTTCAATTTTAACTACGTGAGCTAAAAATTCAAGAAATTAATGTATGAAAGGTTTATTTTATACCCAAAATAAATTTTTATTTCTTTATATGAGCATAGAATAAGGAAGAAAAAGGAACCTACATGATACTAGGTCTCATCAAGCATGCCAGAATGTTTCACTCAATTTTAGCTTATTTTGTAGTTTAATAAGAAGTAAGAATCTAATTATGGGTGTGGTAGAAGAACCTATTTGTTTGTGCACAAATGATCTAGATGATTGTGAATATCTCCTCTTTATCTTGGGAAAAATGATCTGAAGGTAAAAAAACACTAATGTAAAGGGGTTATTAGATGGATATCAAGGTGGATTGCCTAGCGTGAGCTAGATCTAAGAAGCATGAGCTTATCAGGAGGCTATCAATCCACACTCTTAAAATAGTTAAGTTGAAATAAATAAATTTGAAGCACTTGCATCAAATGACATAAAATACTAAAAAAGAATATAAGAAGAAATAAATCTTTGTTAAATAAAATAGACTAATTATAGCAAATAACATGTCAATACTAATGCTAAATAAGTTAGGTTGGGTTATAAAAATAGGTGGGGTCTTTTTGAATAGGTAAAAGGTCAAAAAGTGGAATTTGGTTAAGAGTAAGCATGTGGAAATAACTTATTATTTCCTACTATATTGACCATCAATAGTTGGGATGACCATCATTGGTTAAGGTAACCATTAGGTTAAGGTGACCATTGGTGGTTGGGTAACAGTTAGTGGTTAAGGGTGACCATTGACATTCAGGGTGATCATTGGTGGTTACTATGGGTTATGGGTATGTTAGAAAAGGGTTACAAAATGGATATAGTAAGGTTATAAAGGTCTATTTAGGGTCATGGGGTCAGAGGGTAGTAATCAAAATGGTGTAGTCTAGGTATAGATGTTAAAAACTAAGTAATCAAGACTTGAAACAGGAAATGTACTTAGCTCATTTGCTCGATGGTTGATGGTAGATTGAGAAGCAATTTTAAAATAGTAATGGTAATTTGACTAAAGAATAATTTTGGTAGAGGTTTGAGTCTCTATTATGGCTACTATCTTATTGAAGAGAAGACTTGAAAATAACTTATTGATGCTACGAGATCCTAATGACTATTAGCTAATAGCCCAATTGATAAAATTCCTTGATGAATCGATCCTTTTCACCTCATACTCCCTTCCCTTTATAGGCAAAGAGAGATGGAGATGGAAGGTTCCATAGGAGGTTTGGTTGGATGTTATGATGCATTATCTTCATGTATATATTAAATGTTGACATGTTATCTTGTACATACTTTGATTTATCTTTGCTCATATGGGGAAGACTTGACTATCGGTGTTTGAGGGTTCAAGGTTAAGTGGGGTAAAAGTGTAGGTTAAATGATTTGGGTTTATCTAATTAGCTAAACTAACTTAGGGTCATGGTTGGAGGTTGGGTAATGGTTTGATCTAGGGGTGTTTAGACATTGAGAACCATCATGTGTAGTTTTCTAGAGTCTAAAATTCATCTTCCTAATCCAAAATCTTAGTATTGTATTCCTACCATTCCTAAGATTAATAGTGCTCCTTTATCCAAGTTCATCAACATCAATCTTGATTTACAAGTCAATCTTGATGATTCAAACTATGATGAACCTAATGATTTGAAACATACTTGAAACATTACCAAGCTACCCCATACATTTTGGAGTGGCTTCCTCCTTTATTACTTCAAAAATGTATTATTCCCTCATTGATGAGATCATTGATTTTCCCCCTCCATGAAATGATCATGAGCCTTACTTACTCAAATATGCCTTTACTTGAAATGACTTTGGAGTGGCCAAATTATTTTAGGATCCTTTGATCACGTTTCCACGTATATTTAGTAATATTATAATTTCACCTTCTAAAACTCCCCTTGAATCTCAAGCATGTACAATTTCTCTAACATATGATGATAATTAAATAATGGCCCAAGCTCAATATCAAGAATTAGATGTTCAAAATTATCATAAAACCTTATCTCAAATCCATTATTTTAACTAGGATGTTCATACCATTTATTGAAATAATGTATTATATCCCAAAGGTCATGTGCCTCTTGCTAATTCTTTGCTTCTTGATACTCCTTGGGTGGTAGAATGTAATATCCCTTCGAATATCAAAACAAAGCTCTAAATTGCTTATCTAAATCTCTGCAAAAATATCTTCAAATAGATAAATAAATCACAGTATAAACACTTATTTATTTGCTCATAAGCTTACAATAGGGATCCTCTGTCAAGTATACAAAGAATATTGAAAGTACGGCCTGAATAACCTGAGTATTCTGCAAACTGGGAAAGAGTTCTAAATTTGGTTCGTCTCGGCCTGTTGTGCAAAAAAAACAAAGTCGCTGACGTCAGTTATACTGCCGTCATCGATCGATCTGTAGTCGTTATCTCACCGATGTCGGTTGTATGTCGATCGACGTCAGTCTTTGTAAGTATTTGTTCACCGATGTCGGTACCTATACTTTCTGTTGATGCGTACAGATTTTCACGGATCTGTACGGAATTCATACGGCCGCTGATATAACACAACCTGTATGCTTGATCTTGATCTGTAGAGTTATGGGCTAATACAAAAGATCTATATCTGGATAATTCTTGAATCAAAACCCAAAAATAATGAAATACCTGTAAACCCTTATGATAGCTTCTGAGTGAAGTTATCTCTCAAATACCTATAATACTATGATAACTTTTGGGTGAAGTTATCTCTCAATTTGGCAATAGATCGGTTGATCTTTCACAACCTCTGAATCGCACACAATGAAGAGTTGACATTCTTCAATGCAATTGGAATCCTGGAACCCTTGGCTCAGTCTTCACAGAAGAATTTCTTAACAAGAATCAATATCAAAAATAATCATGAATACAAACTCTCTCCCATGAGAGATTCTTATACACCTCCAAAGGTGTGCTTGCTAAAATTAGATTCCCTTAAATTAGACTGGGGCTTCCTTAATTTAGAACTAGGGTCTTAAAATTAGACCAATTCTTAAATTAGAATGATGATCCTAAAATTAGACCCAATAATAAATAATTAATAATCAATTAATAATTAATAATCAGTTAATAATTAATAATTAATTAATAATGAATAATTAATTAAAATTGGACCAAATAATTAATATTTAATTAAATCAATCAAATATTAATATCTCTTTTAATTCATGTCCGAAAGCCAACCCATCTCCATCAAGACCCTCTATCCATCTCATCAGCCTATGAGGGTCGCATAATAGGCTAATCCTTCACTCAAAAAGATGTCAACTAGAAGGGGACATGACAGTCCGCCCCTCATGAAATTGCTTGTCCTCAAGCAATCTCAACTCTGGATGCTATAGAATATCTTCGCTTTCCCATGTCGCATCCTCAACTGGCAAATCTTTCCACTTTACCAAATAGTCCCTGATAGTTCTCTGATGCAACTGTCTCTCTCTAGATTCCAAAATGGACTCAGGTACTAAAATCAACTTTCCCTCATCATCTAAGGGAGGTAAAACTGTAGAAGGTATCACACGGTGTCCTAACGCCTTTTTGAGGCGTGATACATGAAAGACATTGTGTACCTTGCTTTCTGTCAGAAGCTCTAGCTCATAAGCCATCTCTCCAACACGTCTCAGGATCCTAAAAGGACCGTAGTAATGTGGCTTAAGCTTCTCTGCCCCACTCTTCTTAAGAGTAGACTGTCGGTAAGGCTCCAGCATAAGTTAGACCATGTCACCCACCTCAAAAGATCTCTCAGTTTTCTGCTGATCTGCATACTGCTTCTGTTGATTCTGCGCCTTAGCAATATTTTCCTTGAGAGTCCCCATAATATCCTAACTCTCTTGCAATAGGTCCCCAGCACTCGGCACTCTACTGTCACTCAGTAGCAGATCTAGAAAACTTGGTGCCTCATACCTGTACAATGCCATAAAAGGAGACATCTGAATGGTCATGTGGAAAGTTATGTTATAACAATATTCACACAGATAAATCCATTTGACCCAAGCTTTTTTCTGCCCGGCAATGTAGTTCTTGAGGTAGCCCTCCACCCATTTGTTCACTATCTCCGTCTGTCCATCAGTCTGCAGGTGGTAGCTGGTGCTAGGTGTAAGTTCGGTCCCACAAAGTCGGAACACCTCCTGCCAGAAGTGACTCAGGAACTGACTATCCTTGTCGCTCACTATGCTCTGAGGTAATCCATGCAGTCGAAATACCTCTCAGAAGAAAACCTCTGCTACCTATGTAGCTGTATGTGTGGTGGTAATCAGAAAGAAGTGAGCATACTTCGTTAACCGATCCACAACTACATATATGCAATCTCATCCTTGGGCTTTAGGCAAGCCCATAATGAAATCCATCGACAAACACTCCCACTTCCTGTCAGGGATTGGTAGTGGCCGCAACAACCCTGCTGGGTACGTGTTCTCCTGCTTGTTCTGCTAACAAATAGGGCACTCACGCACATACTGAAGAACATCTACTTTGAGGCCTTTCCATGTGAATCTCTCCCTAATTTGTCTGTAAGTCTTAAAGTATCCGGGATGTCCTGCAGTAGGTATATCATGAAAAGCTCGCATGATAATGTTCTTCATCGACGATCCTGGGATCAAATAAACCCTGTTCTTGTAAATGATCAAGTCATCCACAAGAGTATATCTGGTGTCAACCGTCAATCCCTAAACAATGCTAGCTGCCCATGTATCCTTGTCATACTCTGCCACAATCATATGTCGCCAATCCTCTGTAATGTGGACCATGGTACTCAAATACGGCCTGCGTGAAAGAGCATCGGCCACAACATTCTGGGTGCCCTTGATGAAAGAGATGTCAAAATCATATGCCTATATCTTACTCACCCACTTCTATTGATGATCATTGAGGTCTCGCTGCCCCAAGAAATGTCTCAAACTATTGTGGTCCGTTTTGATGCAAAATTTGCTGCCCACTAGATATTGCCTAAATTTTGCCAAGGCATGCATGATAGCAAGCATCTCCTTATCATATATGTTGTACAGTCTCTCTGGCCCCCTGAGCTTACGACTCTCATATACTATGGGGTACTTGTCCTGCATAAGCACCGCTCTAATGCCCTCACCTGAAGCATCGCACTGAAGCTCGAAGGGCTTCGAAAAATCAGGTAGTGCCAAAATCGGGCACGTAGTCATCAACTCCTTAAACCTTTCGAAACACTCCTGTGCTTCAGATGTCCAACAAAAAGCCCCCTTTTTAGTCAAATCTGTCATAGGGGCTGCATGTCGTGAATAACCATTCACGAACCTCTGATAAAAACCACACAGACCTAAAAATCCCCTTAGTTGTGTTAGGTTTACTGGAATAGGCCATTCTATGATGGCGCAGATCTTCTCAGGATCCATCCGCACTCCCCCTGCACTGATAATATGACCTAAGTATAATAATTCAGTCATCCCCAAATCACATTTGGACTCCTTGGCGTACAAGGATTCCCTCTCCAAGACGCTGAGTACAGTCTCCAGATGAGCCAAATGCTCCTGCCAAGTCCTACTATATATAAGAATGTCATAAAAAAAAACAAGTACGAACCTCCTCAGCAATGAATGGAAGACTCTATTCATGGTGGACTGAAATGTTACCGGCGCATTAGTGAGCCTGAATGGCATCACTATAAACTCATAATGTCCACTATGGCAACAAAAAGCTGTCTTCTCCACGTCCTGCTCGTGAACTCTGATCTGATGATAGCCTGATCTTAAGTCTATCTTCGTGAAGTAATGTGCACCATGAAGCTCGTCAATAAGCTCATCAATACGTGGTATAGGATACCTGTTCTTAATGGTTCTCTTATTCAGGGCTTTGTAGTCAATGCACATTCGTAGGGTGCCATCCTTCTTCTTCACTAGAACAACTAAGGAAGCAAACGGTGATTTGCTTGGTCGAATGTGACCCATAGCCAGTAACTCCTTAATTGTTTTCTCAATCTCATCCTTCAACCACTTAGGATGTCGGTAAGGAGTAATCATAATGGGCTTAGCGCCCTCTTCAAGCTCAATAATATGCTCAATGCCCCTGTTTGGAGGTCTCCCTGGTGGAATGTCACTAAATACCTTATCATGCTTGACTCTCAACTGCTGAATGTCAAGATGATACTGGGTCTTCTGCTATCCCTCCTGCATTGGTGCTAATGTGCACTCGGCAGCCCACTCTACCATGTCATGTCGCATGAGCCTCTCCATCCGATGTAGAGAAATGGTTTTGATGTTGCCATCCCGTATTGCTTTAAGAATGTGAGTCTTTCCATCTACATCAAAATGGATCTCCATATCCTTAAGACTAAGAGTGACTACCTCAAGGGAATGAAGCCACTTCATGCCCAAAACCAAATCTATGTCCCCCATGTTGACCACATAATAATCAGCCTTGAACTCATAGTTGTTCAAGTGTAATGGGAGATCTCTGATCATCCACTCACACCTGAGGGTGTATCCGTCAGCTACCTTAACTCTAATGCCCTCAAACTCTTCTGTGGTGAGTCCACGCTTCTCCACAAATCTAGTATCAATAAAATTATGTGTGGCTCCCATGTCAAGAAGGGTAATGACCCTCTGTCCTGCCAAAACTCCACAGAGTCTGAATGATCCCTCGTGTTGGATGATAGATAGTCGTGCCTCCTGAATCTGGAGCTCTGACTCTGCCTCTACCCTAGGCTCTGAAGCCTCAGCCTCCGGCTCCTCGGAACAATCGTGATGTTCGGAATATTTCGATTACTCATCCTCATAATAGGCCCACATTACCCAATTTGATTTGCCCTTAGGTCTCAAAGGACAATCATGATTAGCATCATATGGACCTTTGCAGTAGAAACAAAGCTTCTTCCTTCGCAGATCATTAAGAGCCTCTCTATCCAAAGGTGGTGCTGCTGGATTGGCCCTTGAATCATTCTTAACCCCTGATTTATCTATGTTGAAGCCTGGTCTTTCTCTATTCTTGTTGAATCCCTTACTGTCCCTGGATGAAGAAGTACCTCTGGAGTTAGATCAACTAGATGGGGCTGCCATCTCCATACTACGCGCCTTCTTCATAGCTTCCTGTAAGGAAGGAGGATCAAAGCCTTTGACCCAACCTCTCAATGGTTCTATCAATCCTTCCATGAAGAGTACTACTAGTCGCCTCTCTGAAATGCCAGGAACCATAATTGATAACTTTTGGAAGTCACCAATATAAGACTCTAGACTGCCACTTTGGTGCAATTGTGCCAACTCTCAGAAATAGGACTTTGGATCTCTCTTGTCAAAACACTCTACCAGCCTATCCGCAAACTCTTGATAAGATGTGATCCGATCATGATGGAGTGTCACCATCCCATGGTGCCACCAATCGTGAGCTACTCCCTCAAGATGTAGTGTTGCATATCTGATAGCATCTTCCTCACCCATTGGCTACAATGTGAGAAATGTATCTAGCTTACTAACCTAGGCCTGTGCTGTCACCTTACCACTACCATCAAATGTCGCTAATGTGAGCCTGCTCGTAGCATGCTTCAGATCATTATTCTGGGGTCTTGGTCTCCCATTCTGTCGACCTCGGTAATGTTCTTTCCTTTGTGTGAGGAATCGGTCAAAAGTAATCATCTCCCTGACCATAGGTGGTAATGACTCCCACTCTTTAGTAACTGCCCTAAGTGTGTCTGTAAATGCCTCTTCATGCTCCTCACCTGCTATCACCTCCTCTGCTTCCTGTCTCACAAAGATAGGCCTAGTAGGCCTATTCGATGTACGAGAAACAGTCCCATGGCCTCTCTGTGATCCTGCATCACTCCTGACATCTTCACGGTGTGGGGAATGTCTCCTCGGAGTACCCAATCTCGGTAGTGCTACTACCAACTATTGTAATACCTGGTTATTCTACCTTTGCCCTTCTCGTAGTTCTCTAAGAGTAAGTAAAACCTCTGCATCATCTTGATCTCTAGGATGGTGAGGAATACGGTCACCCATGTCTTCTGGCGGTTGTTCTAGAACTTGAGTGCCTTCAAGCAAAGCTCTACTGTGCGTGAAATACTCGTGTGGTCCCAACCCTTGTGGCTGCATAAGATCTGTCAAACCCTCAGGATGGCAGGATTTAGCTCTGATACCACTGTAATATCCCTTCGAATATCAAAACAAAGCTCTGAATTGCTTATCTAAATTTTTGCAAAAATATCTTCAAATAGATAAATAAATCACAGTATAAACTCTTATTTATTTGCTCATAAGCTTACAATAGGGATCCTCTGTCAAGTATAAAAAGAATATTGAAAGTACGGCCTGAATAGCCTGAGTATTCCACAAACTGGGAAAGAATTCTGAATCTGGTTCATCTCGGCCTGCTGTGCGAAAAAAACACAGTCGTCGACGTCGGTTATACTGCCGTCGTCGATCGATTTGTAGTCATTATCTCGCCGATGTCAGTTGTATGTCGATCGATGTCGGTCTCTGTAAGTATCTGTTCACCGATGTCGGTACCTGTACTTTCTATTGATGCGTATGGATTTTCATGGATCTGTACGGAATTCATACGGCCACTAATATAACACAACCTATATGCTTGATCTTGATCTGTAGAGTTATGGGCTAATACAAAAGATCTATATCTAGATAATTCTTGAATCAAAACCCAAAAATAATGAAATACCTGTAAACCCTTATGATAGCTTCTGAGTGAAGTTATCTCTCAAATACCTGTAATACTATGATAACTTTTGGGTGAAGTTATCTCTCAATTTGGCAATAGATCGGTTGATCTTTCACAACCTCTGAATCGCACACAATGAAGAGTTGACGTTCTTCAATGCAATTGGAATCCTGGAACCCTTGGCTCAGTCTTCACAGAAGAATTTCTTAACAAGAATCAATATCAAAAATAATCATGAATACAAACTCTCTCCCATGAGAGATTCTTATACACCTCCAAAGGTGTGCTTGCTAAAATTAGATTCCCTTAAATTAGACTGGGGCTTCCTTAATTTAGAACTAGGGTCTTAAAATTAGACCAATTCTTAAATTAGAATGATGATCCTAAAATTAGACCCAATAATAAATAATTAATAATCAATTAATAATTAATAATTAATAATTAATTAATAATTAATAATTAATTAATAATTAATAATTAATAATTAATTAAAATTGGACCAAATTATTAATATTTGATTAAATCAATCAAATATTAATATCTCCTTTAATTCATGTCCGAAAGCCAACCCATCTCCATCAAGACCCTCTATCCATCTCATCAGCCTACGAGGGTCGCATAATAGGCTAATCCTTCGCTCGGAAAGATGTCAACTAGAAGGGGACATGACATAGAACAAATCATACATTTTGAATCTCTATAAATTACTTAATCTTATCTATCCCCTTTGGATCCAATCATTGCATTTTATCCTTCCTCCATAAATGAAACTAATGATGCACCAATCCCATTAAATCCATCTATTTCCCCTACTCATGAGATTACACTAGATGCCAAGGCTACTAATGTCCATTAGATACATTCTAAATATGATATCCACGGTAATAAAATTATTCTTATCAAAGTATATGTTGATTATTATGTTAATCTTCCTTCCTTTCCTATCAATGAAGTTATTCTTGAAATACTTCATGCCTGAGAACCTCAACTTCATTGACAACATGAAAAACTTGGGAATTTCAAAGCTGAAACCCCTTATTTTAACTTCATTTCTCACATTGATCCTAAAGATAATCCAATTTTTTATTTAACTAATACAGCATACCACTTACAATATGGAAATTATATGCTTATTGAAGAAACTACACACATTAAATATGGTACTCCAGCATGCCCTTGACCAATTACAATTTATCACAAACTCTCACCTCTGAAATATGATAACTTTAGCTTATTTTTGGATAAACATCATGAGATAATTACCTATTATTATAAGTACATGATTAGTATTTACCCTAGCATTATGGTGCATAGCATCATAACTTATCCTAATTCCAAACCTATGCATCAAAAATAACAGAAATTTCCCTTCGAGGTTTCCACTTTATGTCACAAGGAAATAATCAAACTTCTTAATGCTAAATTTATCAGACCAATGGATTACTATAAATGGGTTTATAACATAATTATTATTTAAAAAAAGGCCACTGTGGTCATTCACATATGCATTAATTTTCATAGTCTTAATCTCACTTGTGTCAAGGATAATTTCCCTTTACCTTCAATAGATTCCATTATCAATTCTACCGTTGGTTATGAAATGTTATCTCTTATGGATATATTTTTTAGTTATAATTAAATTCACATTTCCCTCAAGGACCAACATAAGACCACTCTCACCATGGAGTGGGGCACCTATTACTATGTTAAATTTCCCTTTAGCCTAAAAAATGTCAAAGCCACTTATCAATGAGTAATGAATCACATAATTCATGATCTCATCCATAAAATTTTTGAAACCTATGTGGATGACCTCATCACTAAATTAAAAATTCTCAAGACTCATCTTTTTTATCTTTCCATCATGTTTAGCCATCTTCTCAAATACCAAGTTATCTAAATCTTTAAAAATGTGTCTTTGGTGTCACATCTAGAAAAATGTTTGGATTCCTAGTCTCTTTTTATGAAATTGATGTTAACACCACTAATATTAGTTCCATCATTAACATACCCATTCCTCATTCCGTTCCAAACATTCACACTTATCTCGATAAAATTGGGACAATTAGATGATTCATCCCTAAAGTGGCTTACCATATACACTCCATCAATTCTCTTCTTAAGAAAGGTCATGATTTAAAACTAATAGATCTTTGTCAAAATGCTTCTGAAAATATAAATGAATAATTGATTCACCCACATACACTTTTACCTCCTTCAAAGGATAAACCTTCTATACTATATACTTATTTCACACCTATATTAGTTGGGGTAATTTTTACCCAACAAGATGATACTAGAAGAGAGTATTCCATCTATTACATTAGTTGAGGCCTCATTGATAATGAGAAACATTATACGCAAGTTGAATGTGATTATCTCACCATATATTTTTATACAGGAATCTTCAATACTATATACTATATCAGACCACTTATGTAATCATTCATTCTGAGCCCCTTCATCACTTCTTATCTAAAGCCTTTCTTCCTAGAGATAGAATTGAAAAATGGATGGTCCTCTTCATGAATTTTATCTTTACATTGTTACTCAAAAAGTTTTCAAAGGGTAAATCATAGCTATTCAACTTGATGCATCTCCTATGTTAGCAACTAATCACCTTCCAGATAGTCTTCTAGATGAAAATATTCTCCTTATTTAAGGTCTCAACCAAGCAATTTACCTTAAATATTACTTTCATAATTTCATTGTTGATCTTGAAGCAATAAAACTTGATGAATCAACTATCCTCCCTAATAAGACTCAACCAAAATTAGTTTTCGATGAACTTGAAATTAATGTTGACTTACATGAGGATACTTGGACCCTTCGTTTTGATGGTGCTAAATGCCTTCAAGAAGCTAGGGAAAGTTGCATGTTTGAAAGTTATGTTATAAAAGTAATTCCTTTAGCTTTTCACTTAAAATTTGATGTTACTAATAATATGGTAGAGTATGAAATTTAATATTAGGCATGAAAGCTAATCTTAATTTAGATATACAATACATGCATGCCTTTGATTCTCATCTCATTTACTACCAAGTCAATGGTGATTATCAATGTAAAATTGAGAATCTCATTTATTATCATCAACTTACAACTACTCTTTCTAAATATTTCATCTCTTTCACTATTGAGCCTATCCTGTGAGACTAAAATTCTATTCTTAATTCCCTTTCTTCTTCAACATTTCTTTTTCATCTATACCAAGTTCTTTTTGATCCCACTTTTAATATATAATTAATAAATTATCCATCCTCTATCCAACCCAAGATTCACTTATCTACCAATCGATCCTGTTACCATTCGACAAAGCTCATGGTATAAAGATATCATTCAATTTCTAAAACACTAAACTTATCCTCCAAACTTAGACTCTCTTGAAAAGACTCATATTCAGAAACAAGATTTTAAATATGTACTTTGATATAACATCCTTTATTATTGAAACATTGAAATTACCTTTCTCTTTTATGTTATAAGAGATGAGGTCCCTCCTCTTATTGAATAAGCATATGGAGGCATTTGCGGTGGCCATTGTAGCCAACATGCTATAGCCCACAAATTCCTATGTATGGGATAATTTTGTCCCATTATTTAAAAGGATGTGATCAAATTTGCTAAAATTTATACCCCTTTCCAACTTCATGATGATATAATTCATTCACCTCTAGTTGAGATTCAAAATATCAAATCTCCCTTGCCATTTTCCATGTGGGGATTAGATCTAATTGATAAATTACCCCAATCTCAAGATGGGCATGTCTTTATAATCATAGCCATAGAATAATTTACCAAATAGGTCAAGGATATGCCCCTAGTTAATGTCACTAGTACCTCCATATACAAATTTATTCTTAATCAAATCAAAAATTGCTTTGGTGTTCCTATACCATCATTTCGGATAATGATGGTAAATTCAAAAATAAAGATGTCAAACAACTCTATGCTAAATTTGAATTCAATCACAAATTTTCCATACCTTATCATACATAATATAATGGTCAATTTGAGGTCACCAATAAAATTCTTAAAAAATTCTCTTGAAGATAATTCATGAAACTCGTATGGATTGGCACCTTCACCTCTATCCTGATCTTTGGACCTATCATACTAGCATACATACTACCACTGGAGCAATGTTTTTCTCTCTAGTCTATGGTTCTAAGTTAAACCTGCTATTATAAGTTAAGCTTCCCTCTCTTTGTATCTCTCTTCATGGTATCATACCTAATGAATAATTATGTGAAGCTTGCCTTCATGCCCTTGATCTCCTTGATGAACGTCATCTTTTTTATTTGCAACATAATCACCAATACAAAGCTCGTATTTACAAACAACATAACAAATGTGTTAAAATTTTCACATTTCATGTTAGTAATCTTGTCTTTAAATTATAATACACTCATGACAAATAAGGTAAATACACCCAAAAATGGTGGGGCACCTATTTAGTCAAAGATATTCTTGGTCCAAGTACCTATCACCTTCCAACCAATGAAGGCCATGTTTGAAATGAGCCCATTGATGCATAATTCCTCAAAAAGTACTCTACCTAATCCTTCCCTTCTTTTTAGGCTTTTTATATTCTATATAATTAACACTTTTTGTAGGATACTTACACAAGTCTCTCCTTATATAGTAGTTCTCTACTTCCACAAACATTCGTCCTTCCTTTTGGTCTTTTGGATTTTTTTTTTCATGAGTTGGATTGTAAAACCATGGATAGGATCCAGTCTTCCTCATGATGTACTATTATCTTCTTTGTTCTCATAATTTTACACACTTTTTTCTCCCCTTAGGTTTCTTTTTTGTGAGTTTCAATGTAATACCATCATCCCATTTATTTTCCTATACTTTTTTGGCACCCTCATGGGTTTCTCTTTTATGAGTAGCAGTGTAAGACCATGGATAGGACCTAGCCTTCCTCATAAAATCACCATCTTATCATTCCTTGTCTAAAATGAGTTTTGTAATGATTATGAGTTTTTATCCTTTGTTCTTAGCTTCTTATGATATATATAATTTGCACAACAATCTATATTAGCATATTTTCCTCCATTTCATTCACTCTTATGATAAGGAATCAACTTTACTATTTTTAATCCTTTTTTCCCCACCCTTTGTCAATTTTTTTGTGATTTGAAATAATTCAAATTATTTCATGTCTCATTTCCACTTGGTTTCTTGTCCTTTCACTACACATTGGCTAAAAAAGGTCAAAGCCAAGATATGACTTTTATTTTACCTATATTTATGAGACTCTTAGACACCATGCTCTTTGAAATTATATCTCTTAGTAACCAAGTCCCATATATTCAAATGAAAGTCATATTTAACACCCATGTTTGGTTTTTTGAGTCCATATATAGGAGGAATAGAAAAAAGACAAATAGAGTTAAAATCCAAATAATTTGGAACAAAAGGAAATGATATACAAAATGAAACATGCAAATTTAAAAATTCAATATCAAACCAAAAGACGTTATTACAAGCATATATCCTATATCTAATTGAATCTCAAACTCCATAGTTGGCCTCACACTAGAGATAAGGTCTATTGGGGTGTTGTAATCTAGTAAATTGGAATAGGAGAATTCAAAAACTCTATGATGATACCTATTTTCTCACACAAGTACGTAATATTTGTAGTAGATTGACAGCTCTATAAGGGGTCCTAAGGAACAAGGAACACATTGTGGGAAGGTAGGTCCATTTTAATTTTTATGCATATAGCCTTCATGGTATGATCTACATACTTCATTTATTGACATAAGGTTTGTGTGTCTAAGGGAAGTTATTTAGAGTCCTTAAGGTTGAAAGTCCTCTTGTTTTGACAAACCTATTTTGAGTGTCTTGACTTCAATAAAGAGTTCCTCTACCTTGGCTTTTCACTCATTCTCCCCTAAAACCATTTCATTTACCCCCTTGATAGGCAAATTTAGATTCTAAATATATTTTCCCTCTTATCTACTCCCTTCTTCACATGTTAAAAACAAGATAACACTACTTTCTTCTAGTTCTATCTATCCTTAGATCAACACAACATGTTTGAATAACTATGGATTACTTTCTTTACACCATGGATCTACATAGACTTATTTTTCCTACTATTTACCATTTGTAATTATTGTACCACCCCCTTTTGTGGACACCTAAGTTCATTTCTACTTTTATGTACTTTTTCCATTGTTAAGTGAGGTTGGCTTGTTACTTCTCACTCATCAATGTTTTTTTCCCTTTTATGCACCTTTTTATAATGATGATTGAGTAAGGATTGTTACTTCTCACTCATCAATGTTGTTTTACCATTTGTGCTTATCCATATTTATTTAAGTAAGGATTATTACTAATTTGACATTGATGTTTGATTACCATCCTTTTTGACATGTATCCTTGGTTTGATTTGGTGATTTTTTCTTTCTTAGTTAAGGTCTACTTGTTTTCATTTTTTGATATTTAGTAGCCTTGGATTTTCATTTACCAAATTTAATCTAAAATTTTGACTTGGTAATTTGGTCTAACATAGAAATTATTACCGCATATTGATAAATTTCCAAGTATTTTTCATCCACATAGCACTATTTATCTTGGTTTTCTCATGTTTATTTGTTTTTACTTTTTACTTTTGTATTCTTGGGTTTGTCTAAAGAAATCTTTGTGCCCTCCACAATAAAAACTATAAACACAGGAGACAATCATCCAAAAATAAAGGTAGGTTTAGGTATGCATTACATTTACCTTTTAATTTATTTCCCTTTTATTCATTCACTTTTAATTATTTTCCCTTTAAAATACTACAAACCTTTTTTAGCCTCAATGTTGTGTCTTACTATGTTTTTTCTCAAAGCACCATCCCTTTTTGCACCTAATTGACACGTGACGAAATTCAAGTAGGGAATATGTATACACATAATATTTTCAAACTTTTATCAAATACGCACACTTTATATCTTGCAAGAACCCATTGAGACTCAATCTCTCTGAGTGCATGGCTTAAAGGGTGCACTAGGAAAGGAGTCGAAAGACCATTGGTGATTTGCATGATTTTTGTCCCTTCTTTCCACATATTACTAATCCAACTAGCTCCTAAAAATCATTCCCCTAAGCTATTACTTCTTTTTCTCACACTCCTTTAGTCATTTCCCACCTTCCATCCCTCTTTTCCTCACCTAAATCTCCTTTTAACTATTTATAATACTAGGTCAACTGGGTTAACCCTGTACTCTTATGGATAAAATTTGTTTAGGGTTTAGATTTCCTCTTGTCTAACCTATCCCATGACCTAGTGAATTTTTGTCTATAATAATACTAGGTTAACCCTATTATCCAAAACTTTTAGAATGGCTTAGGGTTAAGTCCATTTATATATACAAGATCATTTCATCATTATTTACTAGTTTTCAAGATTATTATTCTCTTACACTTCTCTACAATTTTCTCATCCACCATTTCTCTTAAGGAATATTATCTTAGGGTTTTTACTTAGAGAATATAGTCTTGTGGAGAAGTTTTGGATGCTTTATCATTTCTTAGTGATCCTTACAAACCACAATAACCTCTTGCAAAGCCCCTTTTGCCAAGGGAGAGATTGATTCTTGATAGGTGAATATTTCAAGTAAGTATTCTCTAATTTTGATCCTCTCTTTAGTAGATAAAAGTAGCATATGTATTGTCTTTGAATAATAATTCTCTTCTTCTTCATGCATTAAGGTCTTACGTATACCTAGCTTAATTAAGATTCTCCTAATCATATTTATTTGTTTTCTAACCCCACTATTGTGCCTCAAGATTTGTTGAGCACTAGATTAAATTTATTTGTTGTAATTGTTATTAGTTTAGTGAATATGAAAACTTAGGGCTTATGGTTATTGTGTGAATGTGTTTGACTAGAGGCTTTGGGACCCTTCATAGTATTGTTTATTGTGATAAGAGATCCTGTAATTGGGTCTAGCAAATACCCATATTGGTCATGTTCCCTATTATCTAATGTATCCCCAATCTAAAGTGTAAGTATGATCTATCTTATATGAGTTAGGATTGATTTATAGACATGATGCATTTTTTATTGCATACATTTTGGTGAATTTGATGTGAATCTAACTTTTGTAGGTTTTATTTCATGTTTTTCATTATTTTATCATTTTATTTATTATTTTTCTATATTTGTGATATTAGGTCAATATTGTTAGTATAGTTTCTAACTTCAGTGTATAAGTTTAAAACATAGTCACATCAAAATGAATTTGTTCTATTTATGCAAGTCTTCATTAGATATAATCTATTGAGTCAAACAGGTCGACATAGTACAGGTTTTCAATTCCAAACTAGCTACTAGATTGACCCTATCAATATAGTACACTTTTAGACTTCTAGAAATTAGACTAGGTCGACACTACTAGCATATTATTCTTCATAAGTTTCAGTAAACATAGAACTATAAAACTAGGTTGACCCAGTCAACACAATTGGTAGAATTTAAAAGTAAAAATCAAAGCACTTAAACAATAATCTCACTTTATTTTGCATCTTATAACCCACCAAGGTTCATTTTTATCTTTCTTTATCATTTCTATTATTCATTATAGTTTTATTTTTTTATAGTTTGTAGTCTTTAAAACATCCCTTATATAGAAAACTAGGTTGACCCTATTGACCTAGTTCTATATTTTGTCTTTTATTTTAAAGACTAGGTTGACACTATTGACATAGTTGTTAATAGACCCTTGCTTTAGAATTATAGTAATGACACTATCAAATTTGTTCTATAATGTACATATACTATCATCTAAACTGACAATATATTATGTTTCAAATTTGGAATTAACATCTATATGCTAGTAATTAACTCACACTTTTACTTTTTGTTGCTTACATTATTAGAATAGATCACATGGTCTAATTATGTGGTTTTCAATATGCAATTTAGTTGTACTATTTTTATCTTTCTTGCACATACTACCAAATCACATAATCTTAAAATGAATTTAAATAATTATCTACCCAATGCCTACCTACTTAGATTTCTTCACAAGGGGGAAGCTAACTTGGTTTAATACCCAAGTATAAACATGTGGTTAATGGTATACATTGTCAAAGCACATAACACCCTTATCACTATAGTGTGTGAAGTTATGGGGTAGGCCCAAATACCAAGTTAGTACCATTGCCAACATAGATCCCTTTTAGGCTAAATGTCCTGAAACCATCCATAGATTACTTTCTAGTTCCCTACTTTTAGCCAACTTCCTATCATTTACAAAATCATACTCTAATAATCTAACAAGATTCAAGATGACCACTTAGTATTTACTTTCTAAGTTGGTTGCTTGTTCTTTGTTCATTGTATGTTGTATTGTAAAAAAATGCATTGGCTAGCATTGGTGCAAGGTTTTGTGTTGTGTGCCTCAATTAGATTGTCTTCATTGACCCAATTGATGGTATGTTTTCTTTCACTTCTTTCTTTCAAAAGTAATTGTAAATATTTTTTTAATTAAGTACACTATCATTTTGTTCAACATAGTTTCATTCAAATTATCTATTTCCTTTGCTTGTAGTATTGAGTCAACCTTATTGACACAATATTCTTTTTTTCACCTTGGGACACAACTCTAGATCAACCTTGTCAACTATCTCCTTATCTACCCATTTTTTGTCCTAGATTATAGTACTAGGTCAACCTTATCAACTCTATACCCCTATTTTCTTAGTTTTTAGACACTTTTTTTAGTACTAGGTTGACCCAGTTGACTCTATACTCTTAATTAGGCTCTATTTTTTCTAGTTTTTAGTACTAGGTTAACCTAATTGATTATATACTATTATTACTTTCCTTATCTACTCAATTCAATTTTTTGTTTCTCTTCCTTGGCATTTTGTTCATTTATCTCAAGTCATCATGAGTTCCCCTATCAAAATATTCTTAGACAACCTGAATCCATTTAGATACTATATGGGATGCTCATTTCTCCCTCTCAAATACCATGGCTATGTTGGGAAGAAAAGAAGTTGGAAATGACTATGGATCTGGATAATTTTTAAATCCTTCTTATCCATCCATTTATGTTTAAAAGATTTCAAAAGTTATGCAAAATTTTATGCATTCTAGTCACCATGTTGCACTATGTTATGGAATCCACACTAATTAAGAAGTGGTGCTTCCAAGATGTTTATCTAAACCATCTTTTTAGGTGACTACTCCTCTATATTATTTATAGTTATGTTGAAAGGCCTATTGTACCTATAATATGAAAAATTAGGATTGGTATTCTACCCCATGGTGTTTCCTATCAATTTATACATGCTCAGAAACTCAATGCTCAACTTTTATACCATTATATAGATAATATCCAATTATACTTTTATAGAATCAATAAAAATACCCTACATAGTATCTATATTAACTATATATAATATTATTTTTGTTGGGGATCAACCAACAATATGATTACACTTATGAAAGCAATAAACCGTGAAATTAAATCAGATAGATAAGTAACTAGAATCAGATAATAACAAAGAACAAGAGATACAAGAAACCACCCTGAAAACTTGTATTAAACTCTTTACAAAAGGAATACAATTGAAGAAACTTATTTCTTCCACACCTCTCTCAGATGCACAAGATCTCTCTCTAGATCTCTATCCCTTAAGAGCTCTCTCTCTCTCAAGTACCATCAACTCCAACAACCTGGATTGATACAACTCTGTACTGTTCTTCAACATTCACATACAATGAACTACTACAATAATCACCCTAAGCTAAGAAGATCTAATTCTACATATAGAATTTGGAAACTTGAGCATGCACTTGCAACCAACAGTTAAGCCTCTTGAACAAGGGCTCTAAAAACAATCTTACTAATAATAGAAACATGAACTTAAGACTAAGACTTAAACTCATCATGCAAACACTCACTTCTATCCTCAAAAATAACATTCTAGATGCACAGGTAACCGATGCCGGTTCCTGCCTGCTTGCCTGTGACTAACATCGGGCGATCCTCTGCCGATGCCGGCATCTCTTCAACTGCACCGAACCGACGTCGGTCACTCCTGACCGATGTCGGTGACTGTGTAAACTTGTAACTTTGGTAATGCACTCATATGTGAAGCTTTTAGGCTCCACACCTTAACAATCTCCCACTTGGAGATAAACAGCTGCACTAGTACCTGTACAACAACATCTTCTAGCTCCTCCATCTTCAAATCAATCATGAAGACCAACAGAAGTTGAATGAAGATTCAAATTCTCCTTTGTAACCAGCTTGGTTAACATATCAGTAGGATTCCTATCTATATGGATCTTCTCCAGCTTCAAATCACCATCTTCCAATACCTACCGTATGAAGTGGTACCTTAGCTATATGTGCTTGGTTCTTGAGTGAAAAGCTGAGTTCATAGCCAAATAGATTGCACTCTGACTGTCACTATACAATTTGCAACTCCCATGCTCCCTTCCAAGCTCTTCCATGAACCGTGTCATCCATATCATCTCTTTGCTAGCTTCTGTGGCTGCAATATACTCTGCTTCTGTAGTTGACAAGGCAACAACCTTCTGCAACTTAGATATCCAGCTAACCACTGTTCCACCTACAGTGAAAATATAACCTATAGTGTTCCTCCTGCCATACAAATCACCTACCATATCTGAATCTACATAACTATGTAGAGAAGTATCTGAACCTCCATAGCACAAGTGCCTACTGCTGGTTCCTCTCAGATATCTAAGGATCCATTAAAATGCTTTCCAATGTTCCTTACCTGGATTAGCCATATACTTACTTACAACTCCCACTACTTGGGCAATATCCAGTCTAGTACACACCATTGCATACATCAGACTCCCTACTACAGAAGAATATGGAACCTTACTGATGTACTCTACCTCATCATGTGAATTAGGACATTGTTCTTTACTCAATTTAAAATGTCCAACCAAAGGTGTGCTTACCGATTTAACATCCTGCATATTGAACCATTTCAACACCTTGTCCACATAATCCTCTTGAGACAATATCAACCTATGATTTTTACTATCTCTCTTAATGCTCATGCCAAGGATTTTCTTTGCTACTCCCAAATCCTTCATAGCAAACGTTTGAGCTAATTTCACCTTAAGCTCAGAGATATCCTACGTGTGTGATCCTGCAACCAGCATATCATCTACATACAACAATAGAATAATATATCACCATTATCCAATCTCTTAAAATACACATAATGGTTAGATTGACGCCTACTGTAGCCATGCTCAGTCATAAACCTGTCAAATTTCAAATACCACTGTCTAGGAGCTTGCTTGAGACCATACAAGCTTTTCTTCAATTTGCACACTAACTTCTCCTTACCTTTGACCTTAAATCCTTCCAGTTGTTCCATATAAATTTCCTCATCCAAATCTCCATGAAGAAATGCTGTCTTAACATCTAGCTGCTCAAGATGCAAGTCTTCAACAACAACCAAAGATAGTACAATCCGTATAGAAGTCATTTTAACAACAGGAGAAAAAATCTTACCAAAATCAATACCTAGATTTTGTGCAAATCCTTTCACTACCAATCTGGCCTTATATCTCATCTGTCCATTCTCACCTTCTTTCAACTTGTAGGTCCATCTGTTCTTCAGTGTCCTCTTACCAGCTGGTAATTCAACCAAATCCCATGTTTGGTTCTCTCTTAAGGACTCCATCTCCTCAACCATGCCGCGCTCCCACTAACTCTTGGACTCCACCTGTATTGCTTCTTCAAAACTCTCTGGTTCTCCACCATTAGTTAGCAATAAATAGAATAATGAAGGAGAATATCTAATTGGAGGCTTACTTACCCTTTTTGACCTCTTGATGGGTGTCTGAGACTTGTTCACAACACGTTGTCCACCCAAATTCTCTGACAGTGACCGACCTCGATCACCTCCAGACCTATTACTGGCCGACGCCAGTTCTTCTTGACCGACGCTGGTGCCTATCCTACCGACATCGGTCTCTATATGACCGACATCAGTTTCTATTTTGCCGATGCCAGTTCTTCTACTATCGATGTCGGTCTCTGTGTTTTCCTACAAGTGATTATTTATTTTTCCTGCGAGCTCATTTTGGACCGTTATCTCATCCAATTCACTATTACTCTACCCAAATTGATTCAGCTTCTTCAGCTGATCACTATACATCAATTTTTCATTAAAAACAACGTCACGGCTCCTAATTATCTTGTTAGTTCCTAGATTCCAAAATCTAAAACCAATATCATCTGAGCCATAGCTAATAAATGTGCACCTCATAGACTTAGCATCGAACTTCTTTCTATTTTCCTTATCTACGTGCACAAAGGCTTCACAACCAAAAACTTTGAGAAAAGAGAGATCTACCTTTTTACCTATCCAAGCCTCTTCTAGAATTCCACCATCCAGAGCTATAGAGGGTCCTCTGTTAATCAGGTACACTACAGTGTCAACAGCTTCTGCCCAAAACTCTAAGGGCAAACCAACATGCAATCTCATACATCTTGTACGCTCCATGATTGTTTTGTTCATCCTTTCAGCAATACCATTCTACTGAGGTGTCCTTGGAACCATCCTTTGCCTATGGATTCCATGCATGTAACAATACCAGTTGAACTTATAACTGTAGAACTCTCCACCATTTTCAGATCTCAGGCACTTTAATCTTTTGCTTGTTTCATTCTCAACCATAGCTTTTCAAATCTTAAAAGTCTCAAATACATCAGATTTCTTCTTAATATAGTAGATTCATACCTTTCTTATAGCATCATCTATGAACGAAACATAGTACTGTGATCTTCCAATAGAAGCTACCTGAGCTGGTCCCCACACATCTGTGTGAACAAGCTGCAACTTATGCTTCTTCTTTTTGTAGACCCAGTCTTGAGAAAACTAACCCTTTTCTATTTTCCAAATACACAGTGCTCACAAAATTCTAGATCCATGCTTTTCAAATCTGAAAGCTTACCTTTAGACTTAAGAATTGACATCCCCTTCTCACTCATGTGGCCAAGCCTTGAGTGCCACAATTTTGCATCCACATCTGAAGTAGATAATACAGAAGGAGAATTGTTAGTAACACAATTACACAAATAGAGAGTACCTACTCTCTTACCTCTGGCCATAACAAGTGCACCCTTGGTCACCTTCCAAGATTCTGCTATGAGAGAAACTGTACAACCCTCATCCCCTAACTTTCCTGTAGAAATCAAATTTCTCTTCAAGCTGGGAACATGCATAACTTCTCTCAACACCCATGTGTTACCATTCTGCATTTTCAGCTACACTTTACCTTTGCCAATAATTTTACAGGGTTCATCATCCCCTAGATATACTATTCCAAAATCTCCATGGATATAGTCACATAAATATTCCCTATTAGGGGTAGCATGAAAAGATGCACCAGAATCTAACACCCAAGATTCTATATTATTATGCAAAGAGAATATTAAAGCATCTTGTGCAATACCTGCAACCTTTGCTTCTTCTTTTCCTTCGTGCTGATTGTCCTCCTTAGGCTTTGACCAACAATCTCTACTTATGTGCCCCATCTTTCCACAATTCCAGCATTGTGGCCTTCTACCATTTCTAGATTTAGATCTGCCTTTCCCTTTAGACTTGGATCTTGATCTCCCTTTCTTGCTCTTCTCTTTTTGCCTTCCCCTGCTCTCAAAACTTAATGCGTTCCAAGATGTCTCTTCTGTGCTTTTCCTATGAATTTCCTCATTCAAGATAACACTAACAACATCCTCTACTTTTAAAATATTTGATGCAGATGCAGTATTGCTAACTGCCATTACTAAGTTATGCCAGCTTTCAGGCAAAGAACATAATATTAAAAGATCTTTTATTTCATCATCAAATACAATTTTGACTGAACTTAATTAATTTACAATACCATGGAAATCATTCAGGTGATTAGATACAGATCCACCTTCCTACATATGCAAATTAAATAGCTGCTTCATAAGATATACCTTATTAGAAGCTGAGGGTTTTTCGTACAAATTTGCTAGAGTAGTCATCAACTCTATCGTTGTTTTTGCCTATGATAAATTAGATATCATAGTAGATGCTAGACTCAGTCTTATAGACCCCAGAGCCTTTTTGTCAAGAACTTCCCATTCTTCATCCTCCATGTCTATGGGCTTCTTTGCAATCCCACCTAATGGTAAGTATAGATCCTTCTGATACAGATAGTCCTCTATCTGCATTCTCCAATGTTGATAGTTTTTGCCATTGAACTTCTCCATTCTCAGTTTACTTTCATCTACCATTGCTTCTCCCACTCAAACAAAAATCCCTGTAGAAACTCCTGTGAGCAACCTGTAATCAATACACACTACACATATTTGAACTGCCTGTTAGTGAACCTGAGCTTTGATACCAATATTGGGTATTAAACTCTAAACCTACAACTAAGGCTCTAATACCACTTGTTGGGGATCAACCAACAATATGATTACACTTATGAAAGCAATAAACCATGGAATTAAATCAGATAGATAAGTAACTAGAATCAGATAATAGCAAAGAACAAGAGATACAAGAAACCACCCTGAAAACTTGTATTAAACTCTTTACAAAAGGAATACAATTGAAGAAACTTCTTTCTTCCACACCTCTCTTAGATGCACAAGATCTCTATCCCTTAAGAGCTCTCTCTCTCAAGTACAATCAACTCCAACAACCTAGATTGATACAACTCTGTACTGTTCTTCAACATTCACATACAATGAACTACTACAATAATCACCCTAAGCTAAGAAGATCTAATTCTACATATAGAATTTGGAAACTTGAGCATGCACTTGCAACCAATAGTTAAGCCTCTTGAACAAGGGATCTAAAAACAATCTTACTAATAATAGAAACATGAACTTAAGACTAAGACTTAAACTCATCATGCAAACACTCGCTTTCGTCCTTGGAAATAGCATTCTGGATGCACAGGTAACTGACACCAGTTCCTGCCTGCTTGCCTGTGACCGACATCGACCGATCCTCTGCCAACGCTGACGTCTCTTCAACTGCACCGGACTGACGTCAGTCACTCCTGACCGACGTCGGTGACTGTGTAAACCTGCAACTTTGGTAATGCGATCATATGTGAAGCTTTTAGGCTCCACACCTTAAAATTTTTAAATTGTATTGGTTGGATGTGGAATAGTATTTTTTAAGAAGCTAAGATGGTGGTTAGGTGGAGCATGGGATAAATGCAATTAGTTGTACACTTAGTTATCATTTTAAGCCACAATATTATGGTTAGCAATTGGAATGGGTTAGAGGGATGGAAAATTAGAACCAATATTAAGTCAGGGCAGAGCTTTTGATTGAGGATTTAATTATCTATTAATGTTGGTAGATGTAGTGTGATCCAAAGATAACATATTAACATTATGCACTCTAAAGAGAAATACCATTGTCATAGAATTGAAAGCATCATTTTATGTCTAAAGGGTCAACACCTTAGTTGTTTTGTAAGTAGTTATAGGTCAATTATACATATTTTGGAATCTTGTGTTAAAGGCTTAAATTGGTTCATTAATTTCTCTCCTCATGCTATCAAAGTGCTAATATACAACACTTGGGCTAGTGACCTATCCAAATTATGCCAAATACTTATTTTGACACTAGTTCTAAGAGGTAATTGAATCTTTTAGGAGGTTCAAGAACCATTCATAAGAAACATCCTTTAAGGTAAATGAAAAAATTCAACATGCTATGTATTCATGGGTTACATTTAGTATCATACAAGAAGTTTTATAGGATTTTATGTGTTATTTAATAATCCTATAACTTGAGGGATATAAGGAAGGAATATAATTTTCAGGTTTTATAGGAAATTAATGAACATCTCTAGGGAAAGAAATCATAGAATTGATTATCTAAGCTAAGTCCACTGTGTGTAAATGAAGACAAGGTCATGTATTTGGGGAATATGATTGAGCCTAGGGTCCTCTTAAGACACATCTATCTGACCTAACCTTTCTATGGATTTACAAAGGTGGGAATATAGGTCAATATTTGAGGTGGACCTTATTAGTCTTTTGGGTATATCCATTTTAATTTAAGTGATCTTTTCAAATAAATGAAAGTGGTGGCCTCGTTTAAGAGCCAAATAAATTCATGTTGATGTGGTTTTTATGCACACTAGGTAACCTTATAACGTAGCCTCTAACATTTTATGATTGATGAATAAAGATTCACTCGAAGACACAAGTTGTGGCATATTGGATTTTATAAACAACCTTATGGTGGAATAGTGATGGGTAGAGTAGTTTTTTACCTTAGATGGTTTGGATATGACATGAGTCTAGATCTAATTGATATGGATATATTGATGATGAATCTAACCTAAGGTGGGTAGGATCGAAATAAAATCAAAAACAAAATAATGGTATGGTAGAGAAGAACGTTTTTGAATTAAACAAGATGAAATATTTCTAACCTATATCTTTAGCTAGGGGTTGGACAAAAAATCAAAAATTAATGCTTGTTGCAAGTTATTATTAGCACATAAATATTAAAACATAGTATTGAGTCTAAGTAAATAAGTGTACAATTAAATTTAATGCACATAATGAAAGGATTTTACATTTTTGAGATTTTAATTATACAAATGAAAAGGGAGATTATGATTATTACATAAGTCATTTAATATTCAACTACTACACAATATGAATAACTATATCAAAAGAATATTCATGAAAAAACAAAATAATAAGATATGTTGGAATAAAAACCACTTAGAGGGGGATGAGTGAATCAGTGTCTTAAAACTATACATTCAATTCCACTTATCATTTATGAATCATTGATTCAAACACATAGATAAACCAATGCATAAACAAACATACACAAGAGCATGAAGCACAAAACACATCATATATGTGGAAAAACCTAGAAGGGAAGAAAACCCAATAAACCTTAAAAATGGAATATAATATTATAATGACAAGATCCAAATTTAGTGAAGAACCAACTCCACAAGGAGCTCCAACCCCTACCTAGTCAATCAACAATTCAACTAGTCTTTAGCAAACACCAACTTGTAAAGAGGCACCAACCCTCTAGATGACTTAGCACCAAATTAGCCACCTAAATTTTTTGATCAACTTTAAAAACATATTTTTCTCACATAAAATATGATGATAACCTTATTATGCTCTTCACACAATTTTATCTCTCTCAAATAGCCTTATATGTCTCTTCACTCAACTAGCCCTCTTCTTGACATGATTAGGTCATATGACCTTACGAATCAGTTTCATAAAAAATACTAGATATTCATAAAAATTTAAATCAACCTATATTATTGTCTAAAATACCTAATTTATCTCACAAATCTTCTATCTCATTTTCTGTTTCAACCATTCCTCACACATACCAAGTAGGCCTTATTCTTATACTTGACTCTTACTTACACATACGTTGGTAAACCATAAAAATATCCACACTTTTATTACCCTTAAAATGGGTCAAATAAAAAATTTAATACATTAAAAAACCAATAAATAGGTTTCTCACCACTCATAAGGACCAAAACCACCATTAGGCATAAATGAGACCTAATGCAATTAGGCCTTCTCAAGCAACACAATACACTTAGCCATCTTGAAACTTATTGATCATCCAAAAATATATAAAACATTAAAAAAAACCTAAAATATACCTATTATAACATAAATTTAGGTCCATACCACCTTTTATTCCAATTCACTACTTGGACCACATCATTAGCACTACTCACAATTAGGTCTTCACACACCAAGAAAGTCTGTCTTAAACAACTAAAACATACAACCAATTTTTACACATAAAATTAACAAAAAATAACATAATTAAAACCTTAATTACCTAATTGTCATAAAAAATTTCATTAGACACTTCAACATAGATCTTAAAGCCTCAAAATCACATTTGTAACATGACCACTCATAACTGCTTGAATGCTCCAAAACCCAGTCATGAACAATTGACCACCAACATCTATTCTGGGACATTTAATTACTATAAATTAAATCATATTAAATTACATAAATTAATAAAATATTAATATTCATTATAATCTTTAAATCTATGCAAATATCTTGAAACTCATCTTTGTTAGATGATTACTTAGAACTGTCAGAAACATTAGAGACTAGTCAACATGTATTTGAATTTTCACAATAACATAGAGAGTTATCATGATAAAAAATAAATTAAAATTATCATATTGAATATATATAATAAATTAAAATACAAAATCAACATGGTGTATAATAAATAATTCAACTTGCAAACCAAACACTAGCCTTGTTACACATAATGTTAACTCACTTAGACAAGCCCTTTTGGCTTAAGAAATTTCACAATATACACTAATAAAAAAGCTATATAAAACATATTTAAATGTCATATAATTACAAAAAAACATATTAAATCACTTTATATCAACAATCTACCATGAAAAGGCCTTCAATAATTACAATTATGGAAACACACATTTTCACTACAAGACTAGTTAGCGACTAGCTCACTTGGAAGATCAAAAAGATTCAAACGGAGGTTAGATATTGTCTTAAAAAATTAATTGACATAAAATATGATTATTTTAATTCTTCCTCCATCCATTCAATTTTATAATCAATGCAACTTTTGAGACCTACATAGACTTCTTTACAAATATGCATGTAAATAATCATTTTATCTCTCCTCTCTCTAACCAATGCCACTTAGAGGTGAATGAGAGAGTTTAATCCAATATATAATAATAAAAATAACATTTAAAACCCGTTTATATCAATTTTTAATAATATATCTAACACAAGTTTCAACTTAGGGTTTTAAGGCACTAAAGACCAGTTTCCACTCTTAACAATTGTTCATAAAGGATTGACTCTCATTCAAAAAAATAATGCATGGAGAATACACCAAGAATAATTACCCAACTACAATTAAATACTTATGATCCCATGAAAAGTATTTATTATCCAAAAATTATGATAAATTCCTCCCTAGGTCTTCATCTCTTCATTTTGAGAACACTCATGACCACAAAACCATTTTTCATGATTTCTTCTTCAACTCAAGACCTAAAACCTCACCAAAAAAATTGAAAAGACATGTAAAAAATCAAACCATTCTCACATGATATTACAAGCCTCAAAACCTGATCATGATGCCTCATTATCCCATCTAGGGTCTTAAGACAAGGTTTGTGAGAAGATCACCAATGAATAACTTACCCTTTTGGCTTATTTCAAGAGTCATGTGACTGAATCTACACCTTTCTAACATTATCTAAAAATTTATTGCAAAAATTAAAGTCCATACACATCCATATCATCATCATCATCATCATCATCATCATCATCATCATCATCATCATCATGCCTCTACAATCCATATCCATGTTTAAGAACTAGTCCATCAAATATACCTACTAGGAACCATACTACTTTGAGACCTTCAAAACTCCTTCTATAGCTCACACCTAATATCCAAACATATAAGATAGTATCCAAAACATCTCTAATCATTCTCATTTTACCAATAATTTTAAAACCATATAGGTCATTTACCAATATTGAACTAACCTTCTTGATCACACAAGACATGAAGAGAAAATACATTAGTTATCTCTAAATTCTCTCTCTCTAAACTCATGATTCTCTGAATACTTTCACCAAGGATATGAAACTGATAATGCCTCATACATATTCACAAGATACTCCATTTAATCACTCAAATACATGGTATAAAACTCAAAAAATCAACGTCATACCAATGTTCAACCACTACCACACATCTTCTCACAAGCGTCATCTCACTCACTTCACCAAACTTCACTATTCATGCCTTCACCAAGACAAGACTACGATTCATAATACACCTTGTCCATAAAGACTTGCTTCTTATGAATTTTTAAAATAAGAAAAATCAACACTCTCTTTCTAATGATCTCTCATAGAAATAAAAAATAACACTACTCATAAACTTGTCACATCATAACATTATTCCAAGACATTATGAAGAAAGCAAGGACCTACTAGACCACGCTTAAGCCATCATGATAACTTATCATTCATATTCACAAGAGAATTAGACATAAATGACACTCAATTAGCTTTGACATCAATGACAACATCAATGCCTCAATACAACAATAAGAACATACTTAAATAATCTCCCCCTTTGTCATTGATGACAAACACTCTAACAAAGTAGATCATTCTCATTTCCCCAAGTTGAATCTCCCCCAAACTAGTATTTCTCCTAATTTGGTCTTTCTCTCCCTTTGATATTAATGACAAAGGGTCATCTCTAACAATACTACCATATGATGCTTGGACCTGAAACATTATTTCTCACCAAATAAGATCAATCTTGCTCTGATCAACCAAATAACATCTCAACTCACAAAACTACTCAATCGTAATCCCCTTAAACTTATGCATACCTCAAATACATGAACATCAATCTCATTTCTTGATATATGGAAACAATTAAAAAATTAACTCCCCCTTTGATAAAACATCATTTTAGTAATAACAACCATTTTCAATAACCAAAAACTCAACACATAAGAAGCATCTTAGACATATGCTCCCCCTAAGACCATGCATACCATTTTTAGATGAAATTAGAACATACTAATACTCACCTTGTCCTTGACATGACTAAAGCCAATTTATCACACTCAAGATATTCACTAGGACACCTCACCTTGGCATCCACTAAAGAACCTTCCCTTTTATACATAACTTGATCTCATAGAATGAGTCATTAGGACTCTTCAAACTAATACCACTTTCTTAACATAGAGATAAAAAATATCAACTACTAACTACTAGACACCCATAGTCTGAAAACAATAACAACTTCTTACCTTTCAACAACACTTCCATCTTTGTTACCAAACTTCAAATGGTCTTTATAATCTCATTGGTCTTGCAGACCAATCTATAACTCATATGTCTTCTTGGAACTCATGTTCAATCTGAATAGCGCATAGCTACCTTAGGTATTCTCATCATAATAGTTTACTGACATCTTGAATTTTGGAGTAAAACCATGTCCACCTTATGTTTGAACCATGATTCCATCACCTTATCTGACTCAAACCTCTTTTTTGACAAAGGGACTCCCTCTTAGTCTTCATAACTTGTGCACTCATGATTCTAATGAGTTCCTACTTTGGGTCTTGTTACTTTATTGCATATATGCTCAACAATCATACAAACACAAATAAGGATACATGTTCATACCTTTATACATCATGAAGCCATCTCATCTACTAATATAAGGATGGATAATATCCATCTTCCCTTATTTATTCAAACATTCATCATGCCTTTAGTCCTATTAACAACATACAAAAAGTTTTTATGTCCCTGTATACCTTTTTATCACTATACACCTACTCTAAAAACATAAATGTGACTATTTTGAACAAGTCATCATATACATACTTTCTAATCTCATACATATACTGATATAGGAGTGTCTCCAATGCTTCATATACATTTACAAGCATCCTCAAAGATATATCTTACAACACTTCTAAAGGATTCTACATATGTCTCTTAATCTCATACAATTAAAAACATCTTCTCATATACATGGGTTCATTATACAGACAATCTCAAGATGTATTCATACTTTATTTACATACAATACCTATCAAGGGTCAACAAGCATCCATCATGCTTCCATTTTTAGATAAGTGTCTCAATGAAATTTAATGGAGTCACCCCTTACATAGGGAATTAGAATAAAATAAGTAGAGGAAACTCCCAAATATCCATATCCTCATAAGATTGGAAATTCTTCAATGTCCTTCTAGACTTGATTGTCAACTTAGGTTTGACTTCTGACTTGGATTCTACATAATCCTTCTGATATGGTAAAGAACACTTTTGACATCCTTTTAAATTTGACTTATGTCCTATAGTAGAAAATAACTCACCATGGTTTATGAGTTGATCATGACTCATATTATCATCCTTATTCTTCTCAGCCAGGTCTACTAGTACCATCATTTTGTGATAGACCATCATTATAATCATGATAAACACTACCATCATCATAATCTAAGCTTATGCTTCTTAGTATCACCTTTAGGATATTAATCCTGATCCAAAGGACTTGATATAATACTAATTTTTGTAAGAATAGCCACTGAGAGGGGGGTGAATTAGTGTATGTAAAACATATATTTATTTCCACTTATCATCTATGAAGCATTCATTCAAATGCATAGATCAATAATTCATAAAGAAGCATACACAAGATCATGAAGCACACAACACATCATATATGTGGAAAAACCTCAAGGTGAATAAAACCCACTAAAACCTAAAAATGGACTATATTCCTATAGAGAAAATATCCAAATTTAGTGAAGCACCAACTCCAAAAGGAACACCAATGCCTACCTAGTCAAATACCCATGCAACTAGTCTTTAGAAAACACCAAATTACAAGAAGGCACCAACCCTCTAGATTACTTAGCACTAACTTAGCCACCTATAAATTTTTATTACCTTAATAAACCTATATTTCTCAAAAAATATATGATTATCACATTCTTCTCTTCACATATTTTTATCTCTCTCAAATAGCCTGTTAGGCCTCTTCACTCAACTAGCCCTCTTTTTGACTTAATTAGGTCAAATGACCTTGATATTTAGCTTAAAAACAAATTATTTATATTCATACAAGTTTTAATACATATATATAATGGTATAAATTACTTACTCTATCTCAAAAACCTTATATCTCATTTGCTTATTCAACCATTCCTCACACACACCAATTATGCTTATTAGGCCTTATTTTTATACTTAACTCTTGCTTACACATATCTTTGTCAAAAAAAAACTATAAACACCTTTATTACCCTTAAAATGGGTCAAATTACATGTTTTATACATGAAAAAACCACTACATAATCTGGTCACCACTCATAAGGACCAAAACCACCATTAGGCCTAAAGGAGACCTAATGCAATTAGGCCTTTTCAAGCAACACATTACACTTAGCCTTCTTGAAATTTATTGATACTCAAAAAATATATGAAAAAATTTAAAAATAACTAAAATATACATATTATAACATCCATTTATTTCCATAACACATTTTATTCAATTCACTACTTGGACCACATCATTAGCACTACTCACAATTAGGCCTTCACACACCCAAAAAACCTATTTTGAATAACTGAAGCATACAAATTTTTTTGAAACATAAATAAAAAAATCACATATTAAAAACCATCATGACCTAATACTAATCACCAAATTAATTATAAACTTTAACACATATCTTAAAGACTCAAACTCACTTCTGTAACATGAATACTCAGAACTCCCTGAATGCTCTAAAACCTAGTCATGAACAATTGACCACAAACATATATTAAAGGAAAATTAATTAATATTAAAATAATATACCATTATAACATATTCATATAAATTATACTCTTTAACTCCTGGCAAATCACCTCAAACTCATCTCTGCTAGATGACTACTTAAAACTATCAAAAATTTCAGAGACTAGTCAACATGCATTTGACTTTCCACACTAACATAGAGACTTATAATGATAAAAATAAATTATAATGATCCTATTAACTACATATAATAAATTAAAATACAAAAACAACATGATCTAAAATTAATAATTCAACTTGCAGACCAAACACTAGTCCTTATTACACACAGTCTTAACTCACTCAGTCTAGCCCTTTTGGCTTAAGTAATTTCAACATCTACATTTATCACCAGGATATATAAAACATATTTACATGTAATATAAGTAAAAAAAATCTTAAATCATTTAGGATAAATAATCTACAATGCAAAGGCCTTCAACAATAATAATTCTAGAAACACACATTTTCACTACAAGACCAGTTAGTGACTAGCTCACTTAGAAGATCAAAAGTATTGACACAAAGACTAGCTATTTTATTAAAAAACTTAATTTAAATAAAATAAGATTATTTAAATTCTCCCTCCATCCATTCACTTATTTTTTTCAATTCAACTTTGAGAATTACATAAAATTCTTTATAAATATGCCTATAACTGATCATTTTCGCTCTCCTCTCTCTAACCAATGCCACCTAGAGGTGACTGAGAGAGTTGAATCCAATATAAAATAATAAAACTAAACTCTAAAAACTATTATAATCAATTTTTAATAATATCTCTAACATTAGGTTAACTTAGGGTTTTAAGGCACTAAAAACTAGTTTCCACTCTTAGTAATTATTTATAAAGGATTACCCCTCATTTCAAAAACTAATGTCTAGAGAATACACCTAGTATCCTTACCCAACTACCATTAAATATTTAATATCCCATGAAAATTATTTATGAGACAATAATAATGAGAAAGTCATTCTTGGGTCTTCATCTCTTCATTATGAGAACACTCACAACAACATAACCACTTTTCATGCTTTTTTCTTTAACTCAAGACCTCAAAATTCACCAACACACTTGAAAAAATATATAAAACCTCAAACCATTCTCACATGATCTCACAAGCCTATAAAAATTCTCATTATGCCTCTTCATGCCACCTCAGGTCTTAAGATAAGGTCCATGAGAAGACCACCAATGAATAACTTACCCATTTGACTCACTCTAAGAGTTATGTGACTAACTCTACACCTTCATCACATAATCTAACATTGTATTTCACAACATATATTACATACACATCCATATCATCATCATTAATCTATGATCCATATCCATACTCAATAACTACTCCATCAAATAGACCTACTAGGCACCATACCACTTTGAGACCTTCAAGACTCCTTTTGTAGCTCAAAACTCATCTCCAAAAATATGAGATAGGATCCACAACATCTCCTATCATTATTTTTTGACCAATAATTCTCAAACCATATAGATTATTTTCCAAGATTTAAATAACCTTATTGATCACATAATACATAAAGATAAAAGACATTAGTTATCTTCAAATTCTCTCTCTCTCTAAACTCATGAAGACCTAAATACCTTCACCAAGGATATGAAACTAACCATGATTCATAAATATTCATAAGATACTCCATTTAATCACTCAAATCCACATTATAATACTCAAATAATCAACCTTATACCAATTATCAACCACTACCACACATCTTCTCATAAGCCTTAGCTCACTCACTTCACCAAGCTTCACCATTCATGCCTTCACCAAGAAAAGACTAGGATTCATAATACACCTTGTCCACAAAGAATTCATTCTTATTAACTTGGTCAAAAATCACAATCAAAACTCTCTTTTTGATTATATCTCATAGAAATACAAAACAACACTCTTCATAAGCTTATCACATCACAACATTATGCCAAGGCCTTGTGTAGGACTCAAAAACCTACTAGACCATGCTTAATCCATCATGATAACTTAACATTCATATTCACAAGATCTCCTTCGGGACATCAATGAGACTCAATTAACTTTGGCATCAATTACAACATCAATGGATCAGTACAACAATAGGAACATACCTCAACAAGATACCAAATTGATAGAACATATTTTAAACTCACAAATTTGGAGAAGAATAATGTTTTCACATAAATATCAATTATAGAATAATCCTCATAATTTCCATTTAATCTAAATAAAAAAATCATCTTCCCTTCATAATTAGGAGGATAAAAATATATATAGGATTGGGGAGGGGATGCTTTGTCCTCCAAATAAAGTATAAATTTACATATCCAATTATAGAACTATTTGTCAAAATATCATTCATATAATGCATGTATTAAAAGTGTTTACATAAATAAGATTCCTTGACCAAAATGTAATGCATGTATGCCAATAAATTTGGGACCACTGGTTCCATCTTAATTTAAAATATGAAATTACATACATATACTTAAGGTGGTGCTAATGTGGCACTAATGGAAGAGGAAAATGGTTAGATGATAGTTATATAAATTGAAGTAATTATATCCATTATAACAACTTGATGAATCAAAAATGGCCCTATTAGAGTATGCATTATTGTATATCCATAAACCTGGGGGCCTTAAAATGACATGGAAGCAAATGTAGTGACTTGAATTACATTAAAAATGTTATATAGACTTGTTATTACACTTTGTATATCATCCATAATCTCTTAGTGAACATGAATGGTTTGTATTTGTATTAGCCTCTATTATGCTTTTTCTTGACTTTTATATATTTCTCTCATGGCCTACTTAGTTAAATCCATGAAAGAGAAAAAATCCCTTGCATATTTTGTAGGGTCACTTAGATTTATTTTGTGTTTATTGGCTAAGGTAAACATGTTTTCCATTTATTATAGCCTTATTTCTTCCCCTGTGATAGTGTTCACCCCCTTCATTTTTATCACCCTCTAAATTGTGCCACTTTTCTTATAAAAATGGGTGGATACTATGGGTAACTATATGATTACTAAGTTTTTTTTTATCATCTCTCCATCATTATATATCTTTAACCCACTAGAGAAAAATGATTTCCCCTTTTTATATTTTTTAATCATTTCACCCTAGAATCATGATCTAATATCAGTTTTTAAAACAAAAGTTGCTCAAATTCCAAAAACTTGTAGATATCATTGATTATTCTCAGAGCAAGAATGGGCAAGTTTGATCCCTTTAATGACTAATATAAATTAATATTATTGACATATTAATTTAGAAGGTCCATATCCATCATAGATAAAATAAATTAGGATCATTATAAACTATCAAAACCTCATATATCCATGTCATATACCTTTCAAAAAATGCTTAAGGGCCTCTGCTTTCACCTTTTGGCACCAAAGGACCTAAAATAGTTACATGGTATTTGGATCTAAAAATTCCATTTTGTCCTTCTATTTATCATCTAAAACATGTATGATATTATTTACTTGACACCTTATGACTCAAATAAGATTTTCATTTCATACCTTAAGACCCTATTGATTGGCTCAGTCCCTTGTTTGGGTCACTTATAGGTGGGCATTATAATACACAGGCAGTGAGTGGTTTTTAAGAACATGTATGGTTTTGAGTGTCTCAATGGTGTGTGGACTTTTTTAAGAGTTCAAATGTAATTTTCCAATTTTTAAAACTTCTCTTAGTTCCTAAATTCCTTTTCAACATAATTGTTTTCTAAGAAGGCACTTGTAGGTGAGCTTCTTCATGACAAACTATCTTAAGGTGTTTTATATGACTATCACATGCCTCCCTCACCACTTAAAATTAATCAAAAAATATTCATGTTGATAAAAATCACACCCATATTTTTAATATTCATCAAACCTATATAATCATGCCATACAGGTTCTATGCAGTGGTTTTCCATGATTGACTACGTATGATAGTCATAATGTAAACAAACTACATGATCCTTGTGAATGAAATTTTATGAAGCATGATTTGGAGAATTAACCTGAGAGGATATGAAATCACAAGAACATTTAATATGATAAATGACTCATCACAAGCTCTTGGAAATAATAACAAAACATGAGGATCTGAAAATGGTGGAAAACTGGTATGTCACCTAAAATGAGAGTAATCTAAAAATTTGAGATGATTTTCCCATCAAAACATATTAAAAAATGAAAAAAATCATGTGATACATAAGGATACATTTAAAAACTCCTCTTTAGAAAAAATTAGCAATTGGTTTGTAGGCATTTTTTCAAACCAAGAGAAAATTCAGAGGGTGCATAGATTAGTAGGCAATTTTGGAAGCTAAACTTCAAATGGATGGTTCATAAAGAATGGTTGGCCAAACTAAAGTTTATATACATAAGTTTAATATCACCTGCCATAATCATTTGAATTTAAACCCCTTGTGTTAACCGTATCAAGTAAAAACCTGAGTGTCACTTCAATTTGCTAAGGAAAAAATGCAATAGAATGGTTTTGGGAAAAAATGGAAATTATAAAGAAAATACAAAATGTAAATGAGTGTAATTAATCTTAAGAGACATATTTACATCTTTCCCAAGTGTCATGATTCCCAAAGAGGCTGTACAAGTGCTATTTGCTTCCATTTCTTTAGGAAAACTGACTTTTCTTTGAACAACCTAAAATATTTTTAGTTTTGTCAGTTTCCTAATAATTTTAATCACACATGAGACATGAAATCACATTTTAACATTTTCAAGTTTACCAAGAAACATGTACAAAGCATTAAATACACCATTTTGACCCTTAAAATGACTCAAAATGATAAATGAAGCTAGAAACTAATTAACCAAGGCTAGTACAACATAAATTGACATAAAATGGACTATAAAACACCTCATGAAAATAAATTATATCCTATTATAGACCTAAAAATCAAATTTTTACTATGGGTGCTCCACTTTGATCTAAAAGTCAAATTTGGTCAATAATATGATTAAGTCTATAAAAAACTCAACTAGGGTGTATTGTTGTTGCCTCTGTAGTGATGTATCCAAATGTACCTATTGTTACCAATCCATCTTACCATAGTATATGGGTAATGTGATGATGCAACTACCAAGTAGTGTAGGAAATGGTACTAAATACTAGGCTCACTGGATTTTGTTTTTCCTTGAATTATTTTCATGTCTTGGATGTGTCATGCTTTACCTATTTTTAGAGTGATCAAGTTTGACAAAAAGTTAAGATTATACATCAAGAATAAACAACATAGCATATACCCTAACTTATATTCATGTGAAGAGATGTTGACAATTTAACACCTACTACTTTCCATTCTTATAGAATTTTGGGACATTTCTTGTGCACAATATGGTTGTGTTCTTTGTTTATGCCCCCTCCTTTTTCACCATCCTTCATGGAACACTTATATTTGGGTTTGAATTTGGTATTTGAACTTGTGTTTGGTTTCAATACCTATGAAACAATAGTAAAATAAAAATTAACCTAATTTACACCATGCGCTTCCCTTTCTCCTGACCTTGAGCATTTCCCTTCCATCAAATAAGGAAATTCATCCTTTCTAACATCCTACATACTAGTATGGTACCACTTAGGCCTTTTTTGTTGGTCTTATTGATTTTAATATGAAGAGTTAAAAACACTCTTTTCATCACTGGAACTTGACTCCTCTTGTTTTTCCATCTTTGAACCTTTTTCAACTTTAGTACTAGAACTTGTTCTATAAACATTGTCGATAGAAATCACTACAATACTTTCATTAGATTTACCATTATTAGAAAATAATGGTACCTTATTATCTACAATAACATCCCTAATCACCAAACTTCTACATGTAGAGACATATATGAATCTATATGCATTCCTCTACTCACAATAGCCAATAAACATGTATTATTTGCCAAATATAGAAATAGTAGATACAAAAACATGAAAATTACTTACATCTAGTGTTTTCCTAACTAGGCTTATTTTGGTGTTACATTCTACAAAAGTTTACATGGATTTCTATTCAAGATGAACATTGCAGTGTTGACAACTTTTACCTGATACTGATATGGTATATTCTAGCTATCCACCATACATCATTCCATCTCCATCACTATCTTTTTTTCCTTACCATGACTTCACTCTATTGTGAGGAACTTTGCATGTGTATTCCTCCTTTGTAGAATTATTTAATTTTCCCATAGATAAACTCATGCCCTTTAAACAATCTCAGATCCTTTACCTATTTCCCTCCCTATTTCTCTACCATAGCTTTCCAAGAAATAATGTTATATAAATATTATAAATTTATATGTAGTAAAAAAACCCACATTTTCCTAGTAAAGTCATCAATAAATAAAATGTAGTAAAAATCTCTAGAAATAGATGGTGTCCACATTGAACCATGCAAACCCACATGTACCAAATCCAAAGCATTATGAGTTTTTATTGCTTATCAATGTCAAATGAAAGTGAAACATTCTTATCAATTTGACATCTTGAACATAAATTATGACTATTCTGAATAGATCATTCCATTCACCATATTAGTCTAACCTAATGTATGTAAGTGATCATAACCGAGGTGACCATACCTCTTGCGCCATAGTTCAATAGAGTTATCCACCACTTCTAGAGTACGATCATTACCTATTTTTGGATCAACCTTCTATATAGACCCTCAACACCAATCCCTATAGCAATGAATTCTTATCAGAAAGACTCTAAACAATGTAATTATTTTCTTTAAATTCCACATAAAGGTTAGGTTTCTTATTTATTTCACTGATGGAAATAAGATTTATATTCATGTCAGGGAAAATAAAACATTTTAAAAAATGTACATGACAAAATTTAATGAAATTTTAACATCTTCATAACCTTTCACATCATTAACCCAATCATCACCTAAGGAAACTATTTCATTACAACTAGTATCTTTAATAAAATTTACATACCAGTCTCTATGACACAAGTAGTGTCACAAAGCCCCTGAGTCAAAGTACCAAGTTATTAACTCCTCTAGTGTGTTATGTGATGCCACATATGTAAGTTCACCTACCAGACTATGTTCATCTTCTTCAGCCATATTTGCAGATTGTGACTGCTTTGTCAAATCATATTGTCACTTACGAAAATCTTTCTTGAAATGACTAGGTTTCCTATAATAGTGGCATTTCCACTATGATTTATTCTGACCACTTTTGAAGGCCTCATTAATGGATGAATTACTACCACTATATTATCTTCTTTGTCCCTTAAATTTTTTTATAATGAATGCACTCTCTATCAATTCTAATATTGACATGGCTAATTGTTCCTACCTTCTCTCCTTCTGCAATAGCAATGTGGACAACTTTTCAAAGTTTAAAAGTCTATGTCCCAAAAATCATGTGCAAGTACTCCAAAAATGACTCAAATGAAGGTGGAAGATTTTGCATAACAAGAGAAATCAAATCTTGTTCATCAACAGGCATCTGCACAGCCTTCAACTGATCACTAATGTCCTTAATCTACAACAAAAACTCAAAAATAGAGCACCTTCCTACATCTGTGGAAAACAACAAATTCTTCAAATACAATACCCTACCAACACTAGATGCCTAGTATTTAGAAGTAAGACTAGTCCACAAAACTGATGCAATGGTCACATTTTTGACCTCTGAGATTATATTATCTACTACTAATAGTTTTAACAACATAAGAGCCTCATGAGATGTTTATCGTTGTCATCTGTACATGTGGCAGGTTTTTGCTCTTTACTAAGCACTATTTGATCAATATTTTAATAATCACATATCATTAAAACCTTGTGACTCCACAAACTAAAAAAATTTGCCTATCAACTTTTGTGAATCTATCAACAAGAGGTGTTGTAACTAGCCATTTTGACCTAGTTTTTCTTAAAAAATGAAAATACTATAAAAACTATAATGACTTTACACAAAATTGCTCCTACCCACTGATTCAAATCACAAATTGGTCAATACCTCCATTTTTTAGCAAAAAAATAAACACTATTTGGGAGATTTAAAAAAAATGTCTTTAAAAACACCAAAAATGGACAAAAATGATTAAATCAAGGGATCTAAAAATATCATTTAAAAAATTCCTTCTCTATCAACATCCAAATACAAAACCCAAAAAATGGTGAAATTTTCAACTGATTTGGCTATACGGTTATTTCCCAACATAATTAATTATGTTCTTCTAGGCAAAACCTTTGGTAAAAAATCAATTTCTAAAGTTTGAAAAAATAAATTGATTTTCCCAAATTAAAAAAAATACACCTTTTTTCTAATTGGATGGAATAAAACTTAGCATAAAATCTTGCATGAAATAAATCAACCAATCAAAAATGACCTGTGAAAATTAGCCAACCTGTTAAACTTCAAATGTAGATTATGGACAAACTACTTAGCTAAATCAGATGTCATTAGATCTAATGAGCTTCTCTCATAAAATAGAATTTTTTAGAGCTCTTACACACCAAAAATAGTGTCCAAATGAAAATCTAGTCTCCTTCCCAATCTGTATGAAATTAACCAACCAAAAATTTCAAATGCAATTTCCAGGCAAAATAATTAGCCAAATTCAATTATGTCTATGATTACAATATTATCTCAAGAAATAAAATTTTATAGAGGCAATAAATAACTAAAATAGGAAAAAAATTAATTTTCCACACTTTTGGGCTCTGGACAACTTGGTAAAGCAATGATGCACATAAAAATAATTTCTTCTTCTTTTGCTTTGATCTTGTCAGATGATCTTCACATCATGTACGTGTAAATCTCATGCTTCCTCCCTAAACCAAACCTCCTCCTTCATGGGCTTCTCTCTTAGGCTTTACCCACCATTATCTCTACTACCATATTAGATTACATAAAGAAATCCCAAAAGAATACATTCTTCTATTCAACACATACATAGCCTAATATATAGGCAAGAAAAAACACCTACAAATATAGAGGTAGGTGAAATAAAGAGTTGACAAGAATAACAAAATAGAAAAACCATGTAATAATAAAACAATATTGATTATAAAAAATATAACCAAACACATAAAATATTAATTATTCTAATAGTTTTTGTACCTAAAGTGGTAGCAACATAATGAATGGAGGTTAGATGAGGACCTGGGAGGAATTTAATAATCTCATTCTTAATTTGGAGATTTTCCTCCCTTTGACTATTAGGCACTATATACACATAATGTTTTTAAATTTTATCAGTTGTTGATGCTTTCTATCTTTTAGGAACCCATCAAGTATTAATCTATTTAAGTGAATACCTTAAAGGGTACACTAGAAAATAGGTTGGTATACCTTTGGTAATTAAAAGGATTGTTTCCCCTATACCATTACCTAAAACAACTATAAATTACTCTTATCCAATTCCCTAACTAGTAAAAACCCACATATACACTCCCTTGAGCAAGTCAATATCCAAAATAGACCCTAGCTAAGAAAACACCCATTTTATCCATTTTTCCTATTATGTCACCTCAGTTGACCTTGTTGGATATTCATCACATGTTGCATAACTCTGTCTACCCAAGTATATGTAGTTTGAGGCCTAACAAAACTATTTAGCACCAAACAAATTTGACCTAGTTGACCTTATCAAATAAAGTATAGGCAAGGTTTAAGATAAATCCTTGGCTATAAATACCCCTTAATTTCATTTCTAAAGATAGGATCATTCAATTAAACGTCATTACATCTTGAAAATTTTTGTATACTATCAATTAGAGGTTTAATTACTTAGTTTTTTGCCTTGGAGTAGTAGCAATTGTCTTTTGGAAGTCTTTGATGCATAGGAGAAGTCTTACAACCTAGAGCTATTATATACTTGTGATCCTTAAAAGCCACAACCTATTACAAAGCACCATTGGCCGAGGGAAAGATTGAGGCATGATGTGTTGACTTAAACAAAGTAAGTATACTACTAGCCCTTGATATTTTGACAAGTAGATGTTTTATAACTAATGTATTGAAATGTATCTCTCCTCACATAGATTAATTATATATTGTCTTGAAAATAATTATCTTTTATTTTTTATTGTCTTCCCCATTTATGCCAAAATCTTTGGTGAACACTAGGTTAGCTTGTAAGTTTATTTACTAGATTAGCTTGTATGTTTATTTAGTAGATTAACTTGCATTCATTTCATTAAATCATAACTCCCAGGTAGGGTTATTACATTATGTCATTTGACTAGAGGACTTGGAAACCTCTCCATTTCCATTATGTTGTATAACATACCCATTAGTTTAGGTTTAGTAAACCCATAATTGGTCATGACCCCAATGTATCACAGTATTACTAAGCATATTGTTATTTGATTATCTTATCTGAGATGGGATATTACTGAGTAGGGTAAATTGTATATTTGTCTTATTTCTATTGAATATATTCTTGTGAACTTGACATGAATAAAACCCTTGTATATTTTTTATTTTTATTTATGGTTAACTAGATTGAGCCTGTCAACCCAATTTAACCTTTGTGCATAGGTTTCCAAACTTCATCAAGACTATCGACCTATTTTAGAGCTATGTATGCAAGTTTTCAAACTTTATCAAGCTTATTAACTTAGTTCTACTTTATATACATAGGTATTCCAACTTCATCAAGTCTATCGACCTAATTTAACTCTTTGTGTATAAGTTTTATAATATGGTCAAGCCTATTGATCTAGTTATATCATCTATGCACATGAATTATAGTCTTAGATAAGTGGATCAAACCAATCGATCTAGTTTCTTTCTTTACCTTTTGTGCCTAACTGAATTGAAGTGTTTGATTATATTCTTTTCTATTATTTTTAGATAATTACATTGATCTAATTGACATAGCTTTATTTTTTGTTATTTTTCAATTTTAATTACACTTCATCAACTAAATTGATTATATTTAATAATATATTTTTCTACCTTTACAGGTTTGAAACACTCACTTAGATAACACATCTAAAACAATAATTCAACATCTTTAGGAAAAACTATTACATTAACATGGTTGATTGTCTTATCTACCATGCTCACTCTAACCAGCTCAGTATTTTCACTTTGTCAAATTTTAAGAAAAAATTGTTTTCATTCCTTTTAGTTAGAATTTAAATTTAGTATTACTTTTACCAATTTTTCAATTCTATAAAACTATACCTACACAATCAACTAGATCGACCATCTCGATCTATTTTTGTGTCTATTTTTAACCCAAAAAACTAAGTCAAAGTACTCAAATATGATTATTCTATCCTATTTTCATAATACATTGAGTTGATTAGCTCTACTTCATTTTGTTATGTTTATCTAAATGGTCAACTTGTTTGATATTACTTTGTTTGTTTCAATTTCAAGCTCAAACAAAGGAAATTTAAAAAAATGAATAGTAATTAAACCATATATTTTAGTTGGCCACATGTTTATTTGATTTCTATAATTTTCAACTTATCTTTTGAAATATTTATTTTGGCTTTTTCCCCCCTTTTTTTGGCTTTCCCTAGAAATTGTGTACTAGTCATTTTAAAAATTCTTAACTACTATCATGAGGGGCTATGTGATACTATGTTTACAATCATTTTCTATCAATTATAGATATAATGGCATGAGGGGATTACTCAAATACTTATAGACATAATACAAAGCTAAAGACATTCTTTATTTTCCATGTAACTCGCATTATTTTGGGAATTCTTAGATTTTACTTTGTATTGAACCTTAGGAATCCATGCATCCATTTTATTGTGTGATGCATTTTTTTGTGGTTAGTAGTAAAAATTTACTTCCAAATTACCCTTGAAACTAGGTTTAGTGAGATATTGGAATTACTTCCTCCATAATTAGTGATCTAAAACATTGGGCCAAAACTATCCAATGAATGAGTAAGTGTCTTTGGATACCCACACTTTCAATCAAAATGTTTAGTACAACTTATTGATCTTATTTTTGAACAATTAATTAACATCTGAATTACATTATTTCTACATTTTGTTTATTACTCTATATTGTATTTTAGATTGTATTATCTAGTGTTAATACAATTATTGTGCTATGTGCTTCAACTAGTTCGAATAGTTTGAACAAGTTTCCTATGTGATTAACTTTATTTATCTATATTTAGAAATAAATCATCTAAATTTAGACCATTTAAATTTTTCCTAGATTATAGAACTAGATCAAATAGCTCAACCTATTATGTTATAGACTATTCCATTTTCTTATTTTTCCATCCTAGTTGCCCAACTCAACCTAGTCTGATTCTAAACTATTATGTTTTCCTATTTTTCCAACATGTTTGACTACCTTGACCTAGTCTAATTCCAAATTATCCTACTTTCTTATTTTTCCATATTGGTTGACCAGCTCAACCTAGTTTATTCCAACACTATTATATTTTACTACCTTTCTAACTACATTGACTTGCATGACTTTGTACCTGTTGGTTGACTTAGTTCCTTACTAGACTATTTGATATTCTCTTGTTCAATAATAAACTACATCAACCTATTTAACTTTGTACCTGGTAGCTAGCAAAGATTTTATTTACACTGGTCTTTTTCATGTTCAAACTACATTGATATGCTCAAATTCATACTTATTGTCTAGCATATTTCTTTTCTAGACCTAAAACTTATTTGGTTGATCTAGTTTAATTAGTGGTTGATTTATTTTTATCCTTTAAAACATTCCTAAAAATGAATTACACATTATTATATTTATTCTAAACTTATTTATCATCATGAAATCATCTATAAAAATCTTTATTGATAATATTAACCCATTTAATAGATAGAAGGGTTTGTATTTCTTACCCACCATAGCCACCAAAGAGGATAATATCTCATGGTACGCTTATTTACATCCTTCATCTAAAACTATTAGCTACAATATGGTCTAAATTATCTAAATTAATGATTTAAATGGTTCTAACCCATTTCACACTTCCCATGATACTAACCTATCTAAAGTTCCTTACTATATGATTGGAGTAATATATACTAGAATAAAAAATACTCCCATAGAGAATTCCCATATAGGAAACATTTCCATTCCTAAAAATTGGAATGTTCCTCCTTCAACACTAATAATAAAACTCTTCCACCACCTCCAAACACTAGCAACCAAAATACACCAATTTGCTCAAATGGACCAATAAATGAATGCTATGCAAACAATAAACAATTCCCAAATGATATAAATGCAACATCATATATTACAAATGACTAATCAACCTCATCTTTTCATGCCTCAGAATAACTAAAATTTTATTCCTCTTCCTCTTAGAGATGCCAGTGGGAATTATTGACTTATTTCTTACATTGGGCTTCAAAAGGGTCAACCTATGTCCAATGAACACCTAGGATTATCCTTCATCACCTTTTTGTGTCTTTGAAGTGCCTTGATAGCCAAAGAGTAGGTCAATTGTCCTTAGGAAGTGAAACAACATGTTCAATTAATGAGTTATGTTAAAAGTGTCATGGTAGCCCCCATGTCATTTTGTTTAAGGATTATGTCCATACATAATTTTTTGCTTATTATTTATAGGAGTATATGTCAGGATAATAAGGTTTTCCTTATGATATAAATGGACTCATAGAGGATGATCTAACATGTTGCAGTCTATAGACATTCATGTGCTTAGTTGAGCTGCCAAGAACTTGCATAAATGGGGATATAATTTATAAGATTAGGGGCCTATTTTAAAAAGGATGATGACTCTTATGAAATATTTATCATCCTTTAAGGTTATTTAGTAGATGTTAAGGTATGTGTTCCCCTTAAGATGATTCATTTGAAATTATACATATTTTTCCTTTTAAAGGGTTGTCTAAACCATTAATATTATACATTTATGACCTATAAGACCAAATTAAGACATTATGAATAGTAAAAATACTTCAAAATGTCTTAATGTCATCATCATACCTTTCTAGGTTAGTTTTATATGAAAATGGGAGCTCTTTTAGGGGTTAAACACTTTTCATCCACCACAAAAGGGCCCGACATGTGAAAAAATGACTTATCACCTTCCCTCCATCTATAGTCCCTATTTTGAAAGCAATTTTGACTCATTATTTCCATCCTCTTTCCCATCAATAGAATTTCAAGATATTAGACCTAAGACAATGTAGGAAAATGATATTTTGTAGGTGTTTCTAGACTTGTATGGACCTGCACACTATAGTCAAGGTTATAATAAGGTCATAAAATTCATGGGGAGTCTATTTAAGAACATAAAATAAGGATTCATGTTTCAAAAATGGTAGCAAGATCTCCATCAAGCCTTTGGCAAGATCACAAGATCTAAATTGAGATAGATGGTATGGTTCATATAGGTTGTGTCAAAGCCTAATATTTTAGCCATAGGTAGGGTCCCTAGTGGGATTGAAATTATTAGAATTGGTTTGTATATCAGGGACCTAAGCTTTATGAACAATCACTAATATATCTAAGTGGTGTTAATCCCTTTATAAACCCCATAAGCTCATCTACAAGTAGATTGATGAAAATTTTGAGCTCATTGTGATAGCTTGAGCACAAAGAAAGGTATATAAAATCCTTTCAAATTTTCTAAACCCCTCTAAGTATCTTATCATAGTAATTGTAATGATAGATCAACACACAATCTCTCTATGTTGACATATTATAGGTCATGTGCAAGAGTTTTTATGTTTCATGAAGGAACAGAGCATGCAAATGATTAGTTCAAGTCTTCATGACTTATTCTAGGTTATTCACATACCTAACTCAGTCACCATTTAGTCATAGCATATCCCTTTCAAGCTTCTCAACTTAAACAATATGAAGGAAAGAACTAAGGTTTCAATCATGACACAATCTTTCTCATGGCAGTCCTTCTTCAAGATAAGAATATGTGAATGGTGTCTTCTTCAAGTTTTATAAGTGTTTTGTGCATGTGGAAGAGCCTATTTCTTAGAAATAATAAGTCTCGTTATGGCTCTCAATTCTAGAACCCATAAACTAGCTCCAAATGCATTCATAAGCCTTTTTAACAAGGTTTAAGGTTTATTAGCATTGTTTAAGGTTTTCATGAACTAATAAGTTTCATTTTATCCCTCAAGATGCCTAATTCATCAAATCCAAATGCATTTCTTTGTTGTGTATCCACACACACACACACACACACACACACACACACACACATGTTTAGGTTCTTAATTGATGGTCTTGAATGGGAAGTGACATTCCACATGAGGTATTTAAAAAGGCATATACTATGTAATGTCTCTATCAATCTATTTCCACCTCATAATAGGCTTTGATTTTTAGACTTAGAACTTCAAAGGATTATTTTAAATCACCTACAAATCTAAGTCTTTATGCATAAGCCTGAGGGTGAGAGAGAGGTTGGAAGTATGTATGATACCATGAAAGGCCAATGGGACTATTAGAGAATAGGCCCATTCAAATTTGGACACTATTAAGAAGCTAATAACATAGTTTATAATATTAGGTCTAGGCCTAAATTTCAAAATACTCCCCTAATCACCACCTACAACACAAGTAAAGGAGAAGAATGCAACAAAAGGCCATATATTTGTAAAAATTATTGCCTTAAAAAGGTTATTGAAGTTTAGGGAATGTCAACTGGGTTTAAAAAATTATGTATAAACCCTCTTTTTATTCATGAACCTATAAGACTCTATTGGCAATCAAATGCGCTTAACTACCACCTATATGATGATAGGTAGGTTGCATCCAACCTTAAATGTGAAATGCCATATACATATTTAGGAGAGAGATCAAGTTAATGAGTAGAACATAGAGGTTATGTTGTTTAAAGGTAAGAGAATAATGTAGGGATAGCTAATCAAGCTAACTCAAGACTCCTTAAATCCACATAAACAATTAGCTTAATACATATAGGTATGCCTAGTTCATTTGACTACATAGCTAGTTTAGATGATAAAGGAAAAAAAATGTGAGGGTGACCCCATGGTAGTGTATAACATCTAGGATATTTTAAAATAGAATCAAATTATAGAGAGTTATCTAGGCTTGATTGGGCATTCATGACACATAGGCCTATGATATGACTATAAAGTGAGTTTTGATGGCAGAGTTGAGGGAGACCCAGTTCAAGAAGTATTGTCAAAATTTAAGATCACACTATGTGAGACCTGTAACTCTATCAATAGTAAATAAATAAGTATACAAGCCATGCAAGTCTCTAGCATAAAATAGTCCAAACACTCAAATTGAGCCAAGGATGATCATTACAGACCTAAAAGAGAATATAGATAGAGATAGGATCCTGAGTAGTTGTGAGATTGTGTAAAATATTAGAACTAAATAGAACAAGATGTTAATATGACCTTGAAGTCACCTATGCTACTAAAGGTGGTCTAAGGTCTTAAGATTTAGTTTAGGCCTATAATGCTTAAAATAATGCTTAATACCCTCCTTAATCCCTTAAAACCCCAAATTCATCCTTGTGACATATTGAAAATTCATATATAGACCTAAGGCCATGAAAAGATATATGATGATAGTATAGGTCATGAAGAAGGTGTTTTAGGCATAAGAAGGTACAGGAATTGACAATTTAGCCTAACTACCTCCCTTGAGCTCCATGAACCCTTGATCTAAGATATTTCATTAAACCCTCCAAGTTCTTGAAGGATGTTAAACATGATCAAATATAAGCTTGTAACCATGAGACCATAGATTGATTTGATCTAGACTTGTACCCACATGACCAAAAATAGATACCATGAATAGGATTTGCACTTATAGACCTTTAGCCTATCCTAAAAATGTCTTGTAATGATGAACTTACAAATGTCATTATTGAAAATAACCAAGTCCCTTGAAGAATGAGTTAACCATGGCATGACTAGCCCAATGCAGGCCTCAGCTCTTTCTCTACTATCCTTTGTGTGAGTGCATAAGGCTTATGCTTTATGTGATTCAATGTTGACATAGTAGAGTGTTAAATGTTGAGTGTTATAGGTTTATTATATGATTGTATCTAGTTGTAACTAGTCTAGAACTAACTTGGATAGTCAGGTAAGTACTTGACTAAGGAAATGACTAAACAACTGACATTTTTGTAAAACATTTTGGTTCTATTGTGAGGAGTCATGTTGAATTTTGTTGCTATAATGGTGAAAAATAATATTTCTCCAAATATCCCTTGAGAACATTGAGCACTAGATGGAATAGGTGGAAGATAGATTTGCATTGAAGGATCCATCCTATAAAGAATAGAAGCTAAAGAAGTGGGTATAAAATAACCTATATGATGCTCTATATGAGGTCTTATTTTATGAACTACCTAAGCACATGTACCGATGGTTGGCTATTTATACAACCCATAGAATATGAAGCTATGAACATCACCTTGAATGGATAAATGAGTGATAATAAAAGCATAATAACCTTGATGTCACTTGGACCAAAGATATATACAAATGGGGAAAGGAGTGTTGAAAAATTATGTGCTTGAGTTTGTAGCATTGAAATATTCCTGCCCTAAAGAAGCAAAGTATCAATTATTGCATGGGATCAGAAGCAATTTTGTGAAATAACTTTATACTGAGATTAAGAAACTAATGGTGGATTATGGCTTTGAAACAATAAGAATGAAATGATAAAATACTTTTGCATATGAGCAGTGCAATGGGGAAGAAGGGGATGTGTAGGTGAAGCACCATGGAAGGGGATGAGTATATTGACACCTAAGAGCTTAGGTGATAGACTTATAACAAGAGAATGCATAGGTTAATAGAATATCTAAAACCTAGAAGTATTGAGAGAACCCATAGTAAGTGGGAAGAGCATGGGGAAGATCTTTCAAATTATAGCAATGCCAAGAAAAGAGAAACATTGAAGCCATAAACCAAGCTCATCAATTAATGCTTGAATAATGCTCTAGGTTCCTATGTAATTTTACCATTGAAAATGTGTTGGAAGCACCTACCCCCTTTAGACCTATGGTACAATCTCATGCACTAGATCCCCCTCAAGAAGAAAGAAGACTGACAACTAACCCTGTTATCAATATTGACTTTGATCATTTTGCTAAATTAGATTACAATTTTATGGTTTAACAAGTCACCCTTACAAAGAACTAAGTGAAGGTACCTCTAAGCCTTTGGGTGCTAGCTCAAAAACATAGAATGTAAGTGCAAGCATTGCATTTTAGTAAATGTTTTATGCATAGACTGGGAAATAGCCCATAGGGAGTGGCCCAGAGCCACAAGTGAGTAGCACCACATTATTAACTTCAATAACACAAATAACAACCATAAGGTTGATGCCCAACCCATTAAATAGAGGTGTTGGAGGACCACCACTAGGACAATTACTATGGGGAAAACACCTCAAATGCTAGTTACCCCCCACAACAAATATACTATGAGATGGTAATATACTTTCTAGAATATCATGACGTGGAAAATGACACAAAACATGTGTTAAAATGTGAGATTCACTGGTAGGCTTAGGTTGTAACCTAGTCTGAGTGCAAGGTAACTCAATTCATGATAACTTTTCTTTATCACATTCATACCTAGTATAGGAAATTTGATCCTAAATAGGCCATGATATATTATGGCATCTTAAAGGAGGTATTCTCGAAAGAATTTGATATTCTTGAGTTTAAACATTAAAGCATCATCACACTTAAGTAAATTATCCAAGGGATCTCAAAAAGTGTGCACCTATATGATACTAGGTTTAAAACTCTTTTTTACAAGCTTCCTTATGATATTCATCCCTCCTAGCACACACAATGGTTCATTGGAGTATTGCCAATACCCTTAAAAAGAATGCCTATGAAGACATTCATGGACCTCCATGATGCATTATTAGCGATGCTCTAGGCCAAGGCAATCAAGAGCAATGACACAGGAATTAGTCCTTTCATGGAGGCATAAATTACATCCATATCCTCCTAAATATAGAAGTTGATTTTTAGCTCATCATAAGATGCTTGAAGTAGATTAATGTATATTGACTATGAGATAGAAGGCTATAACATAAATAATTTCCCTCGAAGGAATGTGTGCATATTGATTTTAAATTGTGAAGTTTTCTATGAGAGACATGATGTGCACAATTCCTCATTGTTGACATGCATTAGTCATGTTAACACAACCCTTTATTATAAGTTATGTGCTGCTTATATTCAGCCACAACTGATTACCAAGTAATTGATGAAATGTGTGAAAACATGGAAAGAGGAGCATGACAAAAAATTATAATAGTTAGAGGTTAGGTGAACCAAAGAAATGAGGGATATAGAAAACATAATTCTGGATATGGGACTCAAAGAGGTACTAGAGGGTGAGGTGGAGGATGTAGTGGAATAATATTCCCAATGTGACCATGTTATAAGTGTGGCTCGACTGAGCACTACCAATGTGATTTCATGATGAATCTATTGTGTAGGTATTGGCAAGCACCACATCTGATTGAGGAATGCCCTAACTTGTATAAAATATTGACCCAAGGCCAATCCAACACATAAAAAGGCATAAGAATGATTTGACATGAGATAAAAATAGATAAATGGACTCCAAATATGTAACCAACCCATATAAAGCCAATCAAAGTACAAAAAACTACTCATAGTGGATTCACCACTCAACCACCCATTATGCCAGTACCAGAGTTGTGCCTTGAATATGGGGAATCAAGTCACTCTAAGGACATGACATGGCCAAAACCCAAAGCTATAGCTTATCTTGACCCTACACACTAGAAGAATGTATTGCAATAGGCCATGAGCATCATTCAAATCCTATAAGGAGAACTCCAACTAGCATGAGATCTAGATGTAAAATTTGATACCTCCCATAAGAAGTATGATAACCAAGAGGCTAAGGTAAAAGAGTTAATGGAGATCCTTCACCTCCTACTAATAGAAGAGATGTTTCCCCTATTGAAGAATTTACTTTTAGAACATGCTAGGTAAACGTTAGTTGAAATTACCACACCCTACATAGTTGAAATTTCTTTGCCATACATGGAAAGGGCATGAAAGGTCATGCATACACAAAACATAGAGTATGATCAAGAGCTCTTATTGACTGCCACCATTGATAGATGGTATGTATGTAAGGTCCTTATGGACATAGGTGCCAAGGTTAATATTTTAACAAGGAAGGCATGGGAGAAGATGGGTAGGTCAGACTTAAGGCCTTCCCCTCATGTTATTTTCATGGCCAACAAATCTAGGATGCAACCAATCATAATTATAAGAGGTAGCATTATATATATATTATGGGTGTAGAGTTTCATGCTAAATTTGAAGTGATCAAGTTGGTTGAGAAAGTTAATTATCTATTACTCTTAGGTAGGCCATTGTGCTACACAAATAATGCTAACATACACTTCAAGAAGCACTATATGACCTTTGAAAATGGTAAGGAGAGGTTTGTGATCCCCCTCTCAAATGACCAAGGACCCCCTTATGTATAAAGTGTTGATCTTGAGGATGAGATCAACCATATCTACAACATCATAGTGTAGGGCATCGAGACTATCAACCCATATGACCAAGGAGTGATTTATTGGGATGAAATATAGTTAGCCTTATACACTACTAACATATATTATGACTAATGGGTCAAAGAAGCTTCCAATGCCACTAGTTAGAGGTATTACATAGTGAGATCTAAGGTGCCAAAACCTATGAGGACTAGTTGGGTCCAAATCAATGATACTTCACCAGTCCCTTGTAATAAGAAGAAGGGAAACTAGGTGTTTCACCTAAACAAAGGTAAACTTGTATGAGTCCCAAGGTATGAGTGTAGAAATCCTTTATAATATTATTCCCATGAAATAGAGTCATGCATCTCAAAGGAGAAATACATAATAGGTATATTGGTGTATACTTTAAGAATCACTATCGCTCATTAGTGGGTAGTGAAAAAGCCTAGCTTGCCAACTTGGCAAGATGTAAAAGCAATAATATGAACTAGATTTAAGAAAAGTAATAAATATTTAGACATCTCCTCATACTCTAGTGATTTCAAAACTATAGTGTATGTTCACTTATTTAAATAAACTTAGATTGAGTGTAGTGTAAAACCCTTAGGAAACTACGGGAGCACACCTTATATAGAACCTTGAAGACGTGGGCATGAGCTTGGTATGTGGTCAACAAAACATGCCATGAAATAGCTAGTTGGGATGTCTTAAAGGAGAATTTGTACACACTTTATCCTTTTCCTCACATTACCTAGAATTGATTGAGCCATTTTAAGTAATTTGAAGGGCAGTGTTTGAGGACATTACAATTTTAGAGGATCTCTTACAATATATGATCAGGGAGAAAGGATTAACACATCTAACTTTCTTCAAAGATCAGGCAGTCAATAGTGACTCAAGTGACGAAGAGATAGATGTCTAAAAATCACAAAATTAGGCATCCTTGATAGGAAAGAGGAAGATTGTGCACCAAGTGGATGATAATTCCCTTGACAAGGAAGACTCCACTCATCTCCATATCAAAATAATTGAGGGGAGTAGGCAAGTTATGGATGCACACCAAGATAAAAATGAGCCCTACTACATGTTGTTTAAGACCACCTAGGTTCATATCAGTATATAATGAGAACCAAAGTTGGTTACTTTGTGTACATATTGGTCTGACATGTAACTAATGTGAATTGTGATCTCTTAATGGAGTTTCAAGATTTGTTTCTATGCAATTATCATGATATTAAGGGAACCCACCCATCCCTTTGGAAAATGATAATTAATATGGTGGATGACATGTGACCTATCAAGAAGTATCCCTACAAAATGAACCCCAATCTCCATGTGAATGTCAAAATAGAGATTGATGGTATGCTAGCCTTAGGAGTAATCTACCTAGTATAAGAGTCAAAATGGGTGAGCCCAATGGTGATTATAATTAAAAAGGATGATCACATCCAAATTTTCATTGATTAATACTTTCTAAATGTCACCTATGTTACTGACCCCTTCCTGACTCCATTCACTAATGAAGTCTTAGACGAGGTCGTAGGCTATGAAAACTATAATTTCACTAATGGTTTCTCTAGATACCATCAAGTCCAAATTGAAGAGGAGGAAAATCCTAAGACAAAATTTTTGATGTAGTGGGGTTATTTTACCTATAACATGATGCCCTTTGGGCTCAAGAATGGGTTATTCATATTCTCTAGAATAGTCATCACCGTATTCAAGGATTTTATTCACAAGTTCCTATAGGTGTACCTTGATGATTGAAATGTGTATGGGCTTGAAAGAGACCATTATGACAACTTATGCCTCAAGTTTGAGAGGTGAAAAAAACTACCAATATATTTGAAACTTAATACATGCATCTTCACAACACCTTTTGGCACATTTCTCAAGCATATCATCTATAAAGATGGTATACTTATCGATCCCATGAAGATTGCCAGTATAATTTAGCTCTAGACTCCTTACACATAGAGAGACATTCATGTATTTATTGGCCATTATGGTTATTATATAAAGTTTATAAGGAGCTATGAAAGTATCATAGTGCCATTAGAGGAGCTATTGTGCAAGGATGGCCCATTCTACTATAGTGTAATACAAGAAGATACCTTTGAAACTCTAAAGTTCAAGTTGGTTAGCACACCTATTCTTCAGTTTCCTAAATGGATGAATCCATTTCATGTCCATGTTGATGCATCTAGGTCTAAAATTGGAAATATTCTCATGTAGCTCGATGAAGGGAAGATAGATCATCATATCTCGTTTGTAAGTCACAAATTGACCCAAGTAGAGAAAAATTACATAATTGTCGATCATGAGGCACTAACCATGGTATATACCCTATAAAATTTCCAGCAATATTTTTTGGTTACCCCATTCATATTTTTCACTGATCATGAGGAACTTAAGTACCTTATGAATAATCCCATTCTCCATGGGCACATTTGTAGATAGATAGTTCTATTTTAGGAGTTCCAATTTTTAGTTATGGTGAAACTTGAGAAGCAAAACTTGGGACTAGACCATTTATATCACATTGACTCTATCGATTTGGTTGTGCCTATCGAAGATGATATGTCAGACACATAACTCTATAGAGTCCAACATCTTGTCAAAGACTTGGTAGAGATAGCTAGATTTCTAATGTCTGGGTTTATGCCCCAAACCATGACTACCAAAGAAAAATAGTAGCTCATTATTCATACTTCCCCCTTTTATATCATTAGTGGGGATATGCATAAAATAATTCTAGATGAAGTCTTGTAACGATGTTTTATGGAACATGAAAGAAACTCTGTGCTATGTGAGGCACATGAGGGGATTGTAGGAGGCCATTATATTGGAGATGTAATGGCATGCAAATTGCTACAATCAAGCTTATGGTGGCCAATCCTATTCCAAGATTCTAAGGATTGTACTAGGGCATGTGATTTATTCCAACACAAAGGGAATCCCAACCAATGGGATGAGATGCCTCTCATCCCTATTCTTAACCAGGTGCCATTTGAGAAATGGGCCATTGATTTCATTAGGCCAATTAATCCCATAACAAGGTGCATAGATGCAATGTATATTCTAATTGTGACTGAACCAAATGGACTGAGGTAGTGCCTACTAAAAATTTCAACACCACCACTATTGCATGATTTATATGAGAAAACATCATAATTCACTATAGGTGCTCACTCAATTTAACTAGCGATAGAAGAACACATTTCCTCAATGAGACTATGAAAATATTGTTAGTTGAGTATATAGTGGTGCACCATAAGACCACCCCATCTCATCCCTAGGAAAATGGCATAATTGAGGCATTCAAAAAAATATTGGGAATGTACCTCACAAAAATATGTGACATTGGTCACAATGATTAGGACGATTGTGTGTCAATAGTATTATGAGCATATCACACAACCTACAAGTGCCTAAACAAATCTACACCTTTCCAACTACTATTTGGCACTAAGGTAAGTCTACCGATGGAGTTATTAGTAACATCATTGTGCATTATGTGAATTGGTCACCTAGATGACCAAGCTTCATTAAGTATAAGGGTAGAGGACTTGAAACAGTTGGATGAAGTGCATGCCCAAGCAAGATGGAGCCAACAAATCGAGAAGGTGTACCAAAAATTGTGGAATGATAGGCATATTAGTGTAAATTACTCATTAAAGGAACATTGGTATTTATCTATGAATCCAAGTACCTAAATCACTTGAGAAAACTAAATATAAGGTGGATGGTGTCATATGTCATCTATAATATATTGGAAACTGATGCATGCAAGTTGCGTATGTTGTTAGGTGAAATGTTCCCTAGGCATTTCAATGGTAATAGATTGAAGCTATATAATCAATAAGAGGTCACTTACACCATTAGACACTAAATTCTTGGGCAAAATTTGGTTGTGATGTACTAACTTGACTAACATTTGGTGTAAGCCAAACATTTGTATTTTGTAACTATTGTTCTTATATAATGAATAGGTGACATTTTTAGGCCCACAAAAGAAATATTTTGGTGTTTTTTTCTATAACTCACTCAGGTGAGTTGAGCACAAATGATTTTCAAAGCACTTGAGGCTAGACACCTAAGTTTTTAGGTGCATGTAATTTGTTAGACTTTGAACATATGCGCACCCAAAGAGAAAGAGAGGTATTAAGGGTGCTCATACATATATGATGAAAGAAAGGCACACAAGATAAAAGTAAGCGAGAAATATCATGAAGATGCACAACATGATTTTGCAAAAGAGATCCAAGGAGAGTGAAGCACTAGAGGACCAATGCAATGGATTTGTATGGGATAGGAAAGGCCAAGGAAAAGAAATGAAAGCACACATAAATTGACCAAGATAGGAAAGTGCACTTGAAATGAAAGTGTAACATGAAAAGAAGATGGAATCATGGAGGTTAAATTACATGAATATGAGGCACTACACCCAAGTTACCATAAGGAAGGTGAAGGTCATGCCAAATGATCAAATCACAAGATAACTATCATCAAGACATGCTAGTATCCACCCAAAGAGAGGTGGGAAATGATTGTTTGAACTAAAGGTCACTTCATCAAAAATACCATTAGAAGAGTTATTGAGGTGATGACAGAGGCACAAAATATCCACATTGAATGCATTACCAGTAATGGATTTTAATAGGTTTCATGTGATTTTACACATTCTACTAACTCTAGATGCTTCCATGCCATTAATCACCTGTAATAAAAAGGTAGTTTAATTAAAGGTATAAAACAACAAAAGGCTGACTAGTTTAGGTTACAAACCTTGAGATAATTTACACCCAAAACATAGACTAGTGAACCAAAGCTAAAGAAAATAATTTATAGTAGAGTGAACCCTTGTGCACTCATAAAAACCAAAAGTGATCGATTGAATAGAGAGGAATTTCATTCACTTTGAGATTGGCATAGAGAAGTGTGGGGCACAAACTATGCAAAAACTAGGAAAAATAAAATTGGAGTGACACTTAGGCTACCATTAATGACAATTGAAGCTTGAAGAGATAAAAATATAGTTGTATACCTCATGACTATGAGAAGTAAAAATAAAAATTAAAGGCTTTGGCAAGCTAAATAGATCACATTTTAACACTAGGTGGTTCATAATGGAAAAAAAGTGCATGAGTTTTGACCCACCATAAGTGTAGAAGGATGCCAATAGGGCATGAATGGTAAAATAAGAAGTTATAGCAAAGAAGAAATCATAAATAGTAGAGGGAGTTAGCATTTCTAAGGTTGATCATGAGGCACTTGAAAAAATGTCCTACCAATAGATGCAATTCTGTAAGGAGGTCTTGGTAGGGGAGAGGTAGGCATCCTTATCACACACATGATAACTCAAAGAATACAACCACTACACCTCAAGTAATGCAAAATAACTAGCACAAGATTAGATGGTGGACATGAGGGAAATTACAAAATTTGGTGTGGTGTTGTTCTATGTCTTCATCTGAGATAAACTTGTAGCCACCAATGCAACTCAACTCTATGAGTTGTCATGTTTCGAGAATCTATAGGAACTCGTATAGTTCCTCCTCTCACATGTCCATGGAGATTTCATCTATTTTTTAGAGAGGCACATAAAAATACCATCATGCCTAATCGGTATAACTATTAGGCTTCTATACTCTTGTGTAGACATCCACCAAATGATTGTGGATGATGTTGAAGTCGAAAGGGTCTAAAAACTCTTGGGGTACTATAAGGGAGGTTTCATGTTCCCAATAAAATACATCAAGGACCAATGAATAAAGGTAATTGTATGCCTCATGAATTCAAAACTTTTCCCTAGTGGTTGATGGGTAGATGTCACCAAAGCCTACCTCTGAATCACCTATCACATGGTGCAGGGGGTTAAATTGAACGTATAAAAGTTCATAGAAGAGGAGATGGTAAAGAATGCAATTAATTCTCATATAGCATGAGAGACCTTCTGGTGGGGGTATATATTAGTTCTAATTTTTATGGAGGAGATTATCATGCTTGATGGTGATGAAGACAATATTTGGGTCTTCTTAGTGTACCAAGACTCCCCAGTGTAGAAATATCAGATATTCACCTACCCCCTCACTTTCTCCCAAAATTACAAGATCATAGTAATGGGGTGGTGTGCTCAATATATTAAAGAATTTAGGGAGTAATATTGCATCATAGAGGATCTCCCCAAAAATATGTTTGGAATGACAACCTTCACCATCATGAAGCACTTTTATGTAGTGTGGTTGGTGATAATAGATAGAAAATACTTAGGTTGGCTCAATCTTCCTTAAGTATTCTCCATAAAAAACCTTTAGGGAGACACTAAGAAGGATCCCCAATGCATATCATCTTGACATCCCACTAAAAACTATGGATTTGGAATGAATTAGGTTATGGCACCAATATGTGCACCTAAAGGGGAAAGCAACCAAGGATGGGGAAGATGAATTAGATCACACCAGCATCCATCCCCTCTAAAAAAAGTGATTCTCAGGCACATCCATATGCTATATTATAAGATGAAGCCAAAGAAGAATGATCTAGAGGTCAACTCAAAAAAAGTCTTGAAGTAGATCAAAACTTGCACCATTGCATAGAGCCCACTGAGACCTTTATAATAGTATGTAGAATGTAAAAAATGGAGTGTATATGTTCCTTGTATAGCTAGTTAAAGTTTTAGTCAATTGGTTAGATTAGGTCAAATTTGGTCAAACTAAAAAAATTGAACAATTTGAAATGATCTAAGAATAGTTCCATGGTGAAGAGCTCATCATGAGCTTTCTATCATAATTTATGGTTCATGAAATAGAGACTGTATGCAAAAAATATGACTAGTCAAAGTTGTGGTCAAACTTGGTCAACAAGATGACATGGCAAAATCTAAATTAGTAAGAACATGACACATGGTAGTCATTTCATGCAAAAAATAGTGGTTTTAAATCATTTCTCTTTGATAGGTGATCTTCAACAATCAGTAAAAAAAATTTGGGTTCAGATGGAACATCCAATTGGACAATGACAAGTGGTGCAATGAGTGATCAATAAGTGGTGTGGCAAGAGGTCAACAAGTGGCATGGTGAGATTGTAATATGTGGTCAGTCCTCAAGCCACCACATGGATTGCCACCACATTATTTTATATTATCCAATTTTATTTCCTAAATGTTCCAAACAAACCAAATAACTAATTATTTCCATGTAACATATCCACCTCACCACATATATACCATGTGACCCCATGCTCCATATCCCAACATTAACATTCCAACCACATGCCCTCAAAATAATCCATGTGAAACCCATAAACCTCCACAAATCCCATGAGATGCAAGCTAATGCTAATTACTTGTCATGTTCTACCATGAGTTTCATGGCTTTTAAACTCTATATGCTCATCCCCACTAATAAATATGGGAAAATATGATATGCTTCAACCAATGGATATACATGCCACATGCATGTGGATGGGAAAACATCCAAATTGGCTTGAATACCAATCTACCATAAATTTAAAATTCTATTTCAAGACTTTCCATGATGTTCTGTGAGAAATATGAGATAATAAAAAATGCCCATGGCATGGGTTTTGAACCCTACCAATTTTGGTAAAAGATTAATGTTCCCACCATCATACCCTTGGGATGAAGCACTATATAAAGTGTTAAGACTCATTTTTAAAGGCAATCCAAATAAGCTTGGTAGCTAGTGCTAAAGGCTAAAAGGCATAAAGAAGCTTGTGTAGGAGTTTGGAGCAGAATTTGGAGAAAGTTTGAAAAAGTACTTATATTATTTTTTCCCAATGAACAACTTTGTAGTTGTTAATTTTTAATTACATAAACATTTGTAAATATTTTTCCTAATTTATTGGTCAATATTGGACCCAAAGACATAGGCCTTCATTTCAAACTTTGTTATCAAATTAATGTTGCATGTTGTGAATTATTTTGTTAAATTAATGATTGTAAGTCATTTTTTCTATTATTTCATAAAATGATATTGTAAAGAAAATAAATTATGCAAGCATAATTTTGATTAAGTTTACGGATAAGTTTGGCATCAAAGTTGAAGGGATAACATTGGGTAATTATTATCTCATATCTCAATATTCCAAAAAAAATGCATCAGGTGAAGCAATCCAGCCGATGACCAATCATACCTATGAGATGCAGTTTGAAACAAGTCAGACTACAAAGGTACATTTTGGTAATAGCAGTGATTCTTCTAATTCATATACTCTTTTTATTCCTATCAATGAAAATAATAATGTAAATTTGGAATAAAATAATGCTCTAATTACTTATGTATCTTCTAATGGAAATTCTAAGGAAGAAAACAATGAAATCAATTATTCTTGCTATATTGACAATGTTAGGGATATTAAATATACTAACCCTAAATATTTATCAAAGTCATTTGAAAATCACATGAAGGGAATAGGTTCTAAGTTATTAGAAAAAATGGGATTCAAAGGAAAAGGCATTGGCATTAATGGTCAAGGAATTGTCCATCCTATTCAAGTGACAAAGAGACCACGTCGAGCAGGATTAGGATATGGAGGTGAAGGACAAATGTCCCAAGAAGCTAAATTCAAGGACTACTCAAGCAACAATCTAGAACATCTTGAAGAGCCAAAAGAAGTACTCTCTAAAGATGTGATAGTAATATTGAATGAAGAATCTTCAAATGATTCATCAAGGTATGTAAAGAAGAAATACTCAAATGTATTTTTTGATTATGCACAAGAGAGTCCTAGAAGGAATTTTAATAAAAATATCAAAACAAAGTTGCCTAAGGAAGATATAAAAGTTAGGATTTTACTTCGATGCTAAGGGGAAAATGCTGAAAGAAGATAAGAAAATTCATCCACAACCTCAAACAAAGGTTGTAACTACATCTTCAGTCAAGCAAAATATAGAGCCTCCTCAAATAGAATCTAGTCAGTTAGACCCTGAGACAACATCAGTAAGGGAGATGATAGTCAATAAGACGTTGATAGTTTATAATTTGTTACCTTGGAAAGATAAGAAACTTTTTTGTAAAACAATAATTACTAAGAATTCTAAGATATATGTTATTTTTGATAAGAATTATCAAAGGAATTTGATATTTGAAGATGTTGTAGAAGCCCTAGATTTGGAAACTAAGCCACATTTCCAACCCTATTCTCTAGATAGAATAAATGATGGTAAAAATGTATATGTAAGTAAAACATGTAAATTACAGTTTGTAATTATTGCCAACTTCTTATATGAAGTTAAATTAGATGTGGTTCCACTTCAATTTAGTGGTATTATCCTAGGTAAACCATACTTGTCTTTGAGAAAGGCAACATTTTCCAAGAAGAATAATTATTATATCATTGTAAAAGATGGGATATAATATCTTGTATGATCACATCGGTAGTAATAATTATAGGTAAGTGATATATTCAATGTTATTTTATTCATTTGTGTTATAGACAAGAACACTTTAGGGTAACTTAAAGATGCCATCATGAAAAAAATCATGAACAGCTCAAAAAATAGGTTATATATTTTACTCTGTATGAGTGTGAAAACATGCATATATTTGCTTTATAAGACCCTATGGGCAATGTTTATAATCATTGTGTTTGTGTTTGTAAAAGACTCAAGAAGGGTAATGTTTGTAAATTATGTTGCTATGTAAAAACCCTACAAGGACAATTGTAAATGGTGATTTTTATAACACCAAATGTCTTGTAATACTTTTACAATATTAGATCTAAAGACCCATCAGACTACCTCTAGAACTGACTAAAAATCAGGTTGGTATCTGAAATTCAAGAGATCATTCAAGCTAGAGCTAAGAGCCAAAGCTATGAAAATATTTTGACATGGAGTACCAAGTCTAATATTAGCTTTTTGAGGACAAAAAGCCTTCTTAGTGGGCAGGATTGATCTAGAGGTCAACTCAAAAAATGTCTTGAAGTAGATTGAAACCTAAACCATTGTGTAGAGCCCACTTATACCTTTTTAATGGTATCTAGAACATGGAAAATGGAGCTCATATGTTCCTTGTGTAGCTAGTCAATGTTTTAGTCAACTAGTCAAATTAGGTCAAAGTTGGTCAAACTATAAAAATTGACCATTATGGAATGATTTGAGAATAGTTCAATGGTGAAGAGCTCATCGTGATATTTTTGTCATAATTTATGATTCATGAAATATAGTTTATATGCAAAAGATATGACTAGTCAAAGTTGTGGTCAAACTTGGTCAACAAGATGATGTGGCAAAACTTGGACTAGTAAGAATGTGACACATGGTAGTCATTTCATGTAGAAAAATAGTTGTTTTCAATCATTTGTCTTTGATAGGTGATATTCAATAATCCATAAAAAGAATTGGGGTTCAGATAGAACATCCAAATAGATGACGACAAGTGGTGCAAAAAGTGATTGACAAGTGGCATGGTGAGAGGTTGACAAGTGGTATGGTGATATTAGACCACATGGTGGGTCATCAAGCCATAATGTGGCTTACTACCACATTATTTTCCATTGTCCAATTTTATTTCTTGAATGTTCCAAACAAACCAAATAACCAATTATTTCCATGTAACATATCCACCTCACCACATATCTACCATATGACCCCATGATCCATATCCCAACATTCACATTCTAACCACATACCCTATAAATAATCCATGTGAAACACATAAACCTCCATAAATCCCATGATGTAAGCTAATGCCAATTACTTGGCATGTTCTACCACATGTTTTGTTGCTTTTAAACTCTATGTGCTTACCCACATTACTAAATGTTGGAAAATATGATATGTTTCAACAAATGGATATACATGCCACATGCACGTGGATGGTTAAGCATCCAAATTTTCCTAAAGACCAATCTACCATGAAGGCAAAAGTCTATTTCAAGACTTTCCATGATGTTCCTTGAGCAATATGGGATAATAATAAATGCCCATGGCATGGGTTTCAAACCCTACCAATTTTTACTAAAATATTAACATTCCCACCATCATACCCATGGGATGAAGCACTATATAAAGTGATAAGACTCATATTTGAAGGCAATTCAAATAATCTTGGTAGATAGCACTAAAGGCTAAAAGGCATAAAGAAGCTTGTGCAGAAGGAGTTCGGAATAAAATTTGGAGAAAATTTGAAAAGGAAATTATATTATTTTTTCCCAAAAAACAACTTTATAGTTGTTCATTTTTCATTACATAAATGTTTTAAAGTACTTTTTGAACATTTTTCCTAATTTATAAGCTAATATTAGACCCAGAGACATAGGCCTTCGTGCAAAACTCTATTATCAGATTATTGTTGAATGTTGTAAAGTATTTTGTTAAATTCATGATTGTAAGTCATTTTTTTTATTATTTCATAAAATTATATTGTAAATAAAAATTAAATTATGACAGTGTAATATTTATTAAGTTTATGGATAAAATAAGGGCACAAGCATCAAGAATGATGATGACCTCCCCCTCTGATTCAGTGACAAAGGGATGCTGACACTAGTAGCATAGAAGAAGTTTCCCCAAAAGAAAAAGGGGAGAAACTTGAGGAGATTTAGGAGTGCATCATATGGAAGATCACCTCTAGTGATGCGCCCACTCCCTCTACACCAAAGAAGAATATGTGTGTGGCCTTCATGTAATGGATTATTTTTCCCAAGCCAAGGGAGAAGAAAAATAAGTCAAGGAGGCTAGCTACAATTCCCAAAATAACTTTGGAAAAAATGGAAGTGAAAGAGGTGTGTTAGGAATTGGAGGGGAAAGAAGTGTGTTAATAAATGAAGGAGGAAAGAGGGATGAAAGTTTACATTTTCTAGGAGGAAGTAGGAGAATATCCCAACACCAAAGAAGTCTAGGAAGCTCTCCAAGATGGCACTAATACCATGCTTAGAAAAATAGAAAAGTTACCCAATGCCACATCAAAATATCCCTTCACAAAGCCTATAGAAACCAAGGAGGAAAATGTAAGTTTGAAAAATAAAATGTTCCTCAGTGATGAATATATAGATATGGTGCTAGAGCACAGAAAAAAGGAGCATCCATGAAGGCATCTGGCATGACCTAAGAAGAAATTCATAAGGTTGAGGTTAATGAAATAAGGGTTGAGGAAAAGAAAACTATATTAATAATAAAGAGTAGGAGGGTAGAGAAAAATAAGACCCAAGATGAAAGGTCCAAGAAAAAAAGGAAGATAATAAGGTTGCCTCAAGCATGGAACCAAGGGAGAAGAAAGTAGCAAAGGAACCTAGAACCCCCATGAGCATAGGAAAAGAATTTTCACCATAGGTATGCCCAAGTACTAAAGGGGTGCTTGGATAAAAGGAAGGTAATGTTGCTTCCTTGAAGGAACAAATGGAGAGTGTAATGGAGGCCCATCAAAGGCAAGAAGAAGGCAAAGCTGGCACTAAGGTAGAAGAAGAGATGGACCAAGGGGATAAGTTTGAAGAAGAACCCCTATAGAAACAAGAAAAGGAAGCAACATTAGAAGAAATCATTGAAGAGAGTGCTAGTACCAAGGAAGAGGAACAAGAAAAAATAGAGATGTCCATCACTAAATAAGAGGTATTCAAGCCAAGTTTGAGGGAAAAGGCATAAAAGGGGTGGACTAATGAAGACTATTATATGTTTGAATGTATGCCCCCTAGAGTTTCCATAATAAGGATGTGCCAAGAAATATAATTTACCTCTGATAATTATATGGATGAGCCTCATTTTGAGGTGATATAGAAGGATTTACTGGGAACAAAGAAACTTGAAGAAGGGTAGGATTTCTTTTTCATAAACCCTTGCATAATGAATCCAGTCAGGTCTACTAATTCACTCATTCAAATGCCCTTTGAGGTAGCACATAATAACATAATCAATAATGTTAGGGATTCAAAGTGGAATAATATCATGATGGAAATAGAAAATAAAATAAATGCCATGACATTTAAAATGCAACAACTAGCTGAGTGCATAAAGGATGTTGAACCATCCCTCTTGGCTAGTGTTCACACTTGAAATATTTTAGAGGTTGAAAACATTTGTGTGATAGTGGAGAAGATTCTCCTAAGGTTGAAAGTATAACTAGTGTAGGAAGAAGAGGAATACCCTTGCACCATCTTACAGAAAAAGAGCTAGCAAATAAGCTCAAAGAGGTAGAATACCTCTTCATGTAACTAGAAGAAGGCATAGAGGCATTCAATGCCATCTTCATGAAATTTTCCAACCAAGCATTAGTCATCATTATGTGCCTAAATATGGAAAAGGGTGAGAGGAAAGAGTTGATGTCTAAGGTATACTATGATAGTAGGATTGAGTGTATACAAATCATGGCAAAGGTCATACCCTGAGTACCCAGATCAAGAACTAGGATCAGAACTTAGAAGAACTCTTCTATACCCTACAAACAAAAGCTAACAATCAAGGGGTAATATTAGATGGAGGATTAATGAGGGAAAAGGAAAGACTATATTCCTTCAAAAAATAATTATAGAAAACTAATATTCTCATTCTCATTACTACAACAATGGAGATCGATAGTGCCATTGAATAAATCAAGCTCGTCATCAAGGGATTTGAGGACTTCAATGCTAAAATAAAGGAGAACATGCTAGAGTTTTGTGTGCCTAAGTTATTAAAAGATTATTTTGAGGATGGATTATGAATTTTTTATGGGGTAATGTTAGGCCCTTTTTTGCCTAAGTCTCAACCCATGCCAACTTAGTAGACATCTCAACATGAGGCAATCATGTGGAATGATTGCTATTTTGATATCTTTTGTGCCAAACTAGATGAATCAATACACACCTTATGCTAGCTAGTAGGTGGCTAAAAAATTCTATGATGTTTTTGGAATATTAAAATATTGGAAGCACATGGTCATCACAACATGAAGGGTATAAAGTAATGGAGTTAGTAGAATGATTGAGAGAAGCTCTAGCTCAACAACCAGTATGTGCAATTCCACCTTCACAGATGGTGCTCTTGAAGGTTAAAAAATCAATCCAAAACTAGGATGGAGATGATACAACTTATAGATAGTAAAACTCTATATAATTGGTTGTAGAAATAATAAAGTGACCACCATTAAAACTAGGACTAGTATGGATGCCCTTGAGGCTCCCTAGTGTAGTTCCCAAGATCGCTTGTGAGCCTCTAGGTTGATAGTTGTTTAGATATTCATGTGATCCATTCCTATAATATGAAATATATTATTTAAACATTGGTAATAGAATAAAGGCATCTCCCCTAATTGCATATGGATTTGGTTTATATGGGTTATAGTTATGTTCTTTGAATATGGTTCAATTGTGCAATATTCATGATAGTTGTAATACTTAACTTTAATATATAAATCCTAATTTCTAAAAAGCTTCCAATCCACATCTTTAATGACATATCTATAATTTATGATGACGTCAGAATATGGGGTAGGATATTCTAAGTATAGGAAACCCTTGTGTCAAGCCATGATACTTGTGCTTAAAGTGCTAACCCAACATAAACCCTTGATCTAAGATATTTCATTAGACACTTTAAGCACTTGAAGGACACTAAGCATGATAAAATATAAACTTTCACCCATTATACCATAAAGCAACCTGATATAGACTTGTACCCATATGATCAGAAGTAGCTACCCCAAATAGGCTTTGCACTTATAGACCTTTAGCCTAGCCTAAAAACAACTTATGATGATGAACTTGTAAATGTCATTATTGCAAATGACCAATTATTTTGAAGAATGAGTTGTGACATGGCATGAATAACCTAATTTTGGCCTTGTTTCTTTTTCTACTACACTTTTGGTGAGCGTATAAGGCTTGTGCCTTATGTGAATCGATGTTATTATAGTAGTGATAAATGTTGAAAGTCTCAAGCTTATTTTATGATTGTGCTTATTTGTAACTAGTCTAGAACTTACTTGGACATCTATGTAAGTGCATAAATAAGGAAATGACTTAAAAACTTACCCTTTTCTACAATAGTTGTACACTCTAAGAAGGTTTTTTTCATGCCACTAGTTGTAAATACACATATATGGATGCACTAAGTAGCCTATGTTTTCAAGGTTTAAGGGTAATTTAAGGTGAAATTATATATGTTAATTGAATATCATTTTTAAGATGATTTGAAATGTTTTCTACCTTATTAGGTCATAAGCTACGCTAAATTTCCCCATGGAAGTGATTTTGCAGTCCTAAACTAGAAAGGTAGTCTAGAGTGCTAGTGAAGGATGACATATTCACCTAGCTGAGCAAGAATTTTAGGTGTCCTTTGTTTGAAAGGAATAAATAATGTTTTAATGGTTTTTTAGTCCTTAAACATGATCACTAATCCATTCTCAAGGTTATATGAAACTCCCATGTCCATCCAAGTAACTAGCACCGAGTGACTAGGCCTAGTTGCCTAGTAGGCCTATTTGGTCAACTAAGGAAAAGGTCTCTTGGCATCTAAGGATACTAAAAAGGTGAATTTGGAACCATAAATGTGATTTTAACTACTTAATATAGGTATTCATGAACATTTCATGTCCATTATGGAGAACAAGGTAGTTTTAAGCCTTATTAACATGCAAAAAGAGAGGTGGGCTAGTCGAGGCTTTATTACGACCAAGATAGACCATATCCTACTATTATAACTACTAAAATAATAGGTGGTTAACCAATTTTATATGCTTACACCTTGAATTTGGTCAACGAAGATTTAATTAGCTTTTATCAATCACACCTCTATGCCCAAGGGTTCATTGAAGACCATAAACCAACCAAGGTAATGCATGGGAGAGGTCATGGAGATGTTATTGATCCTTATTCATGTTTGTAATTGATCATTGAGTAAATGAAGGTAATTATGGCCTCTTATCCACACTTACACACCACATTATTCCTCTCTTTCCCTTTTTTTCCTATAAATTAAGGCTAAAAAGCAACTATATGCATCCCTCGATTGGGTGTGAAGAAACTCTACCCAATTTGTACCTTGTAAACCTTTGATTTAATATAAGGACTGGTCCAAATTATCTATGCTATTTTATTATATTCTATACTTTTTGATTTGCACAAGCGATTGAATCTTATCTTCCTTTATAGTTCCTTATTTCCCCTAGTTATTAGGAGATTATTCTAAATAGGTCATATGGTGTGTGAAAGCATTGATGATTATGCTTGGAATAAATCTAATTGGAAGTGTCATGAAAATAGACATCTAATTCATCACCCTCAATTTTTTATCATCTATCATGTCTTCCATATGAATCATTGATGTTTATAAGTCTCTTAGAGAGAATGGTCTAGTCACTAGTCCTTGTCTTGCTCACAAATGTTGTTGAAAGGTCGAATAGAGTGAACATAACATGTTGGTGCATTACCTCCCATAACTTAGGTTTGTTTATTTCATTCTTCCATAATTTTTCACAAACAAGTTAGTAGGTTTAAGAATTGATCATAAATGATGTATCATGGGAGCTAGCCCTAAAACTAGAGTTTCACCTCACCCAATAGGCCACCCACACCTAGAGGTGATATCATTGTATCAAGTGTATGAGGCAAGTCTGAAACACCTTTAACTCAAGGGTGTAATCTATAATTAAAACATTTTATGTCATTCCTAGTGGTTCTAAGATTCAAACAAATTAGAGTAACTACTCATAGCATTCAGTGATCTCAAAGATTTTTAAACACTCTAGTGGTATATCTCCATTCAAATTTCATGCCAAAAGTAGTCACAATGTCTTCATCAAAAGGTAAGGAAGCAGAGTTTGTTGAATTATCCTTGGATTTTTCCTAGAGGAAGAGGTTCCCTATGTATAATCCCTATCCTACACCCCTTACTTCTCCTAATCCTAATTAACAAAGTACTACTGCAACTACTACACCTCTAATTACTAGGGATAAAAACCAAGATTTTGTGCCCTTTAATGGTGTAAACCCTCTAAACTATAACCAATTTTATGATATCCATACTATTGAACTTAATATCATTCCATACTTCATAAGATAAGACTCTACCAGTCCTATTGAACACATTGCAAACATATCCAATCTCTATTCATTACATAATGTGACTCAATAAAATGTAGCAATAAGGCTACTAGATACTTCATTGAGAGGCAAGGCACTTCAATGGTATAAAGGTATATCAACTACATCTATCAATACTTCGTATGAGTTTGGGGATCACCTACATAATCATTTTGAGGATAGAAGTAACCACTTATCCCTAGTATAGAAATTGACCATAATCAAAAGAGATCCTAAAGAGTTTATTGTGGACTTCAAATATAGGTTTCAAAAAACCTAGAATAAGATCCTAATAGTAGTTAAACATACTTATAATTATGCATTTTTGCACTATTTAAGAGCCCTTGATTCCAATTTAGTAGTCTTGATACATTCCATGGGTCGGAACACACTACCTGAGGCTTATGAAGTGGCAATAAGGGAAGAAATATATCTCATACAAGTAGGCAAGCTTACACCAAGGCTTCTCATCCCTTTATTCCCATAGATATAACCTCCTATGCCTACCATTTCCCCCATACCAATGCCAACCAACCATGATCAAGGAAATGCTAGTCAAGTAGATAGATTAGTTAAACTTAAAGGGATTTTTAAAGAACAAAGGAAAAAGATAGTGGATTTGGAGAGGTAGTAACTTAAACCTCATAGATCATACCAAGTTCTTTATCAATCTACCTAAAATAATTTTCATTTCAATAGGTGTCTATATCAAGCTAATCCACAAGGTCAAGGGAAGATCACTCAAGCAAGGCCATATAATAGTTTCAAGCCCAATTCTACTAGCACTTCTAGAGAACTAGTTCCTACTCAAAACAACTATGTTGACTAAGGACAATGGTCTACAAAATGGGGGTAGTCTCATGATATTCCAATTAGTCCAAGTGGAGGTTCTTGTTAAGCTTCTCTTATGCATTAGAATCAAGCTCCTCCTATGTAAAACAATCAGCCTCCTACACAACATAAAGAAGCCATTTTTGTGTAACATGGAGAGATCTCTCTCATGACTTTATATGAAATACCAAAGTAGTAAGGAATGAGTTGGGGTCAAACACAATTAGATGCTACCTTTGCCAATTTCCAAGAAGGAGAAAATTCTTTTGAAAAATTTGCAGTTAATCATCTTAGGGGTTCAACCAAGGTAGACACTCTTATTATAGCCAATACAAGGGCAAAAAAAGAGTAGTGATTGATGACTTAGAGTTTGAAAGAATAGATACTCTATCATCTCAACCACCTCAAGATAGTAATGGATGAGATGCATCCCCTAAAACTTCACTAATTCAAAAGGTTCAAAATGAGAAGGGGAAAAATAACAAAGGTACATTATACATAAGTTCACTCAATCTTCATGTAGTATTTCTTCTCCTAAGTTACAGTCAAAGGATACTATCCCTCATATAAACATTTTGGATTGATGAAGAAAGCTCATGCTACTATATCAATGTGGGACACATTCCTTATCCTAGGATAAAATATCTCCTCTAAGAAGAGTTGTCCAAACTTCACATCTTGGACAAGCAAGTAGAAATAGTAAGTGCAGTCTTATCTAACATCACTCACCCTAATGATCCCAAACCATGTAAGGTAAACAAAACCACTCCTTTGTATCTGTATATCATAATAGGAGACTCCTTAGTACATAATTATATGATAGATAATGGGGCTAGTACATCTATCATGCCTAAATCTATAACAAACAAGTTGGGGTTAAGGTATGAGCCTAATTCTAAGGGATTATTACAACTAGATGGTTCTCATAATAAAATTATTAGTGTAATCAAAGAACTACAAATTATCTTATCAACTTTTCCTAATTGTATCATATCCAAAGATTTTGTATTGGTTTATCTCCCCTTATTTTACATTGTGTTTGTCTATGGATTTCACTGTTAAGATAGGAGGTTATCTATTTCTAATTGACCTTAGATGGTCTTTGGAACCATGTATGAAACCAAGGTCACCATTAAGTCTGAGCCTATCTATAGGTTTCACTTTGATCCCTACATGCCTAATTTATCCAATGTCAACTATACTATCATTGATGAAAATGAACACCCCAATGATCAGAAGTCAATTGAGCCACTTAAAGGCATATCAAATTTATTTCTTAATGAGTGGTGGGAATATAAACATGGTTATTATCCATATAAGAGAATTTAAGAAGTAGGTTTGGGGATATACTATATGCATGAAGAGGAGGAAATCATACCATCCCTCACTAACCCAATCCAAGATAATGATTGAGTGTAAAGTTTATTATTTGGTTGTTCTAGGTGTAAGAGTAGAAGTGGATCAGGTGTCATACTTGTCTCTCCTTCTAAGTAAAGATATTTTTCTACCATAAGATTTGAATTTATTTATGCATGAAACATAATATATTATGAGGCCCTCATTCATGGACTACAATGGGAAAGGAAGAGAAGTATCAAGCTAATACAAGACTTAGGAGACAATAAATTGGTTGAACATCAGGTGGTAGGATAGAATTTAGTCAAAAATCTAATCTTAAAGGAATATACACATAGGGTTTGGGACCTTTTAGAATAATTTGATGGATTTGACATCTAATCAATCCCAAGAGAGGTCAATCAACATGAAAAAAAGTTGGAAGCTATAGGATCACATATGACATCAAAAGTAAAGTTAAGAACATGAAGGACTAGTCACAAATCAAGGTAGTTTGTAGACCCTCAGTAATTGATAATGAGGTCAGATGGTAAGACTTTGATAGTGATATGAAAAAAATGTTTCTTATAATAGGAGGCAAAATTATACTAAATAAATTAAGGTAGACTTCAACAACAATATGGTGGCCAAAATTTTCAATTAAGGACAAACAAACATCTCAAGGGATTAGTGACTCTTGAAAACATCTTCAATGAGGATGATCAGTTGAGGAGATATAAATTTACCGTGTCAACTAGGGAATAACATTGTGATAAAGTCACCATATCTAAATATAGGATTCTTAAGATAGGCAAAGTCAACACAAAATAAGAAAGAGAATCCTTCACAAAGTTGTGTCAAGAATGTGTATACATATTTGATTGTTTATACAATTATTTTAATGGGTTTAAACCTAGTTTAGCTGAACATACTATATAATTGGAAAAATGTGAGATAAAATCAAAGACAGATCATCCCTAGGATTTAAATCCTCATGAAGAAGGAGCTGATTAAAATCATTGAGTCCAAAATCATCTTCCCCATCAGAAACTCTTCATGGGTGGATAACCTTATGCCTGTAAGGAAAAAGAATGAGGAGATAAGGTTATGTGTATATTTTAGGGATGTCACCAATGTGTCATTGAGAGACAACTACCCCTTTCCATCCATGGATTAGATTCTATAAAAGGTTGGATGTTCATAGAATTTATCCTTTCTTAATGGATACTCAAGGTATAATCTAGTGTTGGTGAATGAGGAGGACCAACACAACACTACCTTCACAATTAAATGGGGAACTTATGCTCACAAGAAGATGCCCTTTGGATTGTCTAATGTAGGGGCCATCTTCTAAAGGGAAATGGATGTATCCTTCCAAGGACATATAAATGAGATCAAACCCCTATGTATTTGTTTAGGGATTTATATTTAAAAAGAATCTTGATGGCATGTTCTTAAGGTGTGTGGAGACTGGCTAGTTTGACAAGCTTCTAGATTAGTTTCATGATGGGTCTATAGGAGGACACTTTGCAACCAAGACTAAAGTAACAAGGATAATGATAGTAGGATACTTTTATTCAAGCTTATTTAAGGAATCCCATGCTTTCATTAGGAAATTTCAAAAGTGTTCCACGTTCACTAGGAAATAAATTTAGTTGTCTTTCCTTTAAATCCCATTTAAGTGGAACAACCTTTCATGCAGTGGGGCCTAGATTTTTTAGGCATGATATACCCTCCATATAGTGTAAGACAAAAGTGGGTTTTGACTAATATAGACTAATTCACAAGGTGGGTGGAGGAAGTAACCATTAAATAAGAAAATGAAAACTTAGTTTTGGAGTTTTATGATAGCCTAGTAACTAGATTTGGGATCCCCTCCACCATCATATCAGATAATGCACTAGATTTTAGTAGTAAAATATTGAGTGAATGGGCTCTTAACTATTATATATACCTCAACACTTCCTAAAAATACTATCCATAGGGTAAATACTTGTATAATCCACCAATAAAAACCTAATCAAAGTCATAAGGAGAACTATGGAGGATAATTAGAGGGAGGGTCATACATAACTAAGGATAACCTTATGGTAGATAGGATCACTCCTAAGAGATATACTAGTCATTCTCCATACCTTTTTGTCTATGTAAAAGAGGCAAGGTTTCCTATATCACTTGAACTACCTATCTTGGAACTCACACATCAACTTGAGCTAATTGAGAATGATGTCATGGAAGTAAGGATGAATGAATTGAGGTAGATGCAAAAGATAAGAGATGATGCTATGCATTCCATGTGGTCCCATCATGATAAATTAAACATGTAATTTGACAAGATAAATTATTCAAGGAACTTCCAACAAGGTCATATTATGCTCAAGTGGATGAAAACCAAGATAAACTAGGTAAGAAATCAAATTTTGATAACCTATTGAGTGGACATTAAACTATCATCAGCTATAAAGAGCATAATGCATTCTAGCTATCAAGGTTAGGTAGTGAGGAATTCCCTATCCCTATTAATGGTATGTTCCTTATGTATTGTTATTAATAAGCACATACTATCCATGTACATAACAGTTTAGGTCTCCTTTCTTCCAAGTGATTTTTTAGTTGCTTGTTTGGTTATCTTGTTAATTATTAATTGTGTGTCTTTGTTGTGTTCCTTTGTGTCTTGTTATGTGTCTTATGAGAATATTGTAGTAATTAAGGTTTGAAATATGTTAATCATAAAGTGTTAGCCTAGTTATATAGGTCTCTTAGCTAAGTCATGGTTGTTATGCAAGAAATATTGGGTCCTATTAACCAATAGGTAGGTCGACCACTTAGATTCACTAGTGATGTTGACTTATTTTTTCCCTTGGGATTAGAAAAGATCAACCTATGCCAAATAAACACCTGATATTAGCCTTGGTCACCTTCTTATGTATTTTAAGTCTCTTTATAGCTAAAGAGGAATTCAATTATCCTTAGGAAGTGAATTAACATGTTTAAGGAATGAGTCATGTCAAAAGTGTCATGGTGACCCCCATCTCATTTTGTTTGAGGATTGTATCAAGGAATAATTTTGTGCTAATCATGTATAGGAGTCTGTAGAAAGACTTATGGTGTTCCTTGTGATCTAAATAGACTCATGGAGGGTGATCTAACACATTACAACCCATATCTAGTCATATGTTTAGTTGGACATGCCAAGAAATTACATGAACGGTAGAAGAATTCAAGATATTAGGGTACTATTTGGAAAAGAATGATGAATCTTATGTAATCCTTAAGGATGATGGTACTATTTAGAAAATGATGATGGGTTTTTTAGTAAATGTTAAGGTATTTATTCTCCTCAATTGGTGTTTCATTTGAAGTTATGCTTATTTTGACCTCTAAAGGGGTGTCTAAACCTTGAATATTATTATTTTATAACCTCTAAGAGCTCATTGAGATATTATCAAAAGTTAAAATCCTCTAAAAGTGTCTTAGCATCATCATAGTACCTTTTTAGGTAAGTTTTATATGCAAAAGGGATCTCTTTTAGGGGTCAAATGCTTTCCATCCGCCACAAAGGGGCCCACACATGTGGACAAATGACTTTTCACCTTCCATCCATATGTAATCCCTATTTTCAAATATTTTTTTACTCCTCATTTCCATCCTTTTTTCCCACCAATATCCTTTCAAGATCTTAGACCTAAGAAAATTCAAGAAAATAATGTTTTGCAGGTGTTTTTAAACTTGTACAGACCCATATAATGTGGTTAGGGTTAGAATAAGGGCAGACACTTCATGTGGGGTCTAGTACATGTAGATTAAAGAAGGATTCACGTTTCAAATGTGTAGGGAAAGGTATAAATGGTATTAATATCTCCATTGAGCATTTGTTAGGTTCATAAGGGCTAGTTTGAGATAGATGGTATAGTTCATACAAGGGGAGTCAAAGCCAAAGATATTAGCCAAAGGTGGGGAACCTAGTGAGATTGAAATTAATGACATTAGTTTGTAGATCATGGCCCTAAACTACATGGATAATCAATAAGACCTCTAGGTGGTCTCGATCCATTTGTAAACCCCATAAGCTCAACTACATGTATATAGATGAAAAGTCTAGGCTCATTGTGATAGGTTGAGAATTAAAAAAAGTATATAAAATATTTTTTAACTTTTTAGACCCCTTTGATCATATTATCATAGTAATTAAAAGCATACATCAACACATAGTCTCCCTGTGTTGACAAATTATAAGTCATGTGAAAGAGTTTATGTGTTTCATGAAGGGATATAGCATGAAAATGATTAGTGCAAGTATCCATGAATTCTTAAAAGTTCCTCACATACCTCACCTAGTCATCATTTATTTAGAATAGATACCCTTCAAGCTTCTTAACAAATAATGTGAAGGAAGGAATAAGGTTCCAAACATGACCTAGTCATTCTCATGGAAGTCCATCTTCAAGTTAAGAATATGTGAATGGTGGCTACATCAGGTTGTAGAGGTGTTGTAGACATGTGGAGGATACACTTTATTAAAATAACAAGCATCATTATGGCTCTCAAGGCCAAAACCTATGAACTATCTCTAAATCCATTCATAATATTTTTAGCAAGGTGTAAGGTTTATTAACATTGTTTAATGTTTTAGTGAACTCCTAAGTTTTAGTTTCTCCCTCAAGATGCTTGCTTCATTAGATCCAAATCAATTGATTTTTTGAGTATATAGATAGACTTCTTGAGGGTCTTAATAGATTGTCTTTAATGGAAAGTGATATTCCACATGAGGTCTCTAAAAAAGAATATATTATGTAATGACTTTATCATGATATTTCCACCTCATAATAGTCTTTTATATTTAGACTCAAAATTGCAAAGGATTACATGAAATCACCCATAAGTCTAACTATTAATACACAAGCCTAAGGGTGGTAGTGAGGCCAAAAGTCCATATAATACCATGAAAGGCTAATTGGAATTTGAGAGAAGAGGCCCATTGAAGTTTTGACATTGTTAATGATCCTATAACACATTTTAAAAGACTAGGTCTCGGCCTAACTTTCGAAAGCTTCCCCTAATCACCACTTACATCTCAAGTAAAGGAGAACTGTGCAAGAAAAATCCATATATTTATGAATATGATTTCCTTCAAAAGGTTATTAAAGTTTAGAGAAGGTCAATTAGGTTTCTAGCATGGTTTAGAAATCCTTTTATTACTCATGGACCTGTAGAAGTACTCCATTAGTAGTCAAACACTCTTAACTACCACCTACATAACTATAGGTAAGTTCTCTCCAACCTTGAATGTGAAATTAAATATACACATTAAGGAGAGAGATAAAGTTAAATATCATAAAATAGAGGTTATGTTATTAAAAATCAAAGGAGACATGAATGGATAACTAATCAAGCTAACTTAGGACTCCCTAAATCTACATATATAGTTAGCTCAACACATACAGGTCTACCTAGTGATTTGGAGTACATAGTTGGTTTGGATAACAAAGGAAAAAAACTATGTGAGGGTGACCCCATGGTAGTGTATAAAATCTATATAATCCTTAGGATCTTTAAAATTAGAATCAAATTTATGAGAGTTGCCTGAGCCTGACTGGGCATTCAAGACACACAAGCTTATGTGTATGATTGTAAAATGAGTTTTGATGGTAGAGTTGAGGGATACCCAATTCAAGAAGTGTTGTCAAAATCTTATAGAACACTACATGAGATCCTTAACTTTATCAATAACAATAAAATAAGTATATGCACCATGTATGTCTCTAGCATCAACTAGTTTAAACACTCAGACTGAGCCAAGGATGGCCATGAGAGGCCTAAAAGAGAAGAAGGGAAAATATAAGAGCCTAAATAGTTGTGAGATTATACAAAATATTTGAAATGGATAGAATAGGGTGATATATGGCCTTGAATTCACTAATTAACTTATAGGTGGTCTAAGGTCTTGAGGTTTATTTTAGGCCTATAAGTCCTACAACCCTCCTTAAGCCCTCAAAACCCCAACTCTATCCTTGTGACATATTCAAACTCCCTAGGTAGACATAATTCCATGAAAGGATATATGATGATAGTAAATGTCATGAGGAAGGTGTTATATGTAGAAGAAGGTAAAGGAATTAGCAATTTGGCCTAACTGCCTCCCTCAAACTCCACCCCAATGTACCATTTTGAATTGCTAGTTCAAATGCTCATTTTTTACATGGAAAGATCCATGGGTCCAATGATCTTATGGAAATTTAGGGATCCCTATTCTATGAATATAGAGGGTATAGAGAGTTTCCTTTAGGGGGTATCTCTATGAATGATCCTTAACACTGTTAGCATACCCAAAATGCCTAGTGAAGACTTGAAGGTTGCCAACTTCTAGTCATAGCTCATCGTATAAGGTGTATCAAAATAAGAACTATTAGGGAGATTTTATGGGGTCTATGAATTCAAAACTCATGGAATTAAGTTTAAAATCTAAGGCATGTAATCTATAATCATCATTAGGATGGTAGGCCACTAAAACCCTAATAAGAACTCAATGCAAGATAAATGGAGGAAAATGCATCCAAATACCCTATTTTGGCTTAGGAAACACTTGACACACATTGTAAACTCTTATAAGGTATTTTTCATGCCATTGGATTGTACAAACACCTGTATAAATGCATTAAACACCCTATTTTTTTAAGGTTTCATTGTAATTCCAAGGTGCAATGCTAGATGGACAACTTTGGATCATTTAATATGGTGATGTGAAATGTTTTTTACCTTGTCAGTTGATAATATACACTAAATTTCCCCTATAAGTACTTTTTTAGGCTTGGACCAAAGAGGCAATCTAGAGGTGCTAGTGAAAGATGACCTAATAACCTAGATGAGAAAGAATTATAGGTGTGCACTAACTGAAAGGCATAAATCATGGTGTAATTGCTTGTTTAGTCATGAAACATGCTCACTAGCCCATTCTCAAGGTTCTATGTAATTCTCATGGCCATCCAAGTAAATATCACCGAGCGAGTATGATTAGTTGCATAGTATGCCTATTTAGTCAACTAAAGAAGAGGTATTTTGGCATCTAAGGATATTTAAAGGGTAAATATGGAACCATAAATTATATTTTAACTTCTTTGTATAGGTAATTAGGCACTTTTATTTTCCATTATGGATAAAAAAGTAGTTTTTAGTCCTTATTAACATGCAAAAAGAGAGGTGGGATAGATAAGTCTTCATTAAGGCAAAGATAGACCATATCCTACCATTGTAACTAGAAAAATAAGAGGTGATTGACCAATTTTTCATGATCACACCTTGAATGAGGTCGAACAAGACTTAATTAGTTTTATCCACCACACCTCTATGCCCAAGGGCTCATTGAAGACCATCAACCAACTAATGCAATGCATGGGAGAGTTCATAGACTTGTTACTAATCTTTATTCATGTTTTTAACTAATTTTTGAGTAAATGAGGGTCATTATGGCCTCTTATCCACACTTACACACCATATTATTCCTCTATTTCCCTTTTTTATTCTATAAATTGAAGCTAAAAATCCATTAAATGAATCCCTTGGCTAGGTATGAAGAAACTCTTCCCAAATTGTACCTTGTAAACCTTTGGATTAATATAAGGACTAGTTAAAATTCTATATACTATCTTAGTTTTTTTTATACTTTTTAATTTTCATGTGATTGAGTCTTATATTTTTTTTAGGTCTTTATTCTCAACTAGTTACTAGGAGATGATTCTAAATAGGTCATACGATGTGTGAAAGTGTTGGTGATTATGCTTAGAGTAGAATCTAATTGGAAGTGTCATGAAAACATACCTCTCATTCATCACCCTCAAGTTTCAATCATCTAACATGTACTCTATGTGAAACATTGATGCTTAGGAGTCTCTTGGAGAGAGTGGTCTAGTCACTAGTCCTTTTCTTGTTCCCAAGTGTTGTTTAAAGGTAAAATAGAGTAGACAACAACATGTTGGTGCATCACCTACCTTAGCTTATGTTTTTTCATTAATTATTCCATCGCTTTTCATAGGTAAGTTATTAGGGTTAGTAATTTATCTTAGATGATGCATCAAGGTAGCTATCCCTAAAACTAGAGGTTCACCTCACATAATAGGACACCCACACCTATAGGTGATCTCACTATATTATCTGGATGAGGTAGGTAAGGAAAACCTTTACCCCAAGGGTGAAATATAGATTGACAATAGGAATATAATTCCTCAACCTCTTATGCATAAGATGATGCTTCAAAACCTTAAAAAATATCTATTATCTCATTTCATAGTATCCATTGATATTAAAAATATATCTCCAACTATTAAATATGATGGAACCATAGACCCTTCATCTTTTATTAAAATATTTGGTAATCTCTACAAGGAATGGGTCCAAACAAATGCATTTTCTACTACCAAAATTCTAGTCCGAAAATTCACATGAGTTTTTTTTATAATGTTATAACCAACTCCCTCAACATTTTATCTCACACTTAGAAGATTTAGTCAATGCATTAATTAAATAATTCCAAGAAAGGATATTTTAGAAAATTATCTTAGTCAATTTATCAATGTTAGGCAGTCCTCCTTAAAATAAACTCATGATTTTATCAAATGATGGAAACCATTAACTCATAAATTAGATCACAACATGACTGATGGTAATCTATTTTATTTATTTTTTCTCTTATTTAACACCTAACCTTTAATATAATGTTCAACCATTTTCTCCACAAACATTAAATGAAATATTTGAGCAAGCCAAAAGACAAGATTTCTTTATAAAATAATTTGAGTTGACCCATAGTTTAACTTAGGAATATTTACTAACTTCAAATAATGTAATTACAAATGTTATTCCTCAAACAAAATCATGAGTTGTCAAAACAAATAAACAATTGGCTTTACACCCATGACTAATAGTACCAAAAATGAAGAAGTTATTATAGCCATATAAACCCTTCACCTAAAAAAAAATTTACCCCCCCCCCCAATCATGGTATGATCCTAATAAATTATATTGGTTCCATGATGATATTGGTCATTCTCATGAAACATATCATGGACTTACTAAATCTATAGTTTCTTTCATGTTATGTGACACATTTGATCATGATGTTATGACCAAATTAAGTCATCATGACTATCTCAAAGCTTATCAAAATAAGTAGTTTATTAACCCTGTATCTTCCAAACCTTAAAAATCCTCTTCTACTTCAAACACATAACATTCAAATGATAATATTTATGTATTCGATGCTAACTATGACAAATATTACAACAATTTTCAATATATGAACTCAAAAAAAGCTAACCATACATGTAAACCTACTTATAGGGATCATATTACCAAACCAAATAAATCCTCCACTGATGAACACATACTTAAATATACCATAGCTACTTCACCCACATCTTATCAACCAAACTATGAACCACTTCCACAATTATAACCCTAACCTAGTTCTCTTATATCTATAAAAAAATTCATACCTCATAAACCTTATGTTGGTTCTTCATATTCTAAATCTCATTGGATTTTTTATTAGAACTTAATTTGATGCCATGAAAAATTCCACTTATGGAACTAGTTAAAAATTATATAAATCATCCTAAATTCCTTATGTAATAATTATTAAACATTGAAGAACCACAATCTTATGATTTAGAAATCCCTTCTAATGATCCTTCACTTACATAAGTCCATACAATTGAAACAAACTCCACATCCTCAAAACCATCCATATATTTTTTTGAAGAAGATATGATTAATGATGAGATGATTCTCAATCAAATGATAATCCTTTGTTTATTAAAATTGGGATCAATAATACCCTCATTCTAAAAGTTTTAGTAGAAGAAGGATCAGGAATCAATGTCACCTCTCTTTGGTTAATTTAAAAAATTGGATACACTAAATAAAATATCAAATAAATGTGCCTCATATTTAGAGGCTTTGATAAGGCTAGTAAAAAAACACATGGTTGAATTTGGCTCCAACATACCATTGGTACACTTGCCTCTCTACATCGTAATATGAATTAATGAGGTGGGTGTCAAATGAGTCTTAGTTGATAATGGATCAAGATTGAAAATTTGAAATATTTATTTTCTTGGACTTATTAATATACATGCTAAGTATTTGGATCCTTTTGATATGAACATCTAAGGGTTTGATAATATTACATGCAAATTCTTGGGTCAAATCACACTAAACCTTACATTGGGGCCTATAATGCTACCTAGCACATGCCAAGTTATGCCTAATGATCTTAATTAAAATATCTTACTTGGAAGACTCAAGGTTCATGATATGCACACAATTACATACACTTTACATGCATGTTTAAAGTTTATCTACAAAGGTCATAAATACACTTTTCTTATGGATAAAGAAACATTCAAATACTATCAACATATATAGCCTTCACACAATTATATTCCTTAGATGGATTTTTTTACAACACCACTCCATTCTACTATTAATAATTCATGTATCACTTCCCTAAATACTTTTATGGCATAGGATGATAAGTTCACTTCTCCTTTTTCATTGAGATACTTCAAAAAAAGTGTTACATTGGACAAGGCCTTGGCAATCATAAGTAAATAATCCTTATTCACATTAGTTAATATGATCAATAGGGTAGACAAGGACTTGGATATAAATATAAAATGTTTTTTCTACCTATTCCACAAGCCTATGATATGGTGAATCATGTTTCTATACTCTTAGTTGTTTATCTAAATCTTATCAATGATACAAATACTCTAGATCTACCTACTTTTAATCAATTTGATAACAATGAATCTCTCTTAGAATTATTATGGGAATACTAGGATATCCCTTCCTTCTATCATAAGAACATGTTTTCTCATTCCAAAAATGCCTAGGAATACTTTGGTGAGCATTCATATGCTTCTAATGATATTTTACCTGACACATATGGTATTATCCCTACAACACCATACACTATGGATAAATTTATGTTACTTAATGAAGAGATAGTTGAATTTGACTATGTGATCCTCATATCATACTATTGGTTGTTTCCTTATGTAAATAATAAGATACAACTATTTATCAGATTTTAAAATATTTTTCTAAAGTTTTTGCTTTGGCTTATTCTAATATGCTTGGTATTGATCCCTCCATTGTAGTACACAAGATTACAATCTATCTCAATGAAAAGCTATTTAAATAAAAAAATGTTAAAATTCACCCTAAATTTGTTATTTTAGTTAAATATGAGATCCAATGACTCCTAGATGCCAGTTTCATTCACCTAGTTACTCATCTCCAATGGGTTTCTAATATTGTCTATGTTATAAATCCTAACGGTCAAATTTGATGTTGATGTGATTCTAGATACTTAAGAGAATCATGTCCTAAGGATGATTTTACTCTACCTAACATTTATATGATCTTCCAATACATCATATGCTATGAAATTTTATATTTTATGGATGTTTTCATAGGTTAGAATCAAATTAAGATTGCTAAAGAAGACCAAGGAAAAAATTATTTTACTACACCATGGGGTAGATTATTATATATAATAATGTCATTTGAAAAAAAATGTAGGAGTAACATATCAAAAAATAATGACACATATATTTCATGATATCATTCATAAAATAGTCAAAAATTATGTCGATGATTTTCTTGAAAAATATAAAGAATGACATCACCTTGCAATAGATTTATGATAGATTATCAAGAGACTAAGAAAATACAATGTATAACTCAATAATAATAAATGCATCTCTGGGGTTTCATTAGGTAAAATATTTTGATTTATAATATCCCAATGCAATATCAAGGTTGACCCTAATAAAGTAAAATCCATAATGGATATGCCTCTTCCTACCAACTTTAATCAACTTCACTCCCTAAAAGGAAAGATTCAGACAATATGTCATTTTATGTCATAACTAATAGATAAGACTCAATCATTCACCAATTTAATTAAAATGGATATAAAATTTTAATGGTACATCACATGTTAATAAATATTCGACATGGTCAAATAGTACCTACTAAACCCACATGTCATGGTACCACTGACACCTGACAAGCCACTTCTCCTTTACCTCTCAATGATAGATCATCCACTTGGTGCAATCTTAACACAACATGATGATCAACATAAAGGGCAACCATTTATTAAATTAGTATTACACTTGTTTACTACAAATGAAATTATCTAATATTATAAAAAAAAATTGGCACTTATATTTTCTACTCATAAACTTCAACATTATATGGTTAATAATGAGACATAAGTCATTACAAAATTTCATCCTCTAAAGTTCCTCATGTCAAAACGACATCTTTTAGGCTGTATTACAAAATGGGTTATGTTACTCACATATTTAGACCTCAATATAGTCTTGAAATAATAATTAAAAGGCCATATAATTGCAAATAAATTGGTAGCAACCCCATTATTGGACATAAACCCTATCAATGATGATTTCAAGGATGACTTGATAAAATATCATACTACTTTTGACACATGGATAATGTTCATTGATGGTTCTAGATTAGCATCTAGTGTTGGATCTAAATTTATTTTCATCAACCCACTTTAGCACACAATACCCCTCTTTTAAAGACTTAGTTTTTCATGTACCAATAACACCACATAATACAAAGATATTATCTTAGGCCTTTAATAAACTTAGGTTATCGAAATCAAATTAATTAAAGTTTATGGGGATTCATAATTAACTATTAATCAGGTTATAGATGTATACAAAACCAAATAAGAATGTTGCATTACCTATAAGAATATGGATCAATGTCTATAGACTTACTTTGACAAATTCTCTATTGAAAACATTCCGTGTAAATATAATCATCATGCCAATGCAGTGGCCAATTTATCATCATTAATCCCCATTGACATAGATGAAGACTAGGATATATTCACTATCAAATTATTATAATTCACATTATTATCTGATTTAGACCTCATAACTCTAACAATTCTAGTTACAACATGTAGTACAACAGCATATGAATGGTTCTTCAATATATATAATTTAGTACATAAATATATTACACTAGACACTTTCACAACAAATGAAAAGTGAAAAATATAGTGAAACTCCCTCTAATATGTCATTATTGGTGGGAACTTATTCAAAATATCTTTTGAGGGACACTTACTCTGATGTTTGACAACCAAGGAAGCTAAGTTGGCTATCAGATATGTACATGACAATGAATGCAGTGGTCATTTTAGTGGTAAAGAGACATCACATAAATTACTTAGACAAGGTTACTATTAGCCAACCATGAAACAATAATTCTAAAAATATTCCAAATTATGTGATAAATTTTAATGACATGACAACCTACACCATGTCCCTTCACAACAACTACAACCCATAGTATCCCCATGGCCATGTATGCAATGGGGTTTTGATTTAATCGATAAGATAAATCTAGAATCTATAGGAGGTCACAAATTCATTATCATAGCTATAACATACTTTACAAAATGGGTAGAGGCCATTCCACTACAATCTAAAAAGGGAGAATATATATGTTATTTTATCATGACCAATACTATTTCCCACTTTGGCCTCTTAGTGTCCATCATTATAGATTATATAATTTACTTTAAGAATAAAATAGTGAAGAAATTTTGTACTAAATATAAAATTAGGCACACATTATCTACTCCATACTTCTCAAAGGGCAATGGTCAAGAAAAAGAAACAAATAAAACAATCAATGGTATCCTCAATGAAATAGTTACCGAATTTGGAAATGATTAGCATAATCAACTTGTTTAAGTATTATGGGATTACTTCACAAGTATTCACACACTAACAAGATCTATTCATTACTCACTAGAATATAGCATAGAAGCAGTTATCCCAATGGAGTTAGAAATCCCATCCTTGTGGTTATCATTTAAAGGGATCATCATAGATCATCAATATAGAAAAATACATCTCTATTAATTAAAATAGTTAGATCACACCCACATTTAATAATCAAAGCATCTCAGGGCATATTAGACATGAATCTAGTGGACCTACAATAACCATGTTCACATCAAGGAATTTGAAGTTAACAATCTTTTTTCAAAAGAAAATCTCAAAAACATCAATGTCAAAGAAGAGAACAAAGGAAAATTCAAATCAAATTAGCTTGGTCCATACTTAATCATAGAAAATCTTAGCCTAAAATTATACCATCTAGCTTAATTTGATGGCAAGGCAAGCAAAACCCATTGAACATTATATCTAGAAAACAAAAAAATAATATAATATGTCAAAAACACAAAAACATTCAAATATTTACTCAAAAAGTACAAAATTATAGATTGTATTCATTTCAATATTTACATCTCTTATATTTGTCAAAAAATACATATGCTAGCTATTTTAGTATAATAATTTTTATCATACATACATGCTTCACTTGTTCTTATTTAGTGATTACATATTACTATAGGACTCATGTCCACTACACTGATCTAGATTTACTATTATCTACCCATTAAAGGAATTTACACATATACCTGGACTCTTCATTTGACACATTCACTCATTTGGGGGCATTCTATACATAGTTTTGATTACAAGGTTACATATATATTTATTATATATCATAGATTTAACATTGTTATATCTTGATATTGATCATGCTATACTTAATCATATTTTTACTAGCTACTATTACTTTAGACTCAATATATGTACCTCTTAGATCCTACACTGATTTTTATTAAATTTCCATGAATACTTTCATTTCTAACTTTCCTAGTTTAGACTTGATTGTGTTTCCATGCTTCTTCTATATAAGGGCATTTGAATATGCCATTGCTCTTTGGCTCTATGCCACTTATTTTCATAGTATAAATTCTTTGGACATGTGTCCATGTCCTTGTGTTTTCCATCCTAATTATGTATGTGGACATTTGAACATGTCCTTCTATGTGGATCTAAGCCAACTTACTTGTTGCTTATGTATGTGGACATTTAAAAATGTCTTTGTATGTCTTGATTTTTCAAATTTGGTGACATGTGCCCATGTCACTTGTATTGTGGCCCCTTGTCCTACTTTGAGTGATTCATGTGTGTTGTATGCATGTTTTATTGCATGCATCATGGCCATGGAACTTGTCTTTTTCTTGTTACACACTCCAGTTTTATATTCTATAAGGGACATCATGCATCTCCCCTTTCTAAATGGGTGTTGTGATGGAAATAATTCCACATCACCCTAGGTAGTTACTCAGTTATTACCTAGATTTGTTGTTACATACATTTTTATATCTACCTTGACAACCTTTTGAATGCTAGACATAACATACATTCTATATTATAAGCTTATGCTTATATTATCTTACATTCTAATGTTACGTATGCACATTATATTATATTATTACATAGATATCATATATGCTCTAGCTAAAAAACATCTTGTAGATATTTTTATTTTGAGGATAGTTCTTACACAAGTTCAAAAATTACCCTAAAAGGAGGGAGCATTCAGAAGGCTTTATCATAGAGGTTAGGGTCTCATAATGCACTCATAGTACCTTTTTGATCACATAGGCTCAGATTAGAAAAATCAATCTCAAGTAAACACAATGGGAAAAGTTGACCCAAATATTAGTACAGTTGCATAGAAATTAGAATAGTTAGACAATAGAACCAAAATTTGGACACTAGCACCATATGGAACTCATGTCCAAGATATGATACCACTATCCAATAGCCTCAATTTAAAAAAAATCTAGATTGGCCAAAAAAGTATAGTAGGTATAGTCTAGGTTTGCACACATTTAGTTATAGATTTACCAATTTTGGCTTAATTTAGCTAAAATTAATACTAGCTTGCTTAGATTTGGGGTATCATGCATGTCATGTCCATTCCCATTTACAATTTAGATAATTGATACATATTATTATAACTTAGTCTAGAATTCAATGTTTAGATATCAAATTTAGGGGCATGTGCACAACACATTATTTTTATATTCTCACTTACACATTGGTTGATTAGATCATATGGAAAACTCCATATCATTATCTATGTTATATACATCAGACACAATTTTCTAGGCTACAGACCAATTTTATGCCTTAATCTACAATGATTGGCATTATCAAGTGGCCTAAAGTCACTTGATATACCTGAGTGGCCACATATTTGACATCTCCAGTTAGAAATTTATAGTTACATCACACAATTTAAATTTTAAATGAATATACTTCAAATGGGTGGGTAATGATGGAGTCATATTCTACTTGAGTTATTAAACCAACTACATGAGAGGGTTGGACACACCATCAGTCTAATATAATCTATTCATAGGTCATGATCCACCAAGTAGGGGTGAGAAGTGGAGTAAAAACTAGATTGAATTTTTGAGCCACCCACATATGAGAATTTAGTAAGCCATTAGTTCAATCCAAGCTATTCATTGATTAATCACTATATACATGCACACACACAAGTTGTCAATAAGTTTATGTATTGGTTTGTATACATAATGAGGTGTATTCATTCATTTCCTCTCTCTTATCCCTTTAATAATTTTTGTCTTTGATTTTGATAACTCTTAAGGATTTATTTATGCATGTTTCAGTTTTAGGACATGTAATGGAACATGCTTCACATACTCAGATCTAGACTCATGGGATTTACCTTTTAGGTAAGTCTATGGATGCTCATTTTTACTCTATCCTAGTCATTTAACTTTTTTTAATTTATAGAATAAATGGAGAGCAAATGCAATCACCTAAAAATGATACTTGAGTGTTAAGAGTGCTACTTGAGACCACTTATCCCTAGCTTAGCCCTAGACCTATCGTAGGGCCTATTTTTACACTTATACAACCTTCATGTAGACCACAATCATACCTAGTTATCCCTAAATCATTATCAAACCCTCATTATTGCATCATATCCCTTCATGCCTTAGGTTATACCACCTAGACACTAGTTCCATAATAGGGAGAATAGTGCCACATGGCACTAATGTCCCAATGTTGGCACTATTATCCTTTCCCTTCTTTTCCACAAACATATATCTTTTCAACTCTTAGACCTAATAGGGTCATCCTAGACCTCTTTTAGCACCCATAAAAGCACCAAAATAGTATATATACATGAATTTTAACCCTATAACTACTATATGAAAATCATATGAAAATTAAATATGAAAACTTAGAACAAGTTGTTCATAATTAAGGTTATCAATCCCTATTCTACACTACGTCTATATAATACCATCCATATCACTAATAAGCTCATATTAATTAGATTTATAGTCTCAAGTGCATTCAAATAACTCAAGTCAACCATCATACTAACTTCACTTTCACTTGCATTAGTACTTAGGTGGGGAAAACTACATCAGGCTTGATCCCTCTTTGAAGTATTGATATGTGCATAACTCTCATCATAATAGGTTATTGAGGATGTGTCGTATACCCCACTAACAAACACACTTTTATGTTTGTATCAAAAAGATGCCCTAAAAACATGAAGGATTAGGATTTTCTCATAAAATTAGTGAAAATAGGCCATATATAGGGTTTTAAAACTCATGCGTGTAAGAATAGGCCTTATAGATCTAGACACATGTGCACCTAAAAGATCAAAATAGTCCTACATAAAAGATACTACTATAAAAATAGGGGCACTAACACCACATGACACTACTATCTAATTTGGGTGCTGTTGTCTTGAATGGATTTTCAAACCTAGATCCTATTTGCCAAAATATACTAGCCTATTATTTATTTTTCATCCTCTAGATCAGCTATCTTAGTCATTTTATATCTAAGTTTGAATTTGCATTATTTATTGTTATTTTTAGAAAGGTGAAATTTAGAAAAATATATTACAAATTAGTGGTTATATTTATTGCATATTTCTACCCTGATTTACTATACTAAACTCTTTAACAACATAGGATTTACATTCACTAAGTCCAAAAAGGTCAAATCCAATATGGTAGAAAATAAGGCTCTATGACTCAAATAAGGAATAAACCCTTCCAAGCCAACTTCATCTATTATAATCTAAGTAAATATTCAGGAAATAACACCTTTATAAATTCTTGTTAGCATAGTTGGGAAATAGGTGGTTAATTATCAAAGGAAATAATTGTAATACACTCAATAATTATCATAAAACAAATGGTTAACATTGTATTAAATAACACATCCCTACCTTTAACATATAACAAGTATGATAATAATCAATGAGCATTCAGACTAACTATTTTCTTAATTAGAATAATTTCAATGTAAACAATCACAGAACATATTATATATTATATTATCTTAATGGAAATGATTAGTAAGACACAAATTTAGAAGAGATAACACTACAAAACAAAATTAAAAAAATAATCTAAAAAATTTATTAAATTTATTAATTGTGAAATTATCCTTCCTTTGGAATGAGTGAGAAACTTATACTTATACCTTGGGATGGGGATGCCTCATCCTCTAAGATGAGTCTAATTTATATTGTCTAAATTAAGACTGCATGTCAAAATCATTTAATGTATTCATGTTTTACAACACAAATAAATATAATTCTTAATTTATACATTAAGTTATTTTAAAAAATATGTTGAAGTTAATGATAAAAAGAATATATTAAAATTATAACTAAGTCTATGTTGGAACTTCAAGTTTAACTTGACTCAAACAACTATAGAACTGATATAGAATCTACACACATAGTGACTAAAACTAAAGTTGGAAATAAAGTGGTATATGGAGCTAACAAAGATACTAACATTTGAATTGAAGTTGTAGTAGTTATTTATGGTGATAGTGGAGGCACTATATCTAGTAGGGTGGACATCACTAGTCCCATATAAGTACACATTATGGTATATTTGGGCATATATGGAGGCATGAAAGGTTTTATTTTCCTTTTAGAGGCTTCCATTAACATGGCCAGTCCCTTTGTGCTTCTAACCACTTATATTTTACCATGATCGTACTAAAGTCTAGCTGTATAGATTCAAAATCAATAATGGATCTTTTAAAAAAAAATAAAACATTTTTCATTAAATTTTTATGCATAGACATGAAAGATTCAAATGTTGCATAAAGGTTCTCCATCTGATCCACTTTTCACTAAAAATGTGATGAGCTACACTATTTTCTCATTGCTTCTATAGGTGGTGATTTCCACGTCTACCTTAAATCTATCTATTGTAATCTATAGTAAATTATTGAAGAAATGATTATTGATGATTCATCCCCAATGTGTACCTATACTTGTAATGATTATGTCTCCAAGGAATTGAATAGACTTATGTTCTTGATTCACAATTTGTTATACTAGTCCTTACATCTATTTGTGTGACTCTACTAATAGACTCATTTAGTACTTACATAGCTTTGTACCAGGGTCACATCTAGTTGAGCATCAAGTTCAAATGTTAGCATTCCTTCAATATAGTATCTTTCTTAGTGAATGTCAGTTTAGTATCCCAATGATTCATTATCTAATGCAAATTGATGGCATTTTTGCATAGTGGATGAGATTGGACTCCTGTTATGTTGATTATACTCAAAATGTGGTACAAATTTCTAGTAGATCTATACACATTGTAAATAATATCCTTAAGAGACTCAATTACACTTCTAATATCTTTCTATATTGTTGTATCCCTCTAAACATATATTTTAAAACTCCACCTATAACACCTACCATTGTGAAGGTATCTTATTTGAATTCATCTTAGTCTCCAAACTTGTTATTACTCTTATTTATTAATGTAAAAAATTATTCATCATTCTCAAGCTCAATAGGTTTTCCATAAACCATCATTATCTTATTACTTACCCTTTTCAACGTGGTTTTTAATTGATCAAACTGCATAGTAACATGAGGTTGTTTAGTGATGACTAGGTCATACCTCATATTCTTTTCTTATTCTAATTATTTAATCCAAGTAGGGAGCACCATCATAGTTTCCTCAATGTCATGGGTTTTATTTTAGGAGTTAAAAGGTGTAGGTTTACTTGGGGTCTATTAATGACTATGTATGGGTAGCCATGGATGATGAACTGGAATGTTTAGGTGGTTTAGGGAAGGAAGGAAGAGGATTTCTCCAACCTATGATATTGATATGTAGAGGAGTAATAATGGTGTATTTAGTTATATTTTGGGTGTTATTAATAGAGACCACTAATAAATTATTATGAGTTATCTGAGCTAGAGACATACGTAGTTGGGAAGATGACCTTATTAACATAGACTTGGTGGAGAAAATAGCTTTAAATATTAAATATTCAAAATTCACATTTGTGTTTGTGGCTCCTTGATTATGGGTTTAAATATATGGATGAATTGGTGCAACTCAAGTGTATTAATGTGAAAAAAATATTTTATATAAATAGTAGTAAAATAATCGAAAGAATGGATAGTAAAATTTGTCTGGGTTTGGACATTATCAATTGAAATATTTGATCTTTTCTCTATTACAATGAAATCATCTAAAATATAAATTATAATCAACTCTACAACTATAAAAGTTTTTTTAATAATATCAACCATAAAACTAGTGTCAATTATTATAGACTTCATAGCAAAATTCAGAGCCTCCTTGATACTATCTTCCCTAATAAGTTCTATAGTAGTGACAAGCCCAATGTTTGTGATTTCCATTGCTTTTGGTTTTTCAAAATCTATAGTAAGAAATAAGGGATAAGGAGGATTATCCTAATATTTTTATTTCATACCCTCTTATCCAATTTTTTTGAGACCAATCTCCCCTTCTTGGTCATATTCCTTTTCAGGATCCTCCTCCTCGTCGACATATAATGGGCCAAGTGTAGCAATTGTATACTCTTCAATTATCTCTTCTTTCTTAGTAAATATATGAACTTGGAAATAAGATTGTAGATTATTTAATTTAATCTTATAAGTGGATATAATAGGAGTATCAATAGTAGAAACAATCCTTGGTGGGGAAGGAATAATAGAGACTGCAAGTGAGGATGTCATAGTGATAGGCACTGGCTCAAGCTTAATAGTAGTATCAACTACGAAAGACTCTGTAGGAGTAGGAATAAATACAAATACACTACAATTAGACATTTTTAATATTAAATAGTGTTACTTATTTTATGTCAATAAAATCACACTTGTGGAAGTTTTGTTATCTAAGTTGTAGCAGTAGGTGTAACTATCTGAGTAGGTTGTACGTGTTGCATGGGAATTAGAGGTGCTTACATATTCATTGAAAGAGAGTGGTAAAAATGTTTGGTGGCCATGATATGACAATAAATATGTTGGCATTAATTTTTCTTATCAATTTAATCTTTTACTCTCATGTACTAAAGGAATTTCTATCTAAGTTACAAGTATTTATTCATTATTAATGTTTCTAGCATCCTCTATAGAAATAGTAGGGTTGATTATACTCTCTATTAAAACCTCATAAAATTCGAATATATATGAATATTTTTCATTATTTTAGTGTCATCCTACACATTAATTAATATGGGATCATGACCATAAGACTCATTCCCATATTAGATCCTTATCTTGTTGCCGTACACATTAAGGACTTTGTAGACAACATTTATTGTATCTCATTTTCTAAATTGTGCTTTGCTAAATCTATACTAAATTCTTTTCCTTCCTACTTGATATATGGGGTCTCACTCTATATACTGTTGGTGACCAATGTTGAGGGGAAGTTTATGAATAACCCCTTGTCTAGTTTCCTTGAGTTTATATTTAACATAGTTGAATAATGGGAAGGCAATCTCTTAGTCTGCCATTTTTTCTAGGATATGGTGTCATAGATTTAATGAGGCCTCATAGGTTACCTTAGTTTAGATAATTATGTAGTCTAGATAGAGCCAATAATCACCCATTTTCTTAATTGACCTTTTTATTTTGTTAGATAACCCTGACATCCTTTGCCCATTAATGGCCTAATAGGCTATTGGGTAAAATTCATCAACAATCCTATTTATGTGGCCTCTAAACCTATAGATATGGAAGATAAATAAATGATTACATATCATATTATTTGGATACTATATAGATGAATCCCAAGGTTCCTATTTAAGATGAAATGCAATGAAAGTTATGTTATTTACCAAAAATGACATCATATATAAATTTTGATTATGACTGTTCTCATCTTTGCTCAATTGAAACTTCAAATTGAAGCTAATTACTTCTTCCAAGGATGAATTCTCTTTTGTAAAGATAATATCCAATAAATGGAAAAAAGGTATCTATAACATAGGTGATATCAGTGATGCTATTTATTCTATTCAATAGGGTCATTTATATTTTCACTCCAAGATTGAATATTACAATTAGGGTGATACTTATTTGGCCTCTCGACATGATAATGCTTATCTGTAATAACCAATATTTCAACATATCTTTGATTTGAATCTTAGCTAGCCATGAACCTTCTATCAGTTGGTTTTAGGTGAAGCCAAGAGTAGGATCTATAGTATCTTTTAAAGACATTTATTGACACATAGGCTAAAGAAGTTGAATTTCACAATATGTGAAGGATATTTCTTGTAAATTACCCAAAAATAAATAAATTGAATAGGGGGTAAATGCATGGAAATACCTTAGTTTTGGTGGATGCATTATTTACAATGACTACTTTTTATCAATATTAGGTCATCTATGTATATTTTGGTGAATGTTAACAATTGGTTGTTATCTCATATGGATCGGTTGCATACACCTCTAACTAAATGACTGTGTAGTGATAAAACTTTTGATCTAGTGCTACTTGTAGACATTTAAAATTGGATAGTTTGTGTCAATTCTAATTACATCTTCTATTAACAATCTCAACCTTACCAAATTCACTAGTCCTATAATTATTGATTAATCCCACTTAATCAAGCCATTTCTTATATTAATGCTCTCAACCTTACCAAATTCACTATTCCTCTAATTGTTGATTAATCCCAATAATCAAGCCTAATTATTTCTGTAATAGGAAATTTCATGGATTTGGAATCACCTATTTTATAAATGCAAAAACAAAAATCATTACCTCACCCAAGGTGAAATTGTCATATTATTATTTGCTTGAAATGTGTAGACACCTAAATTTGGCTACCAATAGATCAATTCTTATCAATTATTGAATACCTACCCCAATTTATATTAGTCTTGAATTTAGCTTCATAACCTTGCATTAAATCAATTTGACCTATTAAATAAATTAAACAAGGTAAATACACACATTGAATTAATTAAAATCAAATAAATGACCAAATTCCTAAAAAGAATCAATTAACTTCCACACCCTAATCAAAATCAATTAGCAAGCTAAATCAATTTCAAATATTAATTGAGTTCACCCATGAGCTAATAAATCAATTACTAGAAAGGAAATTCAAGAGCATCTTACTTTTTTGAGTTGTCACTTTTGGAAAATATCTAAAAGAATATCTTAAGAATATGCCAAACTCAACCAAAGTTAATAAACTCAATAATGGTTATGAGTTGTCACTTTTGGAAAATATCTAAAAAATATTCTAGGAATATGCCAAACTCAACCAATCTTAATAAACTCAACCATGGTTAGATTTAACCCATTTCAAGGGATTTGAAAGCGTATAAAATCAAGCCTAGAGCTCTTCATTTGGGAGCTCAATAAAATTAGAGTTATAATGAAGGAATAGATTCATGAAGCTAAAATCTTAGTGTTATAATATAGAAATCAAGCCAAGCTTTCAACAATGGTACATAGAGGAGATGATGTTAGCCATATGTCATTGATGAAGACTTTTTATGCATAAACTAATCAAGCTAACAAAGAAATTATTTGGAGCTCTAAAATAAGGTAAAGGTTGTTCTTCTTTGCATTTCAGTTGGGTTTTCAATTGTTGTTTTTTCATTAAGCTCCTCCTAAGATCTAGGCTTAGAGATGTTAGTATGTTAGTGAGTTTATTTCATGGTTTTATGGAATAACACTTGATCTAGCCTCCTCTCTTTCTCAATTTTATTAATCATAAATGGAACACCAGGTGGGACTATCTACATGATTGTGAAACCCACAAATTTCTTTGTATTCATAGTTTTAATTCTTTTTTTTTGTTTTTACTTTGCTAGAGTTAAAATGGCCTATAAACAATTAATAAATTTATATTTAATTATTTTTTTTTTTTTGGGATTATAGATAAATATTTTATTGATATTATTTGAAAATTTCAAAAAAAAAATATTTATATTTTATAAGTTATAACTCTTTTAGTGATTTCCACTTTCTATTTTTTAATTTTCTAGTAAAAATGGTTAGTACAAAGCTAATAATTTTTTTTTTTAATTCACTATTTGGAATTGAATTTTTTTAGAGAGGTGATACCTAGAACTATAAATAACATAAAAAACTTTCATGACAAATTGATGTATATTTTAAAAGTTCTAGCTAATTTACTGACTGCATGTTTTTATGATTTTTCGTTTAGTTTTCTTGTTTTTTTTGCATGTTTCATAGGTTTATTTTATTTTTTTCAAGTTTTTTTTTTTTTTTTTTTTTTTTTAAATTTAAAATTTAGATTTTTTATAAAATTTACACAACCTAACATGTTTTATTTTTTGAGGTTTTGCCTTTGGGTCAACATATTTTACCCTTCAAAGTTGCTTGTCTCATTTGATAAATAAGCTTCAAGGCTAAACGAAGTTCTAAATTTTTCTTTGCAGGACCTATTTCAAGAAAATCATTTCAATGTAAATTAGTCTTTTCAAACTTTATTTGGATGTTTAAAACTAACTATAAATCTTTCATTTTGGTGTTTAAAAAAAATATTTTTAGGATGTTTTATTGATTAAGTTTTTGTGGTTTATTTCAATGTTCACAACTTAAAGCCAAGGGGCTAAAAGAACACCACCACACATTTCATTTAGTGCTATAAAATTGAATACACTTCAAAGTTTTTTTAAAGTTGTTTTCATTATTTGTTTAGTATAAAATTGTTTGAGTAAATAAGGAGTTGTGCATATATACTTTCCCATCCATCCCTTTTAGGGAACTTTTGGGATCAAAAACATCAACTATTTTTTGGTGGTGTGTAATTATTTCAATTTACACTTCTTAAAGACAAGGGTTTAATAATGAATATAATAAAAAAATTTAATTTGGTGCAACAAAATTAACTTCACTTCAATTATTTTCAAAATTGCTTATTGATTGTGTGTTTTTGTGAAAAGAGACGTGTGTGTATGCTCTCCCATCTATCCCCTTTAGGGAAATTTTGAGATAAAAAGTGCAATATCATCACACTTTGAGCCTAGTTCAAGGCATGGAAAGAATATCATTTAAATCTCTCCCCAAAAAATTGTAATAGTATTAGGTGATTTTGAGGTGACCATAAAGTCTTTCTATTATGTCAGTTATTTTATATATCTTGGATTGTGAGGGGGACTTCGTTACCTCTCATGAGTTCTTTAGAGAATTTTTGACCTGGGGTTTCAGCTCTTGACATTGATTTCACCATCTCAACTAAAGTTATAGGTTTAAGTAGTTAAACCACCTTTTAGTGTTGGGGTTAAGCATTGGGACGTATTTGCACATTAGACATCACATTGCATTGAGCAAGTGATGGATGTAGTGGTTGAAAAAAGGGTAAGACCTTTTTGAAACAAAATAAGTGTTGTAGAAACCTAATTAAAGTGTGATTTTTTTGCATCTTTTAGTGTGAAAGTCATTATGTAATTGATTTATCTAGAACATTTGTGAAATAATTAGTTTAGTCAACCCCACATTACTATACCCTTGCTAGGATTTGGATGATTATACTTAGTGTATTTTGGTCATTTTTGTTTGGTATGTTTTGAGACTAAAACTTATGTGTTTATTTGTAAACCATATCAAGAACTAGTTTATTTATACGTCACTCCTTGATTGAAGAGGTGTTATGCTGACCATTTTACACCACACTTTAACCTTGTAACTTTTTTAAAACTTATTTATGTGTGTCAATTGACTGATATGGGCAATGCTATGATACCCAAATCATTATCAAATTTGTGATTTGGAGTCTTTAAAAGAAAAAAATGATCACATCATTAGAGAATGTTAACATTGTTATGCTACTTAATTTATTTTAAGACTTGTTTACCTTGTATCAAAAACCATTGTTTCAAACCATGTCACGTATGCCATTTACACCTTGATCATGCATCGTCATGTTGTCCAGTCTTGTCTAGCTTGTTTAGTCAATCATATCTTTCAACCATTGAGTTTTCAATTAACTTTTCCAAGTTCAAAGTCAAACATTGATTAATTTTTTTTAGGCCTCACTTTGTAGGGGTCAATACATAGATATTTCTCTTTTGGGTTGTGTAACTTGGGTTAATTGATTGCACAAATTTGAAAACTATCATTTTTTTATTAGTTCAATGTATCTTCATCTTTATTTGTGGCTTTATTTGAGAAAGCACAATTTTTATTCCAAGTGCCTTTTGCCTTATGGCTTATACCAACTGATCATGTTTATGTTTGATTTCATGTGTCGGGTCCATGCCAAAGTTGTTCCAACATTTTTAGATTAAATTAAATAATATAAAATTTTGTTTCAAGTCTAACTTTTGATGCCATGTTTGGGTAAAAGTCCTAGTAGATCATGTTTTTTGATATTCTAGATTTTGATTTCATATTTGAACAAAAGACCTAGCAACATAACTTTTCCCTTTCCTAGTTTAGACCTTGTTTGGAACACTTTGGTGTAGACTTTGACATACTAGTTTTTATTTATTTCTTGACCTTTTGTGTGTATGACATTTGATGTTAGATATTTGATATTAAACTATTCTATGATAAGTTTTAGCATAAACTATTTTAGAGATACAACTCTATTTTTAGACCACATTGGAGATACAACTCCACCTTTTTGACCAAGTTAGACCAAGTTTGAATAACTTGTTCTTTAGACATAGTTCTTTAGAGTTTGTAGAAATTTAAGCCTTTTTGTTTTTAGATCTTTCTTCATTGATGTAGATATTTCTAGCTATGCTTATGGTGGAGCCACATAAAATTCAAATTATGATAGAATGGATTCACAAAATGCTTTTGATTTTTATGGATTTACTCAAAACCCCTTTGATGATAACATGGTCTATGAGATGGAACTTTATCCACCTTGTAAAAATCAAATGAAGGACCAAAGTCAAGACCTCATCTGGGATGATATGGTTGGTGAGGAGGAATTGGGTATAGACCTCTACAATGATAATATTCTTTAGGAGATGGATCCATACCCTCCTTGCAATAATTAATATAGGGAACAAATTCAAGGACCAACTTACAATCTAACTTAGGACCCTAACTAGGATGATATGCTTTATGAGGAAGACTTAGATGCTTTATCTTATGTGAGTAATCAAGCTCCATGAAGCCCAGCCATTTCTATTTTAAGACATCATATTTTGTCTTATGCGAGAAATCAAGATCCATAGTACCCACCCATTATCCAACTATTTGCCATTCCTCATCTAGTGACTATCATTCCCCACTTTAAAAAACCCTTGCCAATTCAATCCAAATATCAACTAATTCAATTATGATCTTAAACAATCATTCAACCTAAACGTCATCCAATCATTCAACCTTAGCCCATCATTCAACCTAGACTTTAACCCATCATCTAACCAAAACCTCAACCAATCCAATCAGTGCCTACCTAACTGAGCCAATCATTTGAGGACCAAGATGTGATCAAAACTAGTATTTTTTAACTCATTAGAAACCAAGGCTAAGAGAACCAACCAATCTAAGATGTTTTTGTTGAACCAACCATTTGTGATAAGTCAACCAATGATGAATTGCCTTTCAATACCATACCTATTGTTGATGAGTCTCATTGTGATGAGCCAGTCTTTACTGAGTCACTTCTTAATGATTATAATTTCCTTTGGGTAAATAATTACCTTGACCATATGCCTATTTTTCAATAACCTCTTATTGACAAGCCAATATCTAAAGAGTTGTTTTTTGACCTTTTTCCCATCCTAAAAGAGTCTCACTATGACAAACCAGTCTTTGTGGAGCCTATTATGTCATCATAGGTTGTTACTTGTCTAAGACAAAACATTCAACAAGACATCATTAAAATAGAGTACCCATCAAAAGAATCAAAATTAGATTCAGGTTCTACTCTTGAAATGACATCAGATTTATCATCAAAAGTAGAATCATAATCAACATCAACCACGAATTTGGACTCCCTTTAGTCTAAATCATATTTAGATATAGAATATGTTCATGACTATTATGCCATTGGTTATGCATGCTTAGGAAATCAATTTGAATACATTTATGATCCTTATATAGTTTTTGAGGATGATTATTTTAGTATTGACATAAGTTTTCCTAGTATCTTCTATGAGGATTATGTAGCATTTTCCCATTCCATTACCATTACACATACCATTACCACCAACCAACATAACCATATTATTGGCATTCTATCTCTCATAAGTGTCTATTGGGACCAACAAAATCATACCTTTTTGAACTACATCTATGGTGATATATCAATGAATAAAATCAAGAAGGCTAATACCACAATCACATAGCATAAGACTCTCTCAGTAGATCCTTTTCAAAGGAATTAGGGGGAAATCAAGTCAAAACTCAACATCTTCTAGTGAAACCTTTTCGAAGGCACTAAGGGAAAATCAAAATCAAAAGTTAATGTTACTTAGTGAAACCTTCTTGGAGGTGCTACAAGACAATCAAGACAAATTCATTGGTAGAAATATCTTCAAGGCACTAATGGATGAGCACAAAATTTATTTACTACTTAATGAAGACATTATCAAGGATCAAATCAATATAGCTTCCAATCTATAGCCTAATCAGATGGTAACTACTTTTAGGCCCAAACAACAAAATAATCTATTGGTCCTATCAATATAAGAAGTGTTTGGTCCTGCCACATTCAAAGTTATGTCAAATCCAAAATTAGCAACATTATGTGTGCCTACAAATCTTGATCTTCATTTGTTTCCTATCCATTATACATTAAATTATCCTCCACCATTTTATTTCACAAACAAACCTATCAACCAACATTTATCCATATTTAACATCCATGGTCACACTTTTATTTTTTGAGGCTATGAGGATATCATATCTAAACACTTGAATGAATTAGAATCAACAGCCAAAAAAGATCACAAAAACATCATTTACATCTAAACATGTAGCAAGTTCTTGATATAATAGCTATTTAGATAAGGTGTGGGCTAGAAATTTACATGATTGACTATTACAGTTGTATTATTTGTTGATTAGGATGTGCATCTCCACTTCAAAAGGAATAATAAAGTCATTTATCATATCCAAGATAGCACCAAACATGTGCCATATCATATCAATTTATCAATCCTTTTATTGTTGTCACACATCCTAACCATTCACCTCATCACTTGGGGGTATCCCTCTCACCATTTTATCCAATCTATCAAACCATAAATATCCTAAGTAAGGCCATCCTCTCATTTTGAAATTACAACTAAACCATCCAACCATTTTATTCCTACTTGACCAAACATGTTTTGAATCCTATCAACCTAGCCCATTTGACCTTGGTTCATGCATTGGTTTCACATTTTTAGCATATAGAATCAGACTAGGTTCATCATTTTTTCTAGCATTTTAGACAATGGTAGTATTTTAGAGCAGTATGATAGAAGTAATGGTAGTTACATATTTCATTTATTATTCCCTTCTTATCATGTTTGTTTATGTGGCCCTGATTATATCACCTATTGGGGCAAATTTATGTTCATCAGTCTTGATACTAATTATATTGCCTACTAGGGCAAATTGGTATCATTGATTTATCAGTTGTATCCTAGTTGTAACTTCCTATGGGAAACTAGGGGAGATATTTGTTTATTGTGCCTTGACTTATCACCTAGCCACTCCCATGATGTACTATGCCATAATACCAACTGTGCCAATATTTTTTTGAATTGGCTACTACACTAGTTAGATTCCTCTACTGTGAGGTAAACTAATATGAGCTAAAGCCATTTTGGGAATATGTGGGTCACGTTTGATTCATGTTGAGGTCAACTCAGTCCCCTTTCAGGTACACTGTCACTAATTTAGGAGCATCATTTCAAGTTATAATGTTATCATCATTTTTCAAGCATTATTTCAAGTTATAATGCTCTTGTCATTTTATGAGAAACTTCAACCACACTCTCATCATTTTGCAAGCATCATTTCAATTTATAATGCTCTCACCATTTTTTTTATCTTAGACCATTTTAGTGTCTCGTCATTCTCTATTGAGTTGAGAATCTTTAAAAATTCCAAAAACATTTGAAAATCATTTAGAAAAACCAAAAACATTGACCACTTCTTTGCCTTAAGGATTTTGGTAACCCTCACTAAATCACAAATATACCACTTGTTCCTTAGTTCCCCCATATTTTTTAACCTTTTATCCTACACTATCCCCATTTTATGAATTCATCCCTTTTCTTCTATCACATCCATTATGTCTTCTATCAATCATCATTTTCTTCCCATTTCATGGGAGAACTACATTTTTCCTAAAGTTTTTTTAGAATCCACTTGCCTAACACATATGGAGATAGCTCAGCCACCCCCTTCATTTTCTTCTATTCCCCCATCTTATTTGTTGGTTCAATTATCACCTAGTTTCTAGGGGCAATGTTTGTCATGTTGTTTATACTAACATAGGTACTAACACTTGATTGTTTCTTTATTTGTCTTATTTTTTTATTTATTTGTTTGTATATTTTAATTAATTTATTTTTTTGTGTGCCTATTTGTTTGATTTTAGAACTATGGCCTTAATTCAGAATATGTGTGTTCATTGGGTGATTCCTTGCACATTATTCTTAAATCTCTCTATATTCAAACATCTACATTGTCATCATGGTTTTTATCATTGGTTAAATTGTTTTTTATTGAGTATCAAATATTGGTAGTTAGTCCTTATGCATATTTTCTCCAATCCCCCATGGTGTTAGTAAAAATCAGCTTTGAGAGGTCTAAAACATCAATGGAACATCACCATCTCCTCAATAATGACATAAAAAACAATCCTAATCTAATACGCAATCATATACTAAACAAATTAATTAAGTAATGAAAATAATTTCAACATTTTTTAGTTTAGATGAGCATCTTCTTATGAGAAAGTTGTCCTAATTCATATTTATCCTCTGTATCAACTTATCATTCATCAACTATCAATCATGTTTTCATAATTGGGGTATACTACATCAGCATTATACACCATCCCACATGTATTCTCAATGATTATATCACCTATTGAGGAAAATCGTTATGTTATCACCAATTTTTATTTCTTATTTATTTGTCCTAACTGGGTTAGGTCCATCTTCTAAATGATTATATCACCTGCTGGGGAAAATTATTGTGTTATCATACCACATTGCCATAATCAGGGTACAATCTTATAACTACCTTTGGGAAACCCATTGTACACCATCCCACTTGAATTTCTCAATGATTTTGCCAAACTTTGGGTAAATCATTGTGTTTTCACATCATCATCTTCATTTGTTTGGTCCCCTCATTTCACTTCTTTCTTTCGAGGAACCATTTGTCAACCCACTTGCCAACCACTCCTTTGAGGGGGAAGCTATAGTTTAATCATTACCATTATAGTCATAAGCATAAATAATGATTTTATTATTTGAGGATATGTTACTATGATTATAGATTACAACATCTTCCCAAATAGGGGCAAACTGTAGACACCTAAATTTGTCCACCAATGGCTTCATATCTGAATTTAGACTAATTCTTGCCAATCATTAAATACCTAGTTTATTTTAGTATTAAATTTGGCTTCATAACCTTGCATTAAATCAATTTGACATATTAAATAAATTAAACAAGGCAAATACACATATTGAATTAATTAAAATCAAATAAATGATCAAATGCCTAAAAAGGATTAATTAACTTCCACACCCTAATCAAAATCAATTAGAAAGTTAAATAAATTTCAAATCTTGAATGAGTTTACCCATGAGCTAGTAAATCAATTACTAAAAATTAAATTCAAGAGCATCTTACCTTTGTGAGTTGTCACTTTTGGAAAATATCTAAAAGAATATCCTAGGAATATGTCAAACTCAACTAAAGTTAATAAACTCAACCATTGTTGTGAGTTGTCACTTTTGGAAAATATCTAAAAGAATATTCCAAACTCAACAAAGCTTAATAAACTCAAACATGGTCATATTAACCCATTCCAAGAGATTTGAAAGCATATAAAAGGAAGCCTAGAGCTCTTCATTTGAGAGCTCAATAAAGATAGAGTTATAATGTAGAAATAGATTCATGAAGCTAAAATCTTACTTTTATAATGTTGAAATCAAGCTAAGCCATATCAATCAAGCCAAGCATTCAACAACGGTTCATAGAGGATATGATGTTAGACATATGTCATTGATGAAGATTTCTTATGCATAAACTAAGTAAGCTAATGAATAAAATATTTGGAGATCTCAAGGAAGGTAAAGATTGTTGTTCTTTGCATTTGAGTTGGGTTTTCAATTGTTGTTTGTTCATTAATATCCCCCTAATATCTAGGCTTAGTGATGTTATTATGTTAGTGTGTTTATTTCATGGTTTTATGGACTAACACTTAATCTAACCTCCTCTCATTTGCAAATTCCTTGATCATAAAATGTACACCTACATGCAAATGGATCTCATCCTTGATTATACACAACTCTTCCACATCTAGTGCCCTTGGACTTGCATGCTAAAAAGAGATTCAATGTCTTGTTGTAACAATAGGATAATCCCCAAGGTGTGGAACTATTGAAATCCTTAAAATGAACCTCTGTAATAGGCTAGGTTTTTTCTATTCTAGATGCACCTAGTTTAGGACCAACACATAGACCTAAAAAGAGCATAATGAAATCTATAGCTATTTCTAAACCTAAACTTGATAAGTGAAAAATGGAGAGAAAAGGTAAGAGGCTTGTTGTAATGTAAAATGTGATGAATGAAGAATAGAGTGAGTGCATTAATCACTTAAAAAAACAATAAAATTAATAGATTGAATACATAAACACAAAACTAGACACAATGCATAAGTGTTTTGTATGGAGGTAAGGGAACACTTATGCATTATGTCTAATTTGATGTTTATGTATTTAGTCTATTAGTTTTATTGTGTTGTTAAGTAGGTGAAGTGTTCATTTTATTCTTGGTGCATCACCTTTTACATTCCAACAACCCTATTACCTTTTCTCTCCCTTTTCCCCTTGTCAAGTTTAGGTTTAACACTAGATGTAGATTTCATTATGCTCTTTGTAAGCCTATGCACTAGTCCTAAATGAGGTGCATTTAGAATATAAATAATTCAACATACTCTAGAGGTTCATCCTAAGGAGCATAATATTTCCACACCTTGGGTGACAATTCCATTGTTATAATGAGACACCAAATCACTTTGTAGCATATAGGTCCAAAGGTGCTATATGTGGAAGAGACACAAACATTCAAGCACTAAATCCATTCACACATGGGTGCACATTTTAAGAAATAATAATTTATGGCACACCTAATGGGACCAATTTCAAAAGCTGGCTGAGAGATTGGAGCTACTCTTAGTGATTCAAGTGTTGAAGACACTTTACTAAGCACCTAGTGACTTTGAACATTAAATCCACTACTTTAATCATTCTAAGTGCTTAAAGTATGTATTTTCACCCCCTTTTTCATGAACATGATACTATTGTTACTCCTTATTTCCCATATCTAGTTAAGAGTGATTTTGATATCATCAAAAATTATCCTGAAGTAGTGGGATATCACCCTTTGCATAATTTTTCCCCCTCCCACCCCATTTCAAGCTTCTTTACAACATTCTCACACTTTTAATCAACCCTACATAAGCTATGTTTCTCCCATTCAACTCTATTATCCCCTAGTTAGTCCCAAAAATGCATTGGGGACATATTTATGGATTTCACCCAACAAATGAGGGAGGTTGGTAGATAATTATAGTATAGTAGATGGCATGAGGAGCTTGCTTACCAACCTTACATTCACTAGTAGTAAATGATAGAGTAACAAGGGTATAAAAAAGAATGCTTGGAAAGGAAAATCATATTTAAGGAGAAACAAATGTAGTAGTTTCACTTGTAAGAGCAAGATATTGGATCCCAAGTGGTCCCTTTTATCCCTAGATTTAGGTATGCTTCTCTTACAATAGAAGATTAGCATATTACAAGAGAATCTTTGGTGGTCAGGATTCTAAGCTTCAAATAAGGTAAGCCTTCTAGGCCTTCCAATAAACTTCATAGTCATAAAATCCTATGTTTTAGAGTTTCCCATTTTGCTTAAAAGCCTATACCTACATAAAATCCAAAGCCCATTCTTCTTATAGATCCTCAATTTCAACATTGGTACCCTTTTTGGACCTAACATCTTGATTTCATAAGGCCTAACCTTTTTAAGGCCTCCCCCAATTCACCAATTGAATATTTTTTCCCTCCTACCATATCCCTTTAAGGTCTAATTATGTGGATAACAAATGAATATTGCATAGATGAACATGAGAGCACTTCAATTGAAGATGATGAGTAGATAATTATTGGTATCCCCCTCTATGCCAATAGACTAGAAAAATCAATTCTACTGTAAGAAGAAGAGTAGTATAATAAGTTGGAGTAGCAAGTGGTGAACATGTGGATAAGGTTAGGGGAAAGGATCTCAAAAAAGATAAATGATAAGGCACTATTAACTTATTTGATGGTATTTCAACTTGAACCATAGAGGAAGAAATTAAGGCTAAAATAACTCCAATAAGGGTGTGAACTTTATGAGGGAAGCCCTAACCAGCTCAAGATCAACTTGTAGGCATGCTCAAAATCATAGGAAGAAGACTCATTTTTTTATGAGATAGATGACTTATGTTAAAACCTAGACATTAAACCAATTCCCTCCAAGGAAATAACTCATGGGATCATGAACCTAAATGATAAAACATGTTTAGAATCTTATCACATACATGAGGATGACTCTCTTGTGTCTATCCTTCTGAATCTAAAGTGGCAACCTCAACAGGATGAAGACCAATAAGAATCCCAAACCATTGAGTAGTTTGAATCTCCTAGTGAACCATCTCAACCCAAAAATTAGTTTAAAGATGTGGAATAGGTCATATTATAAAGTGAGCTTCATATTCACCCTTTAGGTCACTTCACATGGGAACTTCCAAAATACATAATAGAATTGAAAGATCAACCATGAATAAAACAAGATAAACCCACTAAATTCATGAGATTAATGAACACCAAAGATGATATTTTTGAGATTCAAAATGGATAGTATGAGAAAAAATCATAACCAAGCAAAAATAAGCTCATAAGATATTGACTCAACTTTGGAGATATATACCACCCAAGTGAGAAGCTTATGTGTAGTTCAATAGATTAACCCATGAAGAAAGAACCCATGTAGGATACCTCTCACAAACACTTCTTAAAATCATCCCAAAAAGAACTTCTTCATAGTAGGCTAGTACCCACCACCTATGTCTATCACATGACAACATGCTCATCACTAGTAAAGGTGAGTTTAGAGGCTTTTGTTTCAACCATGGTGGTATAAGGCTCACTTATTTAATTTGTATATATTAGATTATTTTATTTCCCTGAGTATATGAATGCACATATATATAGTTTTAGTTTAGTTTTTTGCTTTATCTAAGTGATTTCACATAGTTATTATTTTTGTTTTTCCACTCATCTATTCTTTTTTTGAAGAAGGTCCCAGCTCTTCAATTGTTTAGTAGTGAGCCAAGTAAATCAATAAATAGTTAAAATTTGTAGGAATACATAGTGAATATAAGTGCATAGAGGCACACACATGAAATCAAGGCAAATAAGCATGTGTAATAATTTAACTATCAGGGTGGATGGATGGATTTCAGGTTTTAATGACTTAGTGCCAAATGGATTACTTAAAAGACCACTGGGTCTCTACTTAGTAGGCAAGAGACTTGTAAAGGTCACATAAAGTGTTGAGTTTACAAGTCACCCCTTTAACAGATGCTAAATTAATAAGGATCTCATGAATAGTCACACACTTATGTGGTGTTGAGTTATCTGAAAACAAGTCTACATGTAGACACTTCCCATCTATTCTTACACTCAATAATTAGTTTGCATTTGTACATCAACTAAGTATTGATTTGCAACTATAAGGAGTTCCTAACGAATTTTGTACACAAAAATCCTTCTTCATAAACCAGAATGACATTTAAATTAGATCACATAGGTCTCCCCAGCTTTAAGCATCAAAAGATAAGTGTGTAAAGGGAAAAGTTCTAAATCATTAATAGTGCACTAAAGACCTTCAAATATTCTTGTCCACTTTTATTTAAAGAATTAGTCACACTCAAATGGTAAAGTCCCATGCTAAATCACAAAATTTCCCGTCTACACCCTTATAAAATGTAGACCATGATCTTGGTTCCATAACATTATCTTCTAAAATTGACACAAGTTCTAGATGAAGGTATAGACTATAAATACCATTACAAAAGACCAGGCGTCGAAGGATTTTGGGTCATTATGAATTTTCATTGAAGATATCTCTTAGTTCCCTTCATGAACTATCAACCACACTGTGTAATAAAATCTTTATGAAATATTCAGTGCACACCGTTTTCATATAACATCTTAAGTCTAGAATCATGCATCAATAAGGTGCATAGTGCATAATTTTAGATGTATTCACCTAAATTATACATTTTATACACACTCATATCTAACAAGTTTCTCACATTCAAATAATGAGGCCTCACACATAATCATATAAGACTGTGCCTACACTTTCATAATTTGTAGGCTATAATCTAAGTCATGTTCCAATTCTATTGCATACTTTTATCTCAAGATGGGTTCTATGTACACATTTATGTAGGATATATCCAATTTAAATCTATTAAAAACCTTCAATGCACACCCTCTATCCAAAATATGCTTGTTGAGAAATTCCACTACTTGCCTAGAATGTTGAGGCAAAACCTAAAGATATGCCTATGTAGTTCCAAGTCAGTAAATTATGTCTAAATGGATTGATTTGTGGCATCCATAAATGGAGATGATAGTTGAATATGATTGGATGTCAAGGGAACCAAATAGAAATATAATAAAATTTAGAGATGAATATTATGTTTTAAGAATATGAGAACATGATCTCTTTTGACAAAGATCCTAACTACCTCTCCACATCATCATTAAGTGTTGTAACTACCTTGATGGTGGGTGAGATTCTAATTAATGACCCATGGTATTCTCATTTTCTATAAAATCCTAGGTCTTACATTGTAAAAGGGTCAACATCTTTTGAGCAATATAATGCTACCAAAATTTTCCCTCCAAAAGAACCCTCTTCTAGTATAATAAAGCTTTACCTATTTGAGTTTTTAATATTTATTTGAACCTTGCAATTAATAATAACTAAGTTACTTTTCTTCATTCTCCATATTATGTGTGCACTATTGATTTTTGACCTTTATCTATGGATGTTCATCCCTCTCATTATCATCTTCCCTTCACACCTCTATGTATAACTAAAAGTCCATGTAGGTCATATTATATGTATACATAGGTATTCCTAAGTGTTATCTATATACCATTTATTTTCCCTCTTAGTGATTCATTGTGTTCCCTTACCTTCACGTGAAACACTTATGAATTGCATCTAGGTTGATTTTTATATATTCATTATATTAGTTTTATTATGTCATTAAGAGGGTGAGGTACTCACTCTATTCTTGGTGCATCACCTTTAAAATTATAATAGCCCTCTTACCTTTTCACTCACTTTTAGCTTGTATATTTTAGGTTTAACACTACCTTTAGATTTCATTATACTCTTTGTAAGTCTATGTGTTTGTCCTATCTAGGTGTATCTAGAATAGAAAGAAACTAGCCTACTCTAGAGTTTTATCCCAAGGAGAGTAAGAGTCTCACACTTTGGGGGAGATCCATTTTTTACAATGAGACACCAAACCGATCCTTGTTGTGTAGGTCTAAGGGTCTTAGATGTGGAAGAGCCATGTGCAATCAAGCAAGAGAGTCATTCACATGTGGGTACATGTTTTGAGTAATAACACATACCAAGTGTGAAAGTAAGATATCTTAAAAGATATTATACCTATAATAAATGATATTCCTATTACACCCCCTTGTACACATGTAAATGGGTCATGATTTGAATATCTTACATTTCTATGACATAATCTACCCATTTTCTTCCACACTCCATATTACTCATTTATGAGAATGGAGGACTAATATTAGACACTTAATTTTCATCCCAAGATGAATAGTCCACAATAATTTTCTAAATCTATAAATTAAAGGGTTTAGACACTCTTTCACTATGGTCAACTAAGGTAGTGAAGCTCTGCCAAATCTCAAGGCCATCATTGAACTAATTTTCATTCAAAATCCTAAAGTTCTTATTTACCTTTACCCTATTTTTACTTTGACTTAGTGGGGTATATTTAATCACCTTCCCACAAGTAGTTATGGGTATTTTGACCTAGAAATGGACATCCTATCATCGTACCAAAACCCACTTATCCAATGGGGTATACAAATTGAGGAAGGTTGCAATTATGGAGACCTAGATTTGTGCTTACACAAAGTCATGTGAGGAAAGTAATCATGGGGAGTTATTTCTAATATCTTAGGAAAATATGTGGTACCATTAAAAATATCAATCTTGGAAATGATATCAAACTTATTTATTGAAGGATTTTCACCCATGTATCATGAGTTATATAGGGACCATCTAGATAGCCCATTGTAAATTAGTAAGCAAACACCAAATCTAATAGCACTTCACTAAGGCACTTATGATTGAAGTGGTTGGAAAGGGACAAGACCATCTCATGAACGGCTCAATATTATATTGATTCTTAGATGCCTCTTTTACCATGGATCATTCATTGACATTGGGGTGTAAAGGTTAACATCCACCAAAGAAAACCTTTATCGTAGAACCTTGAGAGAGAAGGGGTCTTAAAACACTACCAATAATTGCAATAATGTACTTAATAGACATTATTTTATAATAATATCTCAAGGTAATTGTTTCAAAAGGTTCAATAGATATGATGTAAACCCATGTATTTTATTAAATTTACTTGTAATGTTTGTGTGTTTTTTCTTTATTTTTGTGTTGAAACCTTTTTTATACTTGTGATTAAATCAAACAAACCAAGTCTAAGACCAAAACCATTTTTATACACACATAATGAGGAATTAATCTAACATGTTAAAGTTGGTCCCAATACCTATATTAATTGTCCAAATTGTGTTGTTAGGCTAACCAATTTGAACTAAAATCCTAGTCCTCATCCCAATGCCAACTTCAAACCAAGTCAAAGACCAAAAAACCAAAATATAAAATCATATCATTATGCCATTCAATTTGAGCCAAACCCTAATTTCAACTTACAAATTTACAATTTTAAACCAAGTCTAAAACCAAAATACAAAACCATTGTCATTATGTCATTCACTTTAGTTGAAACCTAAGTTCAAATCTAAGTGCCAATTCTTATGCCTATACCAACTTAAATTCCAAATTCCAAAAACCAAACCCCATTGTTAAAATTTTTTTCAATACAAATATTCTAATGTTTTTTCCAAATTATGTTGTTATTTAATTCAATCCAAAACCAATACCAATCCAAAAACAAATTCCAAATCTAGACAAATTATGCCCAATTTTAATTATAAACACGGTTCACCATGTCAAGATAAATAAAATCAAATTACACTTTTAAAAAAAATAAAAATACATTCAAATCTTCTAAATTTCAAGTTAAATCAACTTTCCAAATCAAATCATTTTTTAATTAATTCCAATGATCAAAACCTATGCTAGCCAAACATTATCTAAAACCAAATTCCAATTCTAAACTAGATTTTTATTCTAGTTAAACTATGCCATGTTACAATTCTGGACAAATTTGTTCAAAACCTAGTTCAAATTTTAAAAATAAATTATATGTCCTTTTAAAGCAACGTTCTCAACTGAAATCAAACTTTTTGAAAGCCTTTGAGCACCCTATTAGAAACAAGTTTGACTCACATACCTTTCTTATTTGGATACTTACATGGACAAAATTTTATTGAACTATTCTATTTGAACATTTGCATTGATAGACCCAATAAAAGATTCAATATCCTCCAAGGCTAAATAAAAAATCAAAATATAGTAAATTTTGACTAAGGTACCAATCATAACTAAATCTAGTTCATCTTGAACCATATGCCAATTATAAGCCAAATCTAGTTCATCTTGAACCATGTACCATGCTAACCAAATACCAAATCAAGTTTGTCTTGAACCACATACCAAAACAAATTTTATACCATTATAATTCTAGTCCAATTCATCTCAAAACCACATTACAATCTAATCAGGGTCATCTTGAACCACATACCAAACCAAATTCTATATCATTCTAATTCAGGTTTGGTTCATCTTGAACAACATTCTAATATGATCAAGTTTGTCTTACACCACATCTTAAGTCAAATTCCAAATCAAGTCTATTTAGTCTAAATCTAATTTTTTTTGAATCTATCACATACCAACTCAAGACCATTTCTTATCTTTCCATTCAATCTCCAACACATGTTAGTTGGGAAGGATAAAGTCATATCATCCATCCTTTCTTTCATTTGAATTGTGTCTATACTAGTACCACCCTTTTTAGGGCCTAAAGAAACTAAATCAAAGACCATTTAGACCAAGTATAAATTATGCCAATCTACCTTGTTTGGCTCAACCATTCTAATGTATGCTAATTCACCCTTTTTAATGTTAATCCAATCAAGATCATTTAGACCAAGTCTAATTTATGCCAATACCACCCTTTTTGGGCCAAACCATTCTAATATTTGACAAATCACCCTTTTTGAGACCAATCCAATCAAGACCATTTAGACCAAGTCTAATCTATGGAAATATCACCATTTTTGGGGCAAAACCATTCCAATATATGCTAATACCACCCTATTTGGGTCCATTTTAATTAAGACTAAGTCTCCCCTTTTGGGGGTCAATTTCTTCCACCCAATTCCCCTTGCATTTATCCTTGGATGGTGGAATTAGTCTAATGTTAATTCGAGTCATGGCATTCTAAAATGATAACTTTGTCTTATGTCAAACTAAGTGAGAGAAACACACCTAACTCAATAATTATCCTAATTTACATCTATTTTGGACACTTTAGCCATTAACTCAAAAATGAATATGGTATCACAATGACAATAAAACCAACCATCTAGTCTACATCAATAAGGCTTCTAAAATATGTCATAGAGTATATAATATGAAAATATCAATTCAATTAACAACTATTTGATAACAAAGATGAAAACCTTCTTAGAGTATTAGAGCTTGGTGCTCGATTTTTGGCTAGATTTCTCATAGAAAACTTACATTATCCATACCTATTATACCATTGATTAAATAATGAATATTATCTATTGACAATCCAAATGTGCCCAAACCTAACAATTACTCGATTAATATATGTTAGAATCTTCTCAAACATGATCAAACACATTGACATAATAAAAACCACACTAAAGCCAATGGTCCATACCTATTATGCCATTACTTAGCTAAGGAAGCTTATCTATTGACAATCCAAGTATACCCAAGTTTGATAACTACTCAATTGATATATGTTAGGATCTCCTTCCTAAACATGATCAAATACATCAACTTCTAAAGTAAGATCAATATGGTCAAAACCTTGTTGAATTTTTTTTTGAATCACCCATGTTTGAGGAAAACACATCCATATTTTAAAATATCATTTTTCATTCATCAAAAAAGTCACCCATTTATGAACATTTATTTGTCCCAAACCTTTAATTTATAAATGAAAGGTGAAGAAGGTGTTTGTGGACAATACAATTCAACCATCCCTCTTTATGCCTATTTTAATGTTAGAATGAGATTTTATTCTAGAACCAATATCACAATTGGGTTATATTCTAGAACCAATATTAGATTTAAAATCAAAATTAGAATCAATGTTTGTCTCAACATTGGATTCATATCCTTTTGAGTCATAAGCAGCTTCAGAATCAAAAAAAATTAATGGATGTCATCACATTGGCTGCACATTTATGGCATATTTGATTTAAAACATTTGTTATTCTTTCATAATTTTTTTGGGATGCTTCCTTTGAAATGGACACAAACTCTCCTAATAGCCTCTATGAGGACTATGCTATGTTTTACCCTTCCATTTCCATTACACATTCTTTTACCATTAATAAACCAAGACATTATATTGACATTCCACTCATACAAACATCAATTAGGACTAATAGAATCACACATTATTTAAATTATTCCATGGAAGCATTTTAGTGGTAGAATTTATAGAAAAGAAAGACAATATCAAAACAAAATAATAATTTCATAGTGAAACCTTGCTTGAGGTGCTATGGGATAGTCAAAATCTAAACTCAACATCTAGTGAAACCTTGTTTGAGGCATGAGAAGATAGGTAGAATAAAAAGTCAAAATCCTTTAATGAAACATTTCTTAAGGCACTAAGTGGAAATCAAAATGAATTATCAACATCATTTAGTGAAACCTTATTAAAGGCACTATTGGACAATTGAAGTAAGAAAAATGAATAAGAATGTTTTGGTGATAACCTCTTCAAGGTGCTAATAACTGAGATAATATTTTCCTCATTGTTTGATGAATAAGTTGTTAAAGATAATATCAGCCCCACCATAACCAAAATTAAGTTGAGTTCAGAATAAAAAATAATGTCTGAATGAAAATCCCAATCTTCATTTGTCCATCAACCATTATACAATCCATTTTGATTGTATTATCCATTTAATACCTATTTACCATTATCTAATCAAACCACTTAGCACATGCTTATACTTATTTAGACTCCTTATAGTTGTTATTTTTCAAAGAGACTGTGAAGACACATTTTTTTATAGGTTTGGAGGAAGTAAAACCAATAACCAACTAAGATCATGATAGTATCCATATCATTCATATTAGTATCAAACTTCAAATCGATTAAGAATAAGTATTGGTTACAAAACAAAGGGTCCAAATTTTGCATCTCATAATCCACCATTGAGTTGAGATGCTTGAAAATCCAAAAATATCAAAAAATTCAATTAGAAATACAAAATAAAATTATTTGTGGTTTACAAGTACCTTGACACTTGGGGGCAGCCCTATCCACATTATAGACCATTCTATTCACACCATCTTGGCCATTGTAGTCCATCAAGTCATTTATCCATCCAATCCTATTCAATCTAGCCCATCTTATTGTCACCATTAGTCTTCTTGTATTTTCATTAATACTTAAGTGGAAGGTATACTGGGACCTATTTTAGAAACATTTTGATATATTATTCACACAAAAATTTGATGACTGGACACTTTTGTTTCTCACATGACATTGTCTTTGGAGACTCCTAGTCCTTTTCCTTCTTGTAATTTATTATCATGTACCACTTGATTCTAATCATGTGTAATTCATATTTTCAACCCTATTATTGATTCATAGTAATTTATGTTAGGATTGAACTACATTGACTTGAGGTCCATTTGGACTATGTAGGCAACACTCAATCCCTGAGGTTAGCTTGATCACCCCTTTTCCACACTCTCACCTTTTTGTGATAATTTTAAGCCACACTCTCTCCATTATGTGAGAAATTTAAGTCATAATCGCACCATTTTTCAAGCATCTTATTATGTATTTTGTAATCCTGTATTGAGTTGAGATGCTAAAAACCCTAAAATTTTGAAAATATTAAAAAACACCCTAAAACTTAGAAAAGTTCCTAAAAAGGATTACAATCTCCACCAGATATATTAATCCAAAAAACTTATGCTTGCTTTTTCATCCTATTCACCACTCGGCTTTTAACTCTATTCTAGATGGTGTGGTTTAACACATTTTCTAGTAGGACCCCTTATCTAACCATGATCATTTATATGTACCTTTATCATTCTTGATCACTTTCCCTCCCACTTTTGGGAGAAAAACATCATACTAAGGTCTAGACAAACTATTTAGGTAGAACTTATATGTACAGGGCATCTCAAGTCAGGTTGACTTGTCTCATTATCCAATCTTATGTATCATTTATTTTTACCAATTTATCTCAAAATGCTCTTATAATTTTGAGAGTATACCTTTCTTATTTAATCTACAATCAAATCTTGTATTTATCATCATTTTTATTCTATCCCATATCTATGTGATAACTACATTTGGCTTAAAATCTATGGGACTATGTATGTAATGTCCATCTACATGGGGCATTTGGAGTCAGCTCGACTACCCCTTCCTTTTTCTTCTATCCCCCGTTTCTATACCATTTATCATCTCATCCTTTTAGTTTTCCTCTATAACTTAGGGGCCCAATCAGGAAGAGTAACACATTATGATCACACATGCACAAATGGTTAACTAATTGGCTATTCACTTTTATTTATGTATTGGTCTCATATTATTCATATTTTATGGTTCTTAGTGCATTTATTTTGATTAAGCAACTAGATTGTTTATTTTTTCAATTTGTGTTTGCTTGCTTATTTTCATGCTTGTTCATTTCCAGTTTCTAATGTCACCTCAACTCAGTCCACTAAGTCAGTAGGGTCATTATCATGGTGCTTCTTATTGAGTGATTTTACTTGAATCCATCCATTAACATATGCCAACAATGTCATCATGGTTTCTATCATTGATGAAATATTTTCAATTATCTATGGGATTAGGGGTCAATCCTTACACACATTGTGGCCAGGTCATTATACTATTTTATATCATGGTGCCAACCATTTGGTAATATAGGAAAAATAAATATGTTGGAAGTCTAATCAGAAATGTCACTTCACAGTCTCTCCCTATCTATTATCCCCCAACCAATTCATCAAATTACCTAATCATAACTTCTCTAAATGAAAATATTCCCTACAAGGGTAAACCATTGAGATGAATCAATGATCAAATTTACCCTATTGGGGTAGATCCTTGGATTAGTAATCAAATCCACCCTATTGGGACAAATTATTATGACTAGACTTATCCCATGCTTGCTCCTTCCTCTTCATTTTGAGGTCTCATCTATTTAAAATTATTCCTCAACCATCCCCTTAAGGGGCATACACGGATAATCAAGCACCCTTTGGGGCATCAATCTGAGTTAACTGACTCATAAACATGTAAAGAGAAATAAGAACCAAAGACATCATTCTTCTAGCATTGATCAATTTTTTCCTTAATGACATTTTATTTCTTTAAGAAGATGTTAATGTGCCTAGTATCTCACAATGGCTTCTCAAATAGGAGAAAAATGTAGAAACTTAAAATTAGACACTTTGTGTCAATTCTAATTATGTCTTCTATTAACACTTTAAATATTACCAAATTAACTATTACTCTAATTATTGATTAATCCCACTTAATCAAGTTTAATTATTCTTCTAATAGGAAATTCCATTTATTTAGAATTACCTATTTTTTAAATGTACAAAATTTAATTATTGCCTCACCTAAGGTGACATCATCATACCAAGTGTGAAACTAAGAGCTATTAAAATCTCTTACACCTCTCTTACACACTATTCCTCTTACAACCCCTCTTACACAAATAAAGGGGTCATCATTTGAATCTCTTACATTTCTATGGTATAATTTACCCATTTTATTCCACACTTCATATTTCTCATTTATGATAATGGAGGATTAATATTGGAACCTTAATTTTCATCCCAATATGGACATTCTATAATCATTTTCCAAATATATAAATAAAAGGGTTTACACACTCTTTAACAATGGTCAACTAAGGTAGTGAAGCTCTTCCAAATCACAAGGATATCATTCAACCAATTCTCATGCCAAATCCAAAGCATGTGTAAACAAGGAGAGATGTTTCCCATATAAGGAATTCAAGCATTGATGAAGACTTATAAATTTATAAGTGGAACTCAACCTCATTAGACCAGTCTTCAAAGGAATCTTCAAGGGAGGAAAAAACATGGTCATATATCTTCGAATTTGTATTTCTTGTTTGTATTTCATATCTCAACCTAGGGATTAGGCTTGAGAAATTTTGTCTTCAAGTTGTTTTGATTATTTCACTAACAATTGAATAATCTCTCTTAGATTCTTGATCTTACACTACTTAATGAATATGGGGCTAGTTCTTTGGATGATGGTGCCATTATTGATTTGTGTATTATTTTGAGTAGAAATTGAAGTGTTAGGTCTTTTTGACTGTTGTAGAACTTAGATAACAAATTTTTAGATAGACCTTAGATAATGTAGCTTTAAATTTGCTTGTGGGGTTGAATATATCATTGATTTTATTAGGTTGAGAATTCAATGCATTAGATTACACCTATATTATAACTAATTACAAATGATGGTTTATTGTCTTTTCAAATCCCATTTTATAAATTTAAATTAGTTTCCATGTGGTGCATTATCATTGATTCTATCTACTTAGTCATCTCATCGAGTCATTTATTATACCTTATGTCAACTTATTGTGTAATTTAGGATTGGTTCCCTTTGTTTGTACTATTTCATTCAAAGTGGGGAACATGGCTTGAATTTGATGTCACTTGATTTTGACTTTCCATTATGTACTATGGGACTTTGGTCATGATCTAGTAAGAGGACAACACGTGGCATGCTATCAGTTATATAGGTAGTTGGGGCATCCATAATAAATTTATTTACATATTTAAGTTGTGATTATATGATATGTTTTCATGTGGAATAACTAAATTAATTCATTCATAACAACTTTCATACTATATTTTTATGTCTACAACATGTGGTTTAATGCAATGCTACCACTTGGATGATCATTTATACTTAGGATAGTATTCAATATTAGATTATATACCTTGTCTTAAATAGCTATAGGTCTTTAAGATTGTGACATGTGGAGTAATCTCACTTATTCAGAGGGATCAAAGCTTTAAAAAATATGTAAGGACTTGTCATTTTTAGATGAGTGGGATTGTGCCAAGTGGACAGTCCTAACTTCTCTACTTAGATGACTTTGCTAATTGTGAAGATAATTGTTATCTACAGATGAGAGTGATGAAGATACACAGAATAATATTACTTATCTAGTTACTTAATAATGTTTAAAACTTAACTATTGGATTTGATGGAAGTGAGTGACTAGAATGAAGATACATGGAAGGGTCTCACTCATTGGGGTGTTTGGATTATTTTTTATAATTATTATATATAGTCTAAAAATAAGAGAGATTGAGATGCATGGCTAAATTTCATGACCCAGATGAAAATCAGACTTAGATATTTGAAAATAATTGGAAAGAAATCTAGATAGAGATGTGTGTCAAGATTTGGTTAACCTTGGTGCTTAGAAATTATAACTTCTCTCCACTTTTAAGTTTTAATGTATCTTTAGGTGTAAAAGAGATGTGTGGCCTGATAAAAGTTGACCCGTGAACCAATTTATCCTAAAAAAACATATAAAACCTTGGATAAATACTCCATTAGTCATGTTAGTATATAAATCAAAACTTGAATTTGATAATCATCTAAATTTCAAATAGGTGTATAAAAATAATTCAATAATAATGACCATTTAGGCTGTGAAACTTAAGGTCCTAGGATAATAATCAAATTAACAGAATAACTTATAGTTTGGAATTTAAAAAAATATATATAGCAATCAAGCATGAACATGTAATTTTTATCTTAATATGGGTCCTTATAGATTTTTTTTAAAATGGGGATGTTTTGGGTAAAATAAATGGTGACTCACTGTGGAAATACACTAGACTATTTGAAAATCTATAATCTCAATTTCACACATCATGAATAAAATTACATATTTATAGGAAAGAAATAAACAAACCATAAGGATGAAAGAAACTTCAACAAATCCATGTAACATACTAACCCTTTTCATTTATTATAGTTTGTGTGATTCTATGAAAATCCTTTCCCCTTGTTGTAAAAGGTTTTACAAATATCAAACAAAATATGAGGTGGTTATCTCTCTTTTTTTTTTTCAATTTAGCTTTTAAGCAAAACATTTTTCAGAAGCCGATCATTATTTCACTACCATCTAGGTGTACATAGACTTGATAAATATAATTTTGATTACATTATAATCATTTATCTACCACCATCTGAGTTTCTATATCCCCAATAGAGATTACTTGAATCACTCTTCTTCCATTCTTTTTTTTTAACTTTCTTGGAAGAAGGTTTGGGAACCACCATTGTCTAGGTGTATAGGAATAAAATTCATTGTGAATCATATATTTCACTCATATTTTATCTTTATCAATGATTATTATCTGTCAAACAAATTCTAAGCATGTAAATGTGCAATTGATATTTCAAAAGAATATGTCTTTCAAAAATTTGCATGAAAGATATCAAAGTAACGTACATATTTTTGGTGAACTCATTTCCATCAGATAAAATCTCACTATAATCATGACATATGTCCTAACTCAAAGATTTAAAAATACATCTAAATGAATCTTTACAAGCACCATTTAAAATTTGGTTCGAGCAACCTTTTTAGGAAAATGTTTTTATTCAAGAAATGATTTTGTCTATTATTATTTAAGAAAACTAATATAAAAAGAATGAAATATAATATAAGAAAGAATGAAAAATAATCTATGAAAATAATAAATATAATCTAAGAGAGTAGTAAATATATATTAATTCTATTACTAATGGATAATTCATAGTCATTCTAAGATGTATCTAGTTAGAGAAACCATGAAATAATGTTTCATAAAATGCCTATTAACTGGAAAAGATAAATCATCACCTTCAAGGTATTTTAAGTTAAAAGAATTACTACCTAGATTCTCAAAGATATGATATGGCCCAATCCATAAATGTGTTACCTTATCATGTTTCCCCTTCTTTTCATGCAATTTATCCCATATGATCACTAGGTCTAAAATTCAAAAAACCTTGATTTTAGATATTTAATTGAACCACCACTTGAAAATGTCTTGATGTTTTATAAATCTATGTAAAGATTTTTTTTTTGTGTATCTTCCATTTGGATAATGTCAAGTAACCCTGACTAAATTATTTCATCTTATTACATATACTACTACATGAATTGATATGTTGGTATTTTGAGAGTAATGGAAAACATAATCTATTGTTCATGAAATAATAGTAAATGAGAGGCCTTAATATCCTATTTATGTCTTTTTATATCCACCCATATCACATATTTAAACACTTGATTCCATTCTCTGGGTTGAGTTTGGATGAATATTTTTATGGCATCTATCAATTTCTTGTTTGTTGATTATGGCACTCCATTTCCTTATGTATAGTAGTTATATGAGAACTTTAAAATAATATAATTTTCATAATCTCAGTCTATGAAATTGGTATAATATAATTTTGTACTATTGTAACATACCAAAGATATCAGTGTCCTAAATCTAGTAAAGATATTCTCTTCCAGAAATTTGATTGCGTCCTGAGATCTAGAATTATTTGTTTTTACTAATTAAATCCATCAAGTAAAGTAATATATAGAATTTATCACCAACTTATATCCTAATAAATATTTAGGATTAATTTCTCCCATGAAATCTAATCTTCATTGTGTAAATTATCAACCCTAAATTACTAACTACAAAGGCACTATTGCATGTGCTTCACATTTTTTGAATACTTGATATTGGTGATAGATTTTAACATGGTTGTGGGAATATTATAAATTATTTGAAAAATATTAACCCATCTATAGATTTTTTTTTAAATATCCTTACATAAAGGGTGTCCACTTCCAATCTTCTAGTGAAAATTGTTGAGGATATCAACAACTTCTCCTTTAGATATTCACCTCAAATAGATGCCTTCATAATGTTTTAAGTAAAACACTACCTTATTGATCATGTATCATGATAAATTGAGCCCAAATGTTCATATACATTCTCTATTTAATTTAGGGGGACATTCTTATGAGAATAAAATGGATAATCTGAGTGTACTGGTTACCTCTAGCTACTTGAGACTAATTTTTTCAATAGATATGTGTGTATCGGTCTCAGCCATTAGTTGAATGATACCATTACCTATTACCATATTATCAAGTCTAATTTTTAATTCAAATTACTACAACTTGGCCATCCACTTGTCCCTTTTCTCTCATAACTCCTTATGCCCAAGAATAATCTTGATTGTTGGTTTTATGATAATGGAGTATGTCTTATTGCATAGGATATAATGTCAGAACTTCTTTAAATTTTTGATCACATCATAGATATGACTATGTGACATGGAATACTTTAGTTTTTATTCTTTAAGGTTGGTACTCATAAATTCAATAGGATGTTCACTACCATCTACCTTTTGTGTATGTATTGTTATTATCATGTGTTCCGATGTAAATGAATACAATAAAAAATCTTTATTGAAATCTAAGTTGATTAAAACTAGGGATTGGGAAATAAAAACCTTGACATTCTAAAATGATTTATTAATCACTTTTGTCCATTCTACATTTTAATCTTTTTTTATCATGGCATTTAACAACTTGGAAATATTTATAAATCCTAATATAAACTTGTGAAAAAATGATTTTTTCAAAGTAGGAATTAAGGTTATTTTATTGAGGTTAAAGGGGGAGATTATTTTTAGCTAACATCCCTAGACCCTAGGATAAGTAAAAATTAAATAGAGACAAATTTATACCATAGACCATATGAAAAATTAAGATAAAATAGCCCCAAAGTTAACCAAAATATAGCCTAAAAATATCTGAAGCAACAATAAAGGAAAACCAAAGAAACTAGGTCCTAATCTAAATATAAACTACCTGAGACATCCTCCTAGAAGCTTTTCATCTTTTTAAGGATAGAATAAATTTAAAATAAGAATTTATATTTGTCCATGACATTTAGGGATCTATTACATTGGCCCTGCTAATCTTTCACTTTGACATGCATCTTAGGCTCAAATAACTCCCCGAGATGAGCTCTAAGATTCTTTACATTCTGTATACCTTCATACATGGATAACTTATTATAATTAACTAAGAATATAATGTTATAAGCTTCTCATTCGCATTCTCCAAGATCTCCACCCTGAATAAAAGGCTCTAAAATTGTTGATCATCCTCCTTGGCTGAAGAGATTTGGTTTAATTTGATATTTTCCTTCTAAAAGAAATTTAGATTCCTTTTAAAGATCCATGAACTCTCTCATGAACTAGTGCATTATATATTTTTAAATATATAATTCATCAAATAACTTATCTACATTCACTTTACCCTTAAGGGAAATAATAAAGTTATTGAAATCTTCATTCTAGTCTTTTCGTTTCTTGTCCATAGGACTCTTCCCTTTTTCTTTAGGAGCATCTCTAGTCACTCCTTTTTCAGCCTCAGGAATTTCATTATAGTCCACCTTGTATCCATTTTTTTCATCCTTATGCCCCTCCTCATGAACATCTCTATCATCATCCACATCATAAGATATCCTACTAAATAACCTGCTTTACCTTTCTTACTCTATTTATCATTTTAATCAACTAAAGGCTTTGATGCACTTTGAAGGCATTTTTTATATTATCTTTCATCATAGGAGTTTTCATTTCATCATAATTATCTTTTTATCAATAGGATTAATTGTATTTTTGACATTTATAGACCTCAAACTCCCATAATATTTAATCTAGACTTTTTTGATTTTCCTAATGTCAAAAGGAACACCCTATGCAAAATTATTTTAAGGCTAAAAAATAGTTAGGTTGATTTTATTCATACCCTCAAAATTATTTATGAATGAGGCGTATGACCCCTTCATGCATTGGGGTTGAATAGCTGTTATGTTTGAACTTTAGGATAGAAACTTCAAATGAATGGAAAATGAATAAAGGTAGAATAAAATGAATGCATGTATAAAATAATTTTAACATCATAAATTAAGACCATCTAATAATGTTAAACCTACCTTCTAGTGTTACATTTTACATCAAATGGTAGGCAAACTTTACTAGGTAGTGACTCTTGATCAAACCCATTATGCAATAATTCTAGTTGTTTTCCATCATTCAAGAATGTCTCTTTATCAATTTTGTAGTTCCTTGCTAATTTATAAATTTTAGTTTCCTTAATAGATAGATTAGTTATGTAGTTGATGAGTTATTATATAATTTATAAAGTAAGTACATTAATAGTGATAGTTATATCTTCCCAAGATTTTGTAAACATGATCAAAATGTGCCTATCATACCTCATTATCTTCTCCATGAAACTAGTAAAACCACTGAATTGTAAAGTTGCCCAAATTCTCTCATTTTTCTCACTTCTTGTGGAAGTTTTGGTTCTATGATATTAGGTAAGCTCATATTATTCCCTCTACATCAACCATAGAAGTGAAATAGCCTTTCCCTACTCTAGAATTTAGGGTTCATAATATAGTGCTGAGAGGAAATGTTGTTGCTTTTGGTTTTTGGGTAGTTTATTATATGTTTTGATAATTATATAAACTTATAAACATACCCAAAAAGAATAAAACAAAGCAATATAAGGCCCTAGATAAAATTATTCCATTGTATCTTTCCTCTATGAATTAGAGGCTTCCCCAATATGACCAAGGCTTTGTTCATTAGAATTACCTTCATATTTTATCCTTAGGATATGATCCCTAGGTATTTATTCATAGACCATCCATGATGTTTGTCCCAAAGAGACCATACCCTTATTACTGAATCAATCCATAATAGAGTTTCCTTACCTATAGGTGTGTTGAATAATAACTTGCTTCAATGAGTTAATAATACCTATAGATTCCTCTAAAACTTATTTCATGGACCAGTCGATGACATTTTTTCTTGAAAAATAAATCATAATATTTAGAGAATCACCCTCTATTATGAGTTTTTGAAATATAAATTGTTTCACCAATTTAATCCCCCATAGGGCTAAAAAATCTTTATCCTAGTGGTTATAATTAAATCACATGTCACCACCATATGTTGTAACCAAATTTACCTTATGATCTCTTATCATTCTACCTCCTTTAGATGGGCCTAGATTCCCTTTTGAATCTCCATCAAAATTTAGCTTCATCCAACCCAAAGGGGGTTTCCATTTAGTTCTTTTCCTGATTTCTTATTTAGGATCCAACTTTCCCAACTTAGAGGTATCAATTTATTAGTTTTGAGATGGAATTTTTTCATATTGAATCAAAATTTTTACTTTCTTGACTAGAACAATATTGTAATTATCCAAATTGTGATAATTTTTTTTAGAAATAACTTTATTATTGCACCTCTTCCCCCTAAAAATTCTATTGTTATGCTCTACCTAAATACCCCATATGATATGTGGCAATGAAAGTTTCCATATTTTTTTTTAAATGACATTTTGAAATGGGCACCCCCCATGACTGCCACGCTTCCATTAGAGAACTAGATTACATCCATGAGGCATTAAATTTGTCAAAAAAATAAATCCATAACTATTAAGAAAAAGAGAAACTACAAGAAAATGAAATATAGATTTATTGTCCTTTTCACATAGGACACATATGTTGGTTAAGATACAAAATCTTCTTCTTAAGTTATCAATTGAAAGTATTCTATTCTGAACCTTGAACTAAAGAAAGAAATATATTTTTAGAATTATCCATTTATCCCAAAGTAACTCCTAATTGACATTGAGACTAGGTTCTTACACTAGAGGATCATACCCTAATTTAACTTTGTAGTGTCCATTTAAAGAGTCCTTATAGACTAGTTGATCTTCTATATTAATGCCTAATATATGTACATTTGTCAATAGATTATTTAGGTTAGATAACCTTATATTATCTTCTTAGTTTCATTTTTCTAAACTCAAACTTTTCTAGCATTTACTCCTTCGAACTCCTACCAACACTGACTCACTTTGTATCCATATTTATTCAAAATATTTTCTTATAATTATTATCATATGTCACTCTGAGACATAGATGTCTCTCCAAATATCAACTATGTGACCATTTTTGATCTAGCATTTAGAACATTTTATAATGAAATCCTTAGTTGATATCAAGAAGTTCTAGACATGTGACCCCTAAATAAAATGATCTTCTACAAGAATTTTAATTAGTTACCTACCTTTTCAATACTTGAAAGAAATAATTTTAACCTAAAACTTGTTCAAATTGATGAATCTCCACACAAAATTTGAAATGAAAGGTTTATTTTAAGTTCCTTAATCCAAACCCACCATATCTTTTATTAAAGTAGACTTTATTATAAGCAACATGATGGAATCTATTTCTTTCTTCCATTCCAACCTAGAGCAAGTTGCATTAAATTTTAGTTAATTTATCCTCCACTCCTTTTGGCAAACTAAAATGTGAAAGAATACATACCAGAAGGATATGAAACACACTCTTAATAAGTAATACCTTACCTACCTGAGATAAGATCTTGCCTTTCAAATCTGTAATAGTTTTTTGAAATCTCTCAATCAAAGGATTCCGTGATATCTTAGGGAGTTGCTTACTAAAGAGAGTCATACCCAAATATAAGGAGGGTAGTTCCTTTATTTTGTAACCTACGAGAAGTGTTATTATATCTTTTCTAGCCACCAACGTATTAAATAAACAATTAGATCTTTTATAAAAGATATTTTTTTATTAGTCCTATGCATACATTACCATTTAAAAAAAAATTATTTCTTCCTGCATTGATGCTTCAGCCAAAAGAATCATGTCATCCATAAATTGCTAATGCATTAGACGTTCTAAAAAATGGGCTCATTTAAAAGCTTTCAACTCTGAAGAAATAATAACATTATAAATGAATCTAATCATAGATACATCCATAATGATGAACAAAAATGAGGATAGGGGATCACCTTGTCTCACCTTTTTAGCACTCTTAAAAAATCCTTGAACTACACCATTTACCAAAATAAAGAACATGCATGAAGTAATACGAGATCTAATGATAATCTTGAGTTTATCTTAACATCCAAATTAAGACATGAATCTATCCAATAAAATCCAATCTAATCTATCATATGCCTTAGCCATGTCCAATTTTAACACCATAGCTACCCTTTGGCTATTTTACATTAAATGTATGGCTTCATATACCACAATCACTCCATCTTGAATTTTTCTACCTATTACAAATCCTCCTTATTAAGATTGAATGATTCTTTCCATGATAAGTTGCATTCTTAGTGAAATTAGTTTGGTGATAATCTTATAAATATAATTACACAAACTAATAGGCCAAAAGTCTGAGAAGTTCATAGCCCCTTCCTTCTTAAAAATAATGACTAAAAAGGTATGATTTGATTATTTTAATAAATAAGTGGTAGAGAAGAATTAATTCATGGATTCACCACATCATCTCCTATAATATCCAAAAAAAATTGGAAAAAATCTATGGGTAATCCATCTAGACTGGGAGCCTTATTTAGATCCATCTTGGAGATAAAAAAAATTTAAGGTCTTAATTAGAGGTTACTACTATGAACATTTCATTATCCTCCTAATCAAATAATTGCCAGATCACATGCAGAAATTCTTTCTCAAATCTGACACTCTCTTGATTAACACAATTTGCACTCTCTTGATTAACACAATTTGCATTTGAGAAAATTTTACCTTTACTATTGATTATTTGTTTAATAGCATTATGCTCTCTATATTTTAAAGTAGGCATGTGAAGAATGGGTGTTTATGTCTCCTTCCTTGAGCCAAATATTTCTAGATTTTTGTCTCCATAGTGATTCTTATCTTACTGCAATAGTGTGATAGTCATATAAGAGTTATACTTCTTTGCCTTGTATGTCCATTTCATAACCCTTCTCCTCAATTTATTCTTCAATATTTTAAATTTATGATTTTAAATATTTTTTTAAAGGTATACATTCCCAAAGACTTATTTACTCCATTGTTTAATCTTTATTTTAGCCTTTTTCAAAATTTTAGCCAAGTTGAACATAGATGAACCATTATCATTTGGATACCACCATTCTAAAATCCTATCATGAATATCAAGATGAGCAAACCACATGTATTACATTCTAAACATATATCTATTTACCTTATAAATTTGATCCTTCATGCTCAAATCTAGTGGGTTATGATTGGATCCAATCATAAGGAGATCCTTAAGAGATAAATTCTTATATTCTAACCAATCTAAAAAAACTAATATCTTTCTAAAGATTTCTTTAGGATGTAATAGAGTAGGGATCATATATATTAGATAAAATTCACTATTTATTAACAATCACATTAGTGAAAAGGACTAACAAATGGTGTTGAGACTTGAGGATAGGTTTTATCAATATAAATTTAGAATCCCCAAAGGTTATGAGCTCGCTTGAACCTCTAAATGCACTAACACAAACTACTTCAGCCTCACCCCAATACACATTTTTATGATTCATAAAGAATTTTTCCTCAATCTTAGATTATTGAATTACTAAAATAACTATATTATTAGTCCTTTTAAATTCCCTAAAAATGTTTTGCTTAGCTAAACTATGAATTCATTTGATTTTCCAAGAAAAAACAACATGATTAATTATTGGGTGAAGATATACCTTCTTTAAATGGGAGGATTTTTTGACATCCATCTACTATGTCTTCCTTGGTACATTTTTTGAAATTATATTTCTTATAAGATTTACCTATTTTGAGTGGATATTTGTAAGCTATACCTTTGCTAGCTCTCCATGTGAGAATAGATGATGTAATTTTTGCTATGGAATTATTCTTAGGTGTGACTTTTACTTATTGAGAGTCTATTGCCTCTTCATTGACCAAAACATAAGGATTATTGACCACATCCTTATAATATTCTATGTTATTAATGTTTACCGCTTCCTCTTGTATTTCTTCATCTTGCTCAAGAAATCCACACTTATTTGGAGACCAAGGAATTATTTTTTCTAGTACTTCTACCTCAACATTATTAATATAAATGATGATCATATATACTTCCAAATCTATAACCTTTTGATTTACCTAATTGTGTATTGATTCTAATTAAAATTAATCTAGTAAATTTTATTAACCTTCCATTTCTGTGATTTTCTTTTCCTCAAGTTCTAAAACAAAATTGGAAATATTTGAATCCTTTAAATTGACATCTGGATTTACATTATCCCCCTCCTTTATGCCTTTTTTGGAAAATATTGAGTCTATTTTCTTTGGATCTCCCAAAACCAAAAGTTTGGTCTCTAACCTTTCAACCTCCTTAAATAAAACTCCCCATTTCCTTTGCCATATTGTAGTATTAGGGACATAGGAACAAAATTTTGAAGAATGCCCACGTTTATGATACTTATCACATAATAGGGTAGATATTTTAGACTCAATTTTTTTATTTATAACTCCATAAGGACTATGCATAAAAAATGAGGATAGGAGTTCTTGAGTCACAAAAAGTGTTCACACAAAACCTAGCATGAACAAGCCTAGATATGGCTTTGGTAGTAGAATCAAAAGTAACTAGATATCCAAAATATTTGGTAATGTTAATAAGCAAATATTCCTCCCAAAATTCAATGGGAAAACTAGGCAAACTCACCCAAATAATCATGAAGTTAATGCTTTATTTCTTAGGATCAAACCCTGTGTGTCATTTTTCATAAAAAGACTAGATTTTCCAAAAAAACAAGGATCCCCTATAAGAATGTTAACATAAACTTCTCGGTTATTGAATCTGATCATTAATAATCCATTAAACATTTATATAATGTCCACATGAACTTTAGGGCTCCATTTTCCTTTTTCCTAAGATTTGAAAGAGTTGATATTGGGTCTAGCTCCCATAAATTTGATTACTAAAGCTTGCTCCATTCTTAATGAGGCAAATTTTATGAGAGGAGTCAATTGACCATGAATATTTTTCCATCCTTTATATTTTTTATATGCTTAACTAACTTTTTTTACTTCTTGTCAATTGATCCAATCAATTTGGCACTCCAAGATGACATACCTAGCACCTGTCTAGAGTTTGCAAAGTCTAAGCTATTAGGTCCTCTAAAAATATTCCCTCTATCTGTCCTTATCCTAACATGGATTTGAACCTACTAACCCATGTGGCTTCATCCTCTCCATTTCCATCTCATTTCTCTCTTTTTGAGTCCATATTTGAAAATGTTATTTCTCACTCTCCTCCATATCCACACTGAATGCTTCCTATGCTACCCCCAATCACCATACAAGTTGAACAAAGAGCATAAGGAAATAAGTTATTTATTATTATTTAGTTATGAAAATTTTGAAATATAATAAACCATTTCTAGGTAAATATAAATTTATTCCTTGGTGATGACATGCCCAATAATTTAACTTTTCTTTGGGTTTAGGGAGATCTCATATCTATAGAAACTGTCAAATAATCTCTATAAGTGATCCACATGATCAATTATGTGTTTAGAAAAGACAGTCAAGTAATCCATATAAATGAAGATAAATTTATCAATAATTCCTTACAAATAAAAATTCATGGCTCTTTCAAAAGTATCACCTACATTGATTAATCCAAATGTCATTATTTTATATACAAAAGTTCCCCACTTGGTGGTGAACGTAATCTTCATTCTATCATCAATTTATACCAATACCAGGTTGTAACCTAAGAAACCATTTAGAAGTTATATCATCTCTGAACTACTAACTATATGAATCACTTCATCTAAGGCAAGAAATAATTGTGTTTTTTAAGATTGGGTAAGGTTCCTAAAGTCCACATAGTCTAATTTATCAATTTGTATTTCCAACAAGGACTAGGTTAGCTACCCAAGTCGAATGTATGATAAGAAATATGATTTTTGCCTCTATAAACTTTTGGAATTCATTTTAAACAATAGGCTCTAGGACAATATTGACTAGTCTCTATCCCTACTTGAAAGTATTTTTTTCTTATTTCAATGGTATAGTATGTGTGATGACTCTAGGATAAAAAACATTCAAGTATTTGTAGGCCCAAACAATCACATCTTTGTATTATGTTAATAAATATTTAAACACTAGCTTCTCTTATTTTATATAGCTTAGTCCAATGTTAATTTTTTTAGGGTTTTCATCCATACCTAAGTTTACCTTTGCAAAATCACACTCATTAGTTTTATATTATTTCTACTTCTTAGGTTGATATTCCATGTCAAAGAGTTTCTCTAGGGAGACCATTACTTTGGATATATTATTTTATTTTAATTGGAGGATATCATCATTTTTCTTATCCTCTTAATTCATTGGATCAAAATCCTTCTCATCAATAATCTGAGACTCAAAGGCACCAAGATTTACCATGAACTAAATAATCTAGTGATCATCATCAAGTACCTAGAAATGATCAATGCAATCAAGAATTGATGGACATGGCACTAGTTCCATAGATAATTTATACATTTTTAATCTTGGAGTAGAGATAAATTGTCTATAAAGGTAGTCAGGGAATTAATTATTTGATTTTACTCCCTAGGGAGTAATTTTATATTAGAAGCCTCAGATGATTCAATCACATCCTAAGATCTATGTTTATACTTCTTGAAATATGATAGTTTGCATTAATATTGACTCATTATCTAACTGACCACTAGTTTGAAATCTCTAAACATCAACATTTATTAGGTAATGTGTTATAACACAAAATGTGGCCCTAGAATCAAAACCTCATATTTTTCATGGTTATTGATGCATGAGAATTATAGTTGAAAGGCACAAATGTATTGCCTCCCATAAGTATTACTTAGTGGTATACCCACACCAGAGCCTTGTTTGGATTGAGATACATAAAATTACAAGGTCAAAAACTATGAGTGACCTTCAAATTCTCATTCATGTCTTTTGGCTGGTTGTGAAGGTATAGACTCCTATGTGTGATGAAACAAAGTTCATTCTCTCATTTTTGGCATTATATTTTGTGATCATATGATTCATTTTTGGTTCTTTATCAACCATTATATTATTTACTACTCCTTTACATGGTAACCACATGTATTATAAATCTATAGCCATGCATCCATTCAATATTTTTGACTAGCCACGACCTAAGAGAAAATTGTGAGCCTTAAGAATGTCAAAAACTAATATATCAATATACTATTAGACAAGGGGTTCAAATTCAATCCAACTTTTAGCATTTATAAATTTTATAACAACTAGGATTAAATATTTTCCCATGTTTAGAAATACCCTTTTAGACTTTTCTAGGGTCAATCTTAGTCTTTTGCATACCCCCATGGGTATGATGTTGGTTGAGACACTTGAATCAACTATGAAATTATGTACATTTTTTACAAATATTCTAATAATAAAAATAAAGGGTGGGACCTTAGACTTGTCCTTATACACAACCATATTTATATGTATAACTTTAAAATTATTAGCGGATGGTTTATTAGTCAAAGACTTGAGTAAAATATCTCTTTGTTCTATGATATTAGCCAAATCATGAAGAGTAATATTGTCCTTTATTTTATTCATATCCTTAACTATATTATATAAAATATTGGTGCTTATATTAGCTTCATGTTGATGATCTTTCACTTTAGGAGGAGGTAGATTATTATTCATATTTGGTTAAGGAGCAGTGGATGCCTTATTAGTGGGGGGTGTGGAAGATTTGTCAAGTTGTTGATTCCTATTTTTCAGATTAAAATTTTGTTCCTTTGAAAAATTTTAAAGGCATGAATTTCATTTGCGTTATCTTTTGGTTCATTTTCATCCTCAATAGGGAATAGAAAATCATATGTCTCAAATAACATGGCAACACTAGGAGTTTTAGAGGCACTAAATATAGATGAATCAGGTTGATTTAAGATTAACTCATATCTTTCCATATCCTTTTGACATATTTCAAAAGTATTACAAAATTATATACAATGTAGTTCAACATGATTGGTAGTGTTATAGATAGAACACCAGTTGGGTAATGTTGTTGTTGACCAAATTTGGCCCTTCAGGCCAAAATTGGACACCCCTATTTGAAAAAAATCATCTAAGTCTATATTTTTGGTCAACTCCAATATGTAAGAATTATTATATACAATCCCCCAATAAATGTATAAGTCTATTCCTTTCGAAAAGTTCATTTTTGGTCTTTGCTAAGCCTTTGCCAAATTCTTTAGGGTTTTTGTTTTAAGCCTTTCCTGAATTATTTTAGAATTTTTGTTTGAGGCTTTTTCCCTAAGTGTATTTCAGTTGAACTTTTCATTTGGCCAAGTAACAAATTCTTTTAGACAATTTTTCCAAGAAAAATCTTCCAAAGATAAGTGCTAAATTCTTTCGAACAAATTATCCACACAATTTTTTTGAAGGATATGTTTCAACTTTTTGGAAGGACTTTTTCAAACTAAAGGACACTTGTAATTTTTTTGAAGGACACTCACAAATTTTTCAAAAGGGTATGTTTCAAATTTTTTAAAGGAATTGTTTTAGACTTTTTTTTGGAGACAACTTTCTGAAAGGCACTTCAACTTTTCTGAAGGGTATGTGACAACGTTTCTGAAGGGTATGTTTAAACTTTTTTAAAGGGATTTTTCAAGCTAAAGGACACTTTTAACTTTATAGAAGGGTCATTTATAACAAGACCAAAATGTAATTTTTATAAAGTCTAAAGGGTATTTCAACTTTTCTGAAGGGACATTTTCAAAAAGTCTAAAAGATTATTTTCGTGGGAAGGTGAACCATTTCAAAAAATCTAAAGGGTATTTTTTCCTTTTGAAAGATCATTTTAAAAAGACAAAGGACACTTTAAACTCTTTTGAAGGGTCACTTTCAAGAAGCCAAAGGGTATTTTCATTTCATAAAAGGCCTTTTTCACTTTGTTTAAGGGTCATTTTAAAGAACCAAAAGGGACAAATGGAAAGTCCAAAAGAATTATTTTGAAAAGATTGTTCAAAGAATTCTTTTAGAAAACTTGTTCAATACAAAGGAAGCAAAAGTGAAAATAAAAATGACCATAGGAAAAATGTCTGAAGAAATGCCTAAGGAGTGACAACCTCCAAAATGTCAATTTTAGACAATAGAAAGTAACCATTGGAGTTTAAAAGAAGGTTTGATAGGAACCTGAAGGTGAGGATAAAGGTAACAAGTGGAAATTATAACTAAGGTATTTGTTTCAATTATAACTTATTCAACTGTAGCTAGCTTATTTGAAACTAATTCATTTGGTGACATGGTATAGCTCACCCACCTCTCTCCTGCATGCAAATGTAACTTATTCTTTCAAGATGACACATGTCCAAGTGACCCTTGAACTTCCTCTGATTAATCTACCTCTCATGCCTATATATATGCATTCTCTTGGCTCATTTGGCAACCTCTACTGGTTATTGGAAAAACACTGGCTAAATTTATACTTGTAAAACTATTGAAGAAATATACAAGTGGTTACACCATTCACACATTGTAATATTGAGTATAGGTTTGAATCTTGTTGGTAATGACTAGTGAAAGAGTCACTTTTCTAGCATGTCAATCTATGCTCACTTACCAAAGTGTAAAAGTAGGTCTTTGTTAGTATTCCTTACTAAGTGTATAAGAGTCTATGAATTGGTATATGTTCATTATCTTTATGAAATTATTCATCACCCTCCTAAGTGTCAATTGCCTTCTTGAATCTAACTTATGATACACTGAAGCAATAATGTCTTTTTGTTGTGAGTTTGTGTGAAACATCCTTGTTTACCTTTAAGTAGTGGATTTTTAGTCAAATAGGAGGATAATACATATTGGTGCATCACCATTTTATTTTCTTATTTTTTTTATTAACCCTTTTCATACACAATTGATAGATTAGAGAGATCTTTAAAGGTGCATCAAGGAGAGATAACCCCTAATCTAGAGATTCATCTCAATGAAATTGTCACCCAAAGAAAGAGAGATGATTCTATTTTTTTGATTGGATGAGGAGAGATAAACATCTCCTCAAGGGTATAAATCTAAGAATCAATAGTTTTTGGCATGTTTGATGGGACATCTAAGTCCTAAAAGATTGCTCAAGATTGGTGTTGGTCTTAGAATTGTTGAAGAGAAAGAAACATCTACAGTCAGTACCTAGTGACTCCATTGAAGATTTCAAGTATTTTTTGATGATTAGTCCTATTTTCCATGACAAAGGTGACTACTAGGTCTACTACTAAATGTGTACCCTTAAAGTTTGTGGAATTACCTCCATATTCCATGAAAAGGTTTAGGTTTATCAACACTCATCCTTATAAAAGAGATTTTGTGCTTAAAGCTTCCAAGTTTGTGTTCCATTCCATCCCTAACACCCATAGTGATCATTCAAAAATGGAGAGAAGACAACCTTTTGTGCTTTTCACCAGGGCATCTCCCTTGCATCTCACCCAATATGATCAAATTCTAGGAGCATCCCTCAAACCTATCCCATCTTTTAGTAGAGATAATCCTATTACTGCTATTGAACACATCAAGAATATATAAAAATTTTGTAATATCCACAACATCACCTAAGAAAATGTATCTATTAGGTTGTTGTCCTTATCCTTCAAAGGAAGTGTTTTGGATTAGTATGGGACCCTACATATAAATTCTATTGGCTCATGGGATGAGTTAGGGACCCTATTAACTGATAGGTTTGGTGAAAAGAGTGATCACCTATCTTTAGATTAGTAGTTGACAAAAATAAATAGGGTACCACATGAATTCATGCATGATTTTAATACTAGGTTCCAAAAAAATTGGGACAATATCCCAATTCTTGTGAGGCCAATCATAAACTATGCATTTTTGTACTATTTGAGAGCATTGAATAGTGGCATTGCCATGATGGTTCAATCTATGGGTGGAAACACACTTATTTCCACCTATGAAATAGACATAAATGTTGAGAATTATATTATCCAAGTGGTAAAGATAATTGATAGACCTCTAATGCCACTATTTCTTGATTTGCATTCTCCTAGTCAAAGTGCATTACCCATTTTAGCTCCTTTTCTTGGTCAAGAAAAATCCACCATTGCCCCTACCAATGATATACATGAAGTCAAAAAATTTATCCAAGGTATTACTAAAGAATTGGTTGCTCTCAAAATACAACAAGGTCAAGGTTATAGACCATATCAATCTTACAATTAGTTTGGACAAACAAATAGACCTTATTTTCAAGGCAATAATCAAGGACAAGGCCAAATTACCTGTGTCAAGCCTTATCAAAGTTAAAATCCTAGTGCTCCCTCATCCTCTAAGGCCTTTGTCTGCACTGAAAACAATTTGGTCTAAGAAAAACCCAACTTTCCAACTTTTTAACATGGTCCTAAGGCCCTTGTCCCCACTCAAAACAATTTGGTCTAAGAAAAACCCAACTATCCAACTTTTGAACATGGTCAAGAACAAGTTGCTTATGCCAATGAGATGCAAAATCAAGGCATGACTACACAAGGTGATCAAACATCTCAATTTTTAAATTTTGAGATGCCAACACAATTATACATGGAGAATAAATAGGTTAAGTCTAATTAAAATCTCATGAATTATTTGGATGGTGATTTTTGTGCCATTAATTACTTGGGGAATACAAGTAATAAGAATACTAGTGCTTCCTCTAATACTAGGTCCAAAAGGAGGGCTATTGAAGAAACTAAAGGAACCAATCAAGGACCTGACTTGAATCTTAAATCAGCTAAGATTGGATGTGGGTGTAATTAAGCTCCTAAAACACAAGAAAATTAGAGGATTCCAAGTTTTAGGCCAATTTCTACAACTCTACCTACACATGCTACATCACAGAGTGACAATGTTCATAAAGAGAACCCCAAGGTGAGTAATCCTTCCATCAATGTGGTTCACTAGATGAAGAATATTAATATGAATATTTCATTATGGTATTATATAACATTACCAAGGCATAAATATATAATTCAAAAATAATTTCATGGATTGGGCAAACAGGCTAGCCCATCTAGAAATGACAATGTGGTTTTGGTCAATGGAACTCAATCCATAGATGGTCAAGTGAATAAAGATGAGAAGACTCCCCCTTTTTATGTATCTATAGTTATTTTTGATTTCTTGGTTCATAATTTCATCATATATAGTGAAATGAGCACATTAATTATGCCCAAATGTATAACAAATAAGCTAGGGCTCAAGTTTGAGCCAATGACTCAAGGCATTTTACAATTGGATGGATCACCTCCAAGACCTTGGTGATAGTGAAAGTTTTTAATTTGAACCTCATTATTGTCCTAATTTTTTAATTCCCAATGATTTGGTAGTAGCATATTTTCTTCCCTATTTTTCTCTTCACTTTTCAAGGGACTTTACATCGAAGATAGTTGGATATTTGGTAGCCAATTGGTCGTACACGATGTTTAGAATAAAATATGGCACTAACGTGAAGATTGAGTCAGAACCTATTCATATAAATAACTTGGAACCATATTCACCTAAGGTGGTAAATTTTAACTATGCCATCACTGATGAAGAGGAGCTTCATGATAACCAATCTCCATCATCTTCCCTTGAGGGAGTATCTGATTTGTTCTTAGATGAGTGTGGAGATGACAATTATGAGCATGAAATTTACAAGTTTATTGAATAATATCATATTGAAGTATATTATATGATTGTTAAGGGATATTTAATACCTAAATTGATTGAACCAAGTGAGGATGTGAATGGCTTTTGCCAGCTCTTCTTTGATCAGTCTAGAAGCAAGATGGGGGTAGGTGGTGGAGCTATGCTGGTTTCACCTTCAAAGGAAAGGTATTTTCAGCCATCAGATTTCAATTCTCATGTACTTGTAATGTGGTAAAGTATGAGGCCCTTATCTAAGGCCTTGAATGGTCAAGGAAAATGGGTGTCAAGGAATTGCAAGTATTTGGTGATAGCAAGCTTGTAGTGAATCAAGTTAGAGGGTAGAATTTGACCAAGAACTCCTTGCTCTAATCCTATAAGCATAGAGTTTTGGACCTTGTATAAGATTTCATATATTTTAACATTATATATATTCCAAGGGAAGAAAATAAACATGCTAATAGGTTGGCATCTATTGGTGCTCAATTTGATGTTCCAAAGGGCATAAAGGAAGACAAAAACTAGCCCTATCTAAAGGTGATTGTGAGACCATCCACACCAGAAAATGTCACCAATTGGTAGGTCTTCTATAGTGACCAAAAATAGAACTTTTTATACAAGAAGAGGTTGATTTTTCTTCTAAGAATCAGTCTAAACTACATCAACAATATGGAGGGCATATTGTCCAATTAAAGTCCAACACACTTCCTAAAGGCTTAGTGACTCTTTAGAGATTTTTCAACAAGGATGACTAGATCAAAAATGAAAAGGTAGGTATGTCCACTAAGAAAGAGAAATATGAAAGGGTAGAAATATTTAAAGATAATATACTTGCACTTGGGAAGGTATGCACTAGTCAAGAGAGGCATGATTTCATTGAACTATGCAAGGAGTTTAGTGATATTTTTTCATGGGGGTATAGTGATTTCAAGGGTTTTGACCTAATCTTGGCTCAACACACCATAGATCTAGATGAAAATTAAAAACCCATCAAGTAGAGAGAAAGGCCAATAAATACCAATATTGAGCCTCTCATGAGGAAAGAACTCACCAAACTAAGTCCAAAATCATCTTTCCCATCAAGCATTCTTCTTGACTGGCCAACTTAGTCCCTATTAGAAATAAGAATGGGGAGATCAGGTTGTGTGTGGACTTTAGGGACTTGAATAGAGTGTCTTTTAGAGATCATTATCCCCTCCATTCCATGGAGAAAATTATATAAGTGGTGGTAGGTGGTGAGAGGTTTTCCCTCCTGGATGGTTATTCTAGGTACAATTAGATTTTGGTGAAATAAAGTAACCACTAAAAAATAGCCTTCACCACAAAATGGGGCACATAATCCTATATTAACATTAAAATTAGATTTTCAAATGTTGGAGCTAATTTTTAACCTATAATGGATATGGCTTTTCAAGGATTAATCAATGACATTGTATTGGTAAATCTTAATGATGTGACATTTTTCTCCAAGGAAGAAAAAGATCATTTGAATCACCTAAGACAAATTTTTGAAAGGTGTAGATAGTTTGGGATATCTCTAGACCCAAATAAGTGTGTGCTTATTGTTCATGAAGGCAAAATCTTAGGATACATTATTTCTAAGAAAGGTCTATCTATCGATCCTAAAAGGGTAAGTACCATGTTGGAATTATCTTTGCCTAAGCATAAGAAAGGTTTGTAAAGTTTCTTTGGAAATATAAATTTCATTAGGAGGCTTATTCCTAATTTTTATAACTTGGTCAAGCCCTTAACCTATATTCTAAGGAAGGATGATAGATTCACTTGGACAAGAAAAAAGAAAGAATGTTCTGAGGAGATCAAGTAAGCCATTGCCAAGCTCCTACTCTTACAAGTCCAAAATTCTACAAGGATTTAAATTTGTACACTTTTGGGAATAAAGAGATAATCTCTACAATGCTTACTCAAGATAATGATAATATTTTTGAAAAACCTATTGCCTTCTTTAGTCAAGGTTTGGAAGGCTATGAGATAAGGTACACATATGTTGAGAAATAAGTGCTTTTAGTCATAATTAGTTTAAAGAAATTTAGGCATGTGTTGTCTAATAACAAGATTCAAATTTTTTTTCCTCATCCTAGTGTGAAATAATTTATATTAAGTAGAGATTTGAATGATAAAAAAGTAGGTTAGATCACCAAAGTGATGGAGTATGATGTGGAGATCAAAACAACCAAGCTAGTGAAGGGAAAATGACTATGTGAGCATCTTGATTCAAAATCAAAAGATAAAATAGAGGTTGATTTGAAACTCCATGATGACCCTATATAAATTGTATCTTTAACCATGATTAAAGATACAATTTATATAGACATGATTCACTTCCTTCAAACTGGTGAGTGTCCACAAGGTCTTGATAGGGCCAAAAGAAGGTATTTTAGGATACAATCCATTCCTTATGTACTTTTTGATTAAGTGATATTTATAAATTAGTTTTTAGGTGTGTTGTTGAGATGTATTGATTTAGATAAAATTGATAAAGTGTTGTATGAGTTTCATGATGGACCAACTAGTGGTCACTTTACTCCAAGAACAACAATTGCTAAGATTATGAGGGTTGGTTACTTCTGGCATAGCTTGTTTAAGGACACTCATGCTTGGGTAAGGAAATTACAAAAGTTTTATCTTTTTTATGAAAAATAAAATTTAGATACCTTACCTCTTCATTCAGTCTAGGTTGAGAAACCTTTCATGTAATGGGGTTTGGATTTCATAGGTTTGATCAATCCTCCTTCTAGTGTTGGTCACAAGTGGGTTTTGATAGCCACTAATTATTTTACAATATGGGTGGATGCTATAGCTCTTAAGGAGGTAAATGAAAACTTAGTCCTAGACTTCTATGAAGGTATATTAACTAGGTTTGGATCTCATTCAATAATCATTTCAGATAATGCATTAGCCTTCTTATGAACATGAACAAGTGAATGGTCTTTAAAGCATGGCATCTATCTTAGCACCTCTTATAACTACTATCCCCAAGGGAATAGATTAGATAAGTCCATAAACAAGAACTTAATCAAGATCATAAAGAGGATAATGAATGAGAATCAAAAGACTCAGCATACCAAGTTGAAAACAACTCTATGGGCTGATAGGATCACCCAAAAAAGAGCAATTGAGAATTCACCATATACACTTGTATATAGAAGGGAAGCTAGAATTCCTATCTCACTCAAGTTACCAAATCTATATCTCATCAATCAACTAAAATTGATGGAGAATGAGAGCATGAAAGTTAGATTTTTTGAGTTGATGGAGCTTGAGGAGACAAAAGATCAAGCTATGCACACCATGAGTACTTACCAGCAACAAAAAAAGAAGTATTTTGATAAAAAAATCCATGCCAAGGAGTTTAAAAGAAGGATAAATTATCCTGAAATGGTATGAAGATAGGGCCAAGCCTGGAAGACACACAAAGTTTGATGTTTTGTGGAGTGGCCTATATGTGATCACACATTATAAACAAAACAATGCTTTTCAACACTCAAAATTGGATTGAGAAGAGCTGCATACCCTAGTCAATGGGATATATCTAAATCATTATTGCTGAGGTTTCCTTTTCTTTTGTACATAGTTTTCTAGTTTCCTTATATCCCATAAATTCTTATTTTCTGTTGTCTTTGCTTGGTCTTGTTGTTGTTGTTGTGTGGTGTGTTTCCTTGTGTTTTGTTTTGGCATCCTTATAAGTCATCTTAAAGAATCCATTAACTCCATTATCCCTTAGTTGGATAAGGCTATTGGTATGATTAGTATAGCAGGCATACTACCCCTATGAGTCACCAATTTGTTGACCAAATTTTGGCCTTTTACGCTAAAATTGTCCACTCCTATTTGCAAAAAATCATCTAAGTCTTTATTTTTGGTCAAATCTAGTATGCAGGAAGTGTTCTTTACAAGCCCCCAACAAATGTATAATTTTATTCCTTTCGAAAAGTTCATTTTTGGTCATTGCTAAGCCTTTACCAAATTCTTTTAGGTTTTTGTTCTAAGCCTTTACCAAAATCTTTCAGACTTTTTGTTCAATGATTTTTCCTTAAGTGTATTTCCTTTAGATTTTTCATTCAACCAAGTAACGAAATCTTTTGGATAATTTTTTTGAGACAAATCTCTCAAAGACAAGTGCTAAATTCTTTTGGATAAATTATTTGTACATTTTTTTTAAGGATATGTTTCAACTTTTCTAAAGGACTTTTTCAAACTAAAGAACACTTGCAATTTTTCTAATGGACACTCACAACTTTTCTAAAGGGGATGTTTCAACTTTTCTGAAGGAATTATTTTAGACATTTTGTCTGAGACAAATTTTTTGAAAGGCACTTCAAATTTTTTGAAGGGTATGTGACAAATTTTATTAAGGGTATGTTTCAATTTTTTTGAAGGAATTTTTCAAGCTAAAGGACACTTTAAACTTTCCTTAAGGGTCATTTACAAGAAGGCCAAAAGATTGTTTTTGTGAGAGGGTGGACCATTTCAAAAAATTTAAAGGGTATTTTTTACTTTCGAAATATCATTTCCAAAACTCAAAGAACACTTATAACTCTTCCAAAGGGTCACTTGCAAGAAGTTAAAGGGTATGTTCATTTCAGAGAAGGCCTTTGTCACTTTGCTGAATGGTCATCTTAAAGAACCAAAAGGGCCAAACAAAAAGATTGAAAGAATTCTTTTGAAAAAATTGTTTGAGGAATTCTTTCGGAAAATTTGTTCAATAGAAAGGAAGTAAAAGGGCAAACAAAAATGAACATAGGAAAAATGTCTGAATAAATACTTGAGGAGTGACACCCCATAAAACATGAATTTTAAACTACAAAAAATAGTCATTAGAGTTTAACAAAAAGGCTCGGTAGGAACCTAAAGGTGAGGATAAAGGTAACAAGTGGAAATTATAACTAAGGCATTTGTTTTATCTATAAATTATTCAACTGTAGCTAACTTATTTGTAACTAATTCATTTGGTGACATGGTGTAGCTCACCCACCTCTCTCCTGCATGCAAATGTAACCGATTCTTTCAAGATGACACATGTCCAAGTGACCCTTGGACTTCCTTTGATTGATCTACCTCTCAAGGCTATATATATGCATTCTCTTGGCTCAATTGGTAACCTTCACTAGTTATTAGAAAAAAATTGGCTAGATTTGTACTTTTAGAACTCTTGAATAAATATACAAGTGATTTCACCATTCACACATTGTATTATTGAGCATAGGTTTGAATCTTGTTGATAATGACTAGTGAAAGAGTCACTTTTCTAGCATGCCAATCTATGCTCACTTACCAAAGTGTAAAATGGATGTTATTTTAGGTCTCTATTAGTATTCTTTACTAAGTGTTTAAGTGTCTTAGAAGTGGTATATGTTCATTCTCTTCATGGAATTATTCATCACCCTGATATGTGTCAAGTATCTTCCTAAATCTAACTTACAAAATACTGATGTAACAATGTCTTTTTGCTGTGAGTTTGTGTGAAACATCCTTTTTTACCTTTAAATAGTTTATTTTCAATAAAATTATAGGATAACACATATTGGTGCATCACCATTTTGTTTTCTTAGTTATTTTTATTAACCCTTTTCATACACAATGTATATATTAGAGAGATCTTTAAAGGTGCATGAAGGGAAGCTAGTCCCTAATCTATAGATTCATCTCAATGAAATTGTCACCCACAGTAAGAGAGATGATTCCATTTTTCCACTTGGATGAGGAGAATTGAACATCTCCTCAAGGGTGCAAATCTAAGAGTCAATAGTTGCCTCACAAATATTTATCTCAATAAATTTGTTAGGAAAAGGGTCTAAATTATTACTTGACCTATTGAAATGTTTATTGCTTCTATAGAATGGAAATTTCATAGTGGTTTCCTCTCATAAAATGTTACCTAAGCATTTTTCATGCTCATAAACTCATTTCTAAGATTTTATACCATGCATTGGATGGCATCCAACTCAATTTTTATGGAATCAAAGGTTCTTCCTTTTATGGTAGAATTGTTGACTGGAACTAAAGATTGATTCTGATTGTGTCTGTTTGGCATGTGTAGGATGATTTAGAAATCTTAGGTTTTTATTTGATACATCATGAGTTAGAGGCAAGTGATTGAAATAATATTTCTTATTATTTACTAAGACATTCTAATCTATGTTTTGAATAGGATTCATAAGCAAGAAATTTGGATTAATATTAGGTATGGTTCAAAATTAAGGATTTAATTGAATATCAATGTTAATAGCCTAAGCATAAGCATTTTCCAAGTTATTAATATTCAAATCTATAAATAGGAATAATTTAGTCATATAATATTTAACATTTTTATATATCTCCAATGCTAAGGCAACATTATATTTGTATGCATCAGCTACACAAATATACATCTTTTAAATATTACATTAAAATCCCTAATTGGTTCATTGGGTTCCTTTAACATGCTGGGAAAATGATGGCATATCACATTATGGATGTTAATTTTTTTAATTATTTCATGAATGTGTCATGACATTAGGTGCATGTTGTATTTTAACTTTCTATAAGGTTGAGGAACTAGTCATAGGCAACATCTTATACTATGAATGTGAATAGTATTCATGTAAAATCATCATGAACTATGTTTAGTAACACTAGAGAAATATTGAAATATTTCACATTTTTCTATGTAGTTTTTCCCCCAGAAGGAGAGAATCTAGGAAGATATTTCTCTAGTTTCCTAGGTAGATCATAGATGACACTAGCTATGGTGATGGATGAATTAACTAAACTAACTATAATAAAGTACTGATGTTGATTTCCATAGGTCAGTGAATTTAGATGGGTATGATATATCATAGGGAAATATCTAATTGATATGGGCCTTTGGTGAACCTATAAAGTTTATATAAATAATAGACCATAATTAGAATTGGCCTTTGACAACCTTACTAGGGGATTTAGTGTACACAGCTTAAGTGGATCTTAGTCAATCAAATATTTTGGGACCTCTTTCTAGTGCCACATAAATTCCTATTGATGTGGTTTTTATGTACACTAATGGAATCATAGAAGTAAAACTCTAAAATTATAAAATAAATGAAAAGATTCGCTCTAAAGCATGATCTAAGGGGTATCAATTTTGTAAATAACCATGTGGTGGAATGGTTGTGATTGGAGTGGTTTTTTTTTACCTCAGATGCTTTAGATATGACACAAGTATAGATTATACTTGAGGTAGATGTGTGGATATAACCTATAGTGGAATTGGTAAAAAAATAAAAAGAGGGAAATTAGGGTAGAAAATAAGTATCTATAACTAAACTAAGGAATAAGCGTTTCCAAGCAAACTTCCTCTATCCTAGGATGAGAAAATATTCAAGAACTAGTACTACTACAAATTTACATTAGCATAGTTGGAAAATAGACACAATTAATTGTCAAAATAAATAATTATAATACATTGAATAATTATCATCAAATAAATGGTTAAAACTAGACTACATAGCACATTTCTACCTCTAACTAGTAATAAGTATGAACAATAATCAATGAGCATCTAGACTAACTATTTGTTCAATCCAAAAAAATTCAAGTAAAAAATCAAAAAATGTATTATAGATTATATTAGGTTAATGGAAATTCTTAGTAAGAAAAACATTTGGAATAGACAACACTTCAACACAAACTTACATAACACTACAAAAAATTTACTTGTATTAATTATGAAATTCTCCTCCCTTTGGAATTAAATAAAAACATATACTTATGGATTTCGATGGGGACACCTCATCCTCTAATATGAGTGTAGTTTTAGAGTGTCTAAATTAATATTTGCATTAAAATAATACAATTAATGTATGTTTCTCAATATGAGTAAAAATAATGTATAATTTACACATAGAAGTTATTTTAAAAAATATTCTAAAGATAATTATAATAAGAATAGATTAAAATTAAAAATAAGTCTAAATTGGAACCACCTATTCAACTTGACTCAAATAACTATATAGCTATTTTGGAATCTTTATTCATAGTGACTACAACTATAGTTGGAACTAGAGTGGTATATGGAACTAATGAATATATTATAATTTAAACTAAAGTTGTAGTAGTCATTGATGATGATAGTGGAGGAATTATATCTAACACGCTGACAATAATTGCTCCTATTGGTGTATTCCCTTTGTTGTAGATGAGCATAGGTGGGGGTGTCGAAGGTCAATCATGACTATCATAAGCTCCTATTGAAGTGATCAACTCCCCTTAGCCTTGTAACCACTTATATTATATCATGCTTCTAGTAAATTCCATCTATATAGTCTCAAAATAAATAATGGATATTTTAAATAAAATTGGATCTTTATCCATTAATGATTTAAGCATGGACATATAAGATTTGAATGTTTCATGGTCTCTATCTGAGCCACATTATCCCTATAAAATGTGATGAGGTACACTATTTCATCATTAGTTCTACATGTGGTTTTTTCTACCTTTACCTTAAACCCATCTACTATAACCTATAATAAGTTATCAAAGAAATCCTTAGTGATGATTCCTCCCTACGGTGTACCTATACCTATAATTATTGTGTCTCAAAGGACTCTAAATAACATTTTGTTCTTCATTAAGAAAGTGTTTTACTAGTCATTTCATATCTTGGTGTTTTTATACCAAATATGTTGGTTTAATACTTATACATTTTTTTGCCAGGGTTACATCTAGTGAGAGCATCAAGTTCAAATGTTGGTTTGCCTTCAATATGGTATCTTTATAGATGAATGTTAGTTTGTCCTCTGAATACTTTATTGTCTCATGAAACTTGATGCCATCTCCCCATAGTGTCTAATTTAGGATCTAGTTATTTTGAATATGCACAAAACATGGTAAAAATTTATGACAGAGCTATATACATTGTCAATAATATCCATATGATACTTATTCACACATTGTTATTCCATTCTATTTTTATACTAATGCATCCCTATGAACATATTTTTTATAACTCCACCTTAAAATTTAACCAATATGAGGGGATATTATTCAAATTCATTTTAAGTCTCCAAACTTGCTCTTCCTCTTCTTAGTTAATGTAAATAATTCTTATTTCTTCTCAAGATCAACACATTTTCCATCCACCATCACTATCCTCTTCCTTACTCTTTACAATATGTGTTTTACTTTGTCTAACTCCATAATTTTTTTAGGTCACTTAGTGATGATTAAATCCTACCACATAGTTTCTTCTTCTTTTAATTGTTTAATCTAGGCATGGGTCACCATCATAATTTTCTCAGTGGCTTGGGTTGAGACAAGAAAGTAGAATGTGGAGGGTTACTTGAGGGTCCCATTAATTAAGTTGGAGGGATATCCATGGAGGATGAAATGGAGGGTGCATATGGTTCAAAGAAGGTAGGTAAAACTTTTTTCCCAATTGTGTTATTGATCTATGGAGGAGTCATGCTGGTGTATTTAGTTATATATGGGGTCTTGTGAATAGATAAACTAATGAATAAGTTTTAATGGAATTAGATACATAATAATTAATTATGAAAATGGTTTTATTTACATAGACTAGGTGGAAAAATTAGCTTTAGATATTAAATCTTCAAAATACACATTTATGCCTATTATCCCTTGATTATGGGTCAAAATCCATGGGTGAATTGATGCAAATCGAGTGTATGAATGTGGCACAAAATAATATGTTTAATATTAGTAAAATAATAAAAATAGCAAACATCATAACTAACTTGGGTAATAACATTATCAAATAAAAAAATTGATACTTAAACTATCGTAGTGGACTTGTCTAAAATATGAATTATAATTGCTTCTATAGCTTTATAATGATCTATAATAGGATAAACCATATAACTAGATTCAATTATTGTAGACTCCATATTATAATTAGGAACCTCCTTAAGGCTATCTTTCCTAGTAAGTTATGGAGTACTGGAAAGCTCATTGCTTATGACTTCCACTGCTTATGGTTATTCAGCATCTAGATTAGGAAATGAGGAAACAAGAAGATTATCCTTAAGTTATTCTTGCATGACTTAATCTAAAATGTTTTCCAACCCAATATCCACTTGGCACTCATATTCTTTACTGGGCTCCTCCTCATCCTCTATATATAATGGACCAAGTGTAACACATGTATATTCTATATGTCTCTCTTCTTCTTTAGTAATTATAGGAACTTGAAGAAAATATGGGAGAGTCTTCCCTTTCCTCTTAGAAGGAGATATAAGAGGAGGAGTATTGGTAGAAACAATCCTTGTTGGGGAGGATTAATAGAGATTATAGGTGAGGATGTCATAGTGGAAGGAAATCACTCAGGCTTAGTAGTAGTAGAAATCAGGAGAGACTTAATAGTAGTATAAATCGATGCAAATGCAATAGAAGTAGAGATTTATGTAGAGTCTATAGTCAAAAATACGTTTTTTATGGCATGGAAAACACTCGCTTTTTAAAGTTTTGATGTCTAAGTTATATTAGTAGGTTAAAATAACTAAGTAAGTAGTATGGGTTTCATGGTAGCCAGAGGTGTTGATATATTTTTACAATAGATAGGGTAGTAATGGTTATTGGTCATGCTAGGCTCCTAAATATGTTGGCCCTAATTTTCCTACCAACTTCAATTGTAATATCTTTCCTCTCATATACTAAATGAATGATTACCTAGGCTGGAAATATTTATTCATTATCAATGTCCTTATCATCCTCAAGAGAAATAGTATGGTCATATTTTAATCTCTAAGCAACCCTCATAAACATTGAATATATATGCATATTTTTCATTAGTTCTATGTCATCATTCACATTCATGAATATGGTATCATGACCATAAGACTTGTGCCCATGTTGGATCTTGGACTTGTTTCCATACTTATTAAGGAATCTATAGATAAAATTTTTGGGATATAAAATTAGAGTTGTGCTTTGTTAAAACCATAATGAATTTTGGCCATGCCTACTTGATATAAGTTATCCCACTATGTATAATGCAAGTGACTAATTTTGAGGGAATTTTATGAATAACCTCTTACATAACTACTTATAATTTCAAGTACATGAAATCAGATAATTGTAAAGTAATCTCTTGATCTTCTACTTTGTTTAAAACATGGTATGGTAGATTTAATGAGCCTTGATAGGTTCCCTTAATTCTAATAAATGTGTGTTGCAAATAAAACCAATAATAATCCATTTTACTAATTGACCTTTTGATTAGGTAAAATAACCTTGGAATCCTCTACCCATTAATGGATATATAGATTATTGGATGAATTTTTTTTATCAATCCTCTGAATTTGGATTCTAAACCTGTAGAGATGGAAGATAAAAAAATCATCCCATATCCTATCCTTTGGGTCTTCTATAGATGTCTCTCAAGGTTCCTCTTAAGGAGGGGTCATATTGGTAGTTATGGCATATAACAAATACATCATATATAAATTTACATTATGTCTATTTTTGGCTCTATTCATATCAAACTTCAAACTAAAGATAATTATTTCTCCCAGAGCTAGAATCTTTTTTATAGTTAGGATAATATCCAATAAAGGGATCAAAATCTCTGTCACATAGGTGATATAAGGGAAACCATATAGTATATTCAATAGGGTGACTTTTATTCACACTCTAAGACTAAATATTGTAAATAGGGTGGTATTAATGTGTCCTTTCAACATGATAGGGCTTGGGTATACTACCCATATTTTTAGTGTATCTTTTATGTTATTTTTATCTAACCAAGAATCTAGTATGGGTTAAATGTAGGTCATGTCTGGACTAGGGAGTCTATAATATTTTTATAATGAATTCCAAACATATAAGATATGAGAGTTGAATTTTATGACATGTGAAGTAATTTTCCCATGAATTGCCTAAAATTAAATAAATTGAATAGGAGGTCAATGCATAGAAATACATCAGCTTTGGTAGTTGCATTATGTAGACTGACTACTTTGATTACTAGTATGTCATCTATGTATCTTTTGGCGAAGGTTGACATATGGTTTTTTATCCCATTAGGCTCAATTGCTTCAACCTCAAACCAAATTATTGTGTAATGTTTAAAACTTGTGATCCAGTGCTACTAAATTAAAAATTATGTCTATGTTCTCGGTTCTTCCATATAGATTGAATGTAGATGGATTTGGTTCTCTATATGATGATGCTATTATTTATATTTGAATTATTCTGAGTAGACTTTGAAGTGATAAGTATTTTCAATTGTAGGATAACATAGATAATATTTCATTACATAAATCATAGATAATGTAGCTTTAACTTTTCTTGTGGGGCTAAATATATCGTGTAATTTGTCAAGCCTGACACTTTAATGCATTGGATTGCCCCTACATGATAATTAGTTATAGACAACATTTTGTTTTCCTATAAAATCCAAATTTTTTAATTTGATTTTATGAAGTTGAATTTCACATGAAATTTTTCTACATGGTGCATTGTCATTGATTTTGGTTGCTTAGTCATCTTGTTGAGCCATTCATTTCACCATATGTTGACTTATCACAAAATTGAGGCTTGTTTCCCTTTATTTCTATTATTTCAACTAGAGTGTAACACTTAAATTCAAATCACTTATTCACTTAATTTTAACTTTGTATTTTTTACTATGGGCCTTTGGTCATAATACATTGAGATTCCAACATGTGGCATGATCTTGGTTATCTAAGTAGTCAGGGAATCCATACTATATTTTAGCATATATGTAGAGTTCAAGTCTCTGATATGTTTCCACATGGAAAAATTGATTTAATACATTCAGTCATAGATTTCATATTATATTTTTATGTTTACAAGTTGTTAGTTAATGTGATGCTACCATGTCAAGAATTGTCACTACTTTGAATGGTTTTTAGGATTTGACTATGTACCTTGGTATGGTTAGCCATATGTCTCTAATATTATGACACATGGAACAATCTCACTTATATGGAGGGGAGTAAAGATTTAAAAACTATAAAAGGATCTATCATTTGTGAATGGTTAGTATTGTGTTAAGTGGGTATTCCTTGTTTCTCTACTTTCTTAGATGAATTCGTTAACTATGTGAATACTATTGATTGTAGATGACTGGGATGAAGACACATGTTATAATATCTCTTAACTAGGAACTCAAGAATATTCATATCTCTTAGCTATTAGAACTAATGGAAGTGAGTGATTAGGATCAAGACATGTGGAAGGATATCTCTCACTAAAGTGCTTGGATGAAATTTTATAATTAGAGACTTGATATATAATTTGTAGATAAAAGGAATTGAGATATGTGGCTAAATATCATGGACTTAGATGAAAACCAGACTTAGAGCTTGGAAAATCATAGGTGAGGATGATGGATAGAGACACTTGTCAAGATCTTGTTAACACAAGCGCTTATAAATCATACGTTCTTATCATTGTTAAATTTCACAACCATTTAGGCATAAAAGAAACATATGGCCTAAAAAAGTTGACTTGTGAACTAGTTTAGCTAAAAAAAGTGTAAAAGACCTTGGAAAAATACTCCATTAGTCTTGTTAGTGTATAAATAGAAACCTAAATTTGTTAATCATCTAAAATTCAAATAGGTGCATAAAAATAATTCATTAATTATATCTATTTAAACTCTGAAACTTAAGGTCATAAGACTGTAATCAAATTAATAGAATAAACTATAGTTTAGCATTCCAAAGTTTTTATATCCATTAGACATGAACATGCAATTTTTAGCTCAATATGGGTCCTCATTGAAATTTTAAAAAATGGTGGTGTGTTAGGTAAAACAATTATTTAAAATAGTTCTTGGTTACATGCTACCGTGTTATGTGGCATAACATCTTGTCTATATGTTATATATAATGAGGTAATCTAAATTTTATTATATTAGAGGATATTTATATTATTAAACTAATTTTCCATATATACAATTTAAATAGAGGAAAAGGGTGAAAAATAACTTTTGTAACCAAAGGGTTGTGTAATATTTCATAATATTAAACCACTTAACTAGTTTTGTTAGTTTTGTTAGATGTTTTATATAAGTTTTCAATTTTTAATTACATATTAGATTTTTTTGATGTATTTTAAGATCATTATATGTAATATTAAGTATAGTATTAGTATTTGTATTCATATATGTGAAAATTGATGTCTTATTATATAAGACCAAAATTTTATATCATTCTAAGGCATAATTATAAAACTAATATTATGATTCCCATGATTCCCATTTGATTATATTATGCCATGCTTACTCTATTTTGATGTTTCAAGGATACATTCATGTGTTATAAAAAAAAGAAGAGCCTCTTTCAAATATTAAAGTAAAGTTTGGATACTTTATTTTCTTCTCATAGCATATCATTTTGACTTAATGGATTTTAATGGGCATGGGATGGATTTGAAAATAAAATAATACTTTTGTAATTTTAAATGCTCACGTAATTTATCTTTCAAATTCATGGGTTTATTCATTTAAAGAGTCGGGAGCCTAATATTTATATTTCTCATCTTAAATAAAGCCCATATCCACTTACATAATTATCAAGATTAAAATAGACCATTTTCCACAAATAAATTAAATTTGAAATTAAATCAGAGCATCATGCATGCATTTTAACAAAAGGTTTTGAATGTTCAGGGGATTTGTTGATTGTAGATTAAAAACTCATAATGGTTAAAAAATATACATTCATCAACATGATCAATAAAATGACTACAATCTAAAATATAATGGTCAATATCTTCATTAGAAGGAGAAAAATAGGTATTATATCAACAATGAATTTTTAATTCTCACCAAATAAAACATAGAAGGATAAATATCACTAGAAGTGGGTATTATTAATATAATATTACCACAAAGACAATGTGGAAATATAAAAATTAGATTTGAAAATTTAGATGACCAAACCCTAGAAAAATTTAGAAATATATATTACTTGAGGAATAAAGGTATATGTAAAACATACCAAAAAAAATTAAATCAATTTGAGAAGAGAACTAGCTAAGTAGCAAGCTAAGGTTTTATCAAAATATGTAAAATCAAGGTGTAAATTTAAAATCAATGAAAAATAATAAATCCATCCTAAAAATTTAATAAGAAACCTAAAACTATATAGGAATTTTTAAAACATAAATGGGTTCACCAATTAAGTTATTAAAAAATATGACACTAATGTATAATAACACTAAATAGTAAAATGAAGTGGAAAAAGGAAGTTATATAATATATTATTCTTATTTGTAAATAAATGGATAATATCAAAATAAAAATATATTGATCAATCACACCTTGACATAATTATGTAATTATGGAAGTGCAATTGTGTCAAATTGGAAAGAATGAATGATATTTCTATGAAATATGGACTATTCATTATGCAATAATATATTTAGAACCTAATTATTAACCAAATAATATGTGTAGGTCATAGTTGGATTTTTTCTATGTGATTGATGAATATGTCTTTGGGCAACAAATGTGTACTGCACACCTTTTTTGATTCTATATTTTTCAATTTAGGTTTAGCTCCTAATGCATTATATGATTGTATTTATACTTCTTTGAATTAGTGAGAATAATGTCTAAAGTGATTCCTTCTTCATCTCTTGATCTAGGTTTCCATACCACATATTAAAAGGAGAAGACATATGATTATTTATGTCAATAAATTTTAATGCAGTTGTATCTATGTATCCTACTTTCTAAAATTAGAGCCCATGTAGTTTTTATCTAGTGCAAATAAAATTTCATGTAAGGGTTTCAAACTATTTTTCCATATAACTAATCTGGAGTCTAATTTAGAAAAAGTTTCCAAGTTGTAATGAAACCAATTTCACAGTGTAGATCTCTTTGAGAGATTTTTGATGATTCTTTTGGATCACAAGATGGAGTTTAAATGCCCAAGTTATAGGCTGATGAAGTTCTTTTGCGACAGGGAAAATAAGGAGGTGTCACAATTTGTTTGCAATAAGTGGACCAATCAAAGGCTGACACATGACAGCCAATTTTGTAAATTTATGAAAAAATTTGGTTGGTGTTTGGTCTTAGCCTCCAGTCTTTGACATTGGTCATATGGATAAGCATGGGCCTCACTATTAGCTCACTGGGGCCCTCAGTGATGATCAACACACTTGATTAAGGAGGGGGTGCCTTGGCCTCCATCTCACATTGCATCCTATTTGCATTTGATTTTAAACTATCATTTTGTTCCCATGAAATGCATGTGGGACAATTGATTTAGAATTTTGAAATGCTTTGTAATATGCATTGTTCATTATCAAGCCTTGCAACCATGTGGAGGAGCCATGATAGGCTTGAGAATTCTAAGCCACATAATACCACGTGGAACACTGAAGACCATTTCACAACCGAATGTCAAGTTCATTGCTAGCTCATGACTTGTTAATGCCTCAAGATTGAAGCTGAGTCAAGCTCAAGAATATATGCCTAGATTGGAGACAACTACCATAATACATGCCACATCTGAGTTAACCTACCTCTTGACATATCTTGCAAATGACCACGTCTTATGCCATGAGACATGCCAAATAGGATTAATGCTAAGATCAAGGATTAGATAAGCTTAAGGATGCCTAAGATGGGTAAGACCTAAATAAAAGGGCAAAGCGTGGCTAATGCCATGACTAAAGCCTTGGAGATAGGGATTTTTAAAGACATAAAGTCATTTAAGTTTGCCTAATGTGGGATTAAACAGCTAAGAACAATCTCTATGCAAAAGCCGATGGGTTTAAAACTCATGACTTGCCATGTAAAAGGATAAGAGCCTGATCAACTAGCTTGTGGGAGACAAGATAGAAATAAATCCATGAATTTGTATTTAAATGAGATTAGTTAGCCAATTGTGTATTGGAGAATATAACCCAGTTTGCAGTATTTGGTCATTTTGGAGCCCTTAGAGGCTAAACCAGAGCTCAAAGTAAATTACAAACTTGTTTAGAATTCTGATATGCTCTATTTTGTATATTCATTTACCCATTTTGGAGTTTTGGTGATGTCATTTTAAGCTACGAAAGTTGCCAATTTTGATTTGGAGAAGCCTCTGCGTGTGATTTAGGAAGGTGAAGGATGTGCTGAGTTAGCCAAGGTCTTTTGAAGGTCTAAAACACTATTTTTGCAAAGAGTAGAAATATTTTGTTGATTGTAAGTATTATTTTGGCTTGCAAATTTAGCAACATTAATGGATCAATTCGATAAGAACCTGGGGATGTAGGAATTTTGAACCCCATAAATAATTTCTATGTTTTTTAATTTTTGAATTCATTTTTGCATTTCAAATTCAATTAATTTGCAGATTATAATTTCATATTTTAATCATAATTCAAAATTTAATCATTTGATCATTTACAATAAATTGAGTAAATCAAGAATTTGGCAAATCTGATGGTTTCAATGGATAACTGATGCGATCTTTCAATTCACCTTTATTTCAGTTTTGAAACTTGATTTGAATTAGATTTGACTCAGGTTTTAATCATTCCAACATCTTAAAAATTGAGAAATTTCTACTTCCAATTCAATTTAAATTTTGGAATTGAGAACTTAAAAGATCTTAGTAAATGATTTAAAAAGTAGTGAAGTTCCTATTGGTGTTTATGGATCAAATTTTGGTATTAGAGTAGTTAGAAAGTAGGGCTAGCTTCTGATTGTGATTTGATAGTTGCTTTTAGTTTATTGGTTATCAATATCACTTGATTAGATTGCAGTGTGTAGGTGTGGAATCAGTGTATTTGTAGGAAACCATGGGCAAGTTGTCACATAAAGCTAAGATGGAAGAGCTTGAAGACATCAATACCCAGAGTCGGGATGAGAATGCATTCTTGAGATGCAAGCTCTTAGCTCTTGAAGATCCAATTGAAAGATTGAAATTAGAGCTTGAATCTAAGGATGAGCTCTTGATCAATTACAGTGTGGTGAACCAAAGAAGACCATACCTTCTACTTCAGATGTAGAGACTATGACTGAGTGCACTGTAAGTTATTCACCAAGTAATTTAGCTTCTTCTTTCCATTTAGATTTAGATTCAAGTAATGATGCTTTTGGTAGTTTTGAAAAACACACTAAGAGTATAGGATCCAAATTGTTGAATAAAATGGGCTTTAATGGAAGAGGTCTGGGTTGAGATGGCCAAGGAATTACTAACCCAATACAAGTAGAGCATAGATCTCTTCATATAGGTTTGGGTTACACTAGTGAGCAGGTGGATATTGGAGAAAATTCCTCCACAGCTAAAGGAAGACAATCTTTTGATAGAAAAAGTCCAAGGCCACTAGTAGAGCATGTGTATTGTAAGAGAACAGGTAAACAAGGTATTGAGATTCCACCTCCTAGTTCCTACACTAGAGTTAACACTAAATCTTCTGATCCACTTTTAAGAAATTTGGATTTAACATTTGAAAGATGACGCAATAATTTCCTTGCACTTTTTGTGGGATGCATAACCATAGTGTTGTATTTTGTTGGAAGAGACATGCTTTGATTAAGTAGATTGCAGTTGTTAATAACCATTCTTGTCATGGAAAAGTGAAAAGAGGTAAAAGGGAGACCTCACCTAAGAAGGTTGTTTGCACTCATTGCCATAAGAGTGGACATCAAATTGATCATTGTTTTAAACTTCAATCATCTTCTTATTTTAGACATGGTAAAACTAAGACGATTTATCAACCTATTAATAAGGTTAATGAAGATAAATCAATCCATTATGATGTTATGGAATCCACTAAGGAAATCAAGTTAACTAGGCAAAAAATTTGATTAAGTGGATTAATAATGCACTTATTTGTCAAAGCATTGTTAAGAATTATATTAAAGGAAAGAATAAGCTTTGATGATGCATTAGTAGAGCTTGTGAGAACACTTCGAGATAGGTTTATCATTCAAAGTATTTCAATTCTCACCTTATGTTTCATAGCTCTATGTTTTAGAATCTCCTATTTATGCTGAGTGAGTTATCTGTAGGACTTGAACTCATTTGATCAATTGAAGATAATAGTAGAATACATGTTGTGGTTTGAGTTAATTCCCTTACAACACTTGTCTCCTATTAAACTGGTATTTTGGGAATGTATCTTTTTTGGCACATGGATGTATAGATGCATTCTAAGACCCTATGGGCATGTTTGGACATTAGGCAATATACACATTGTGTTTTTTGCATTTGCTTAGCATATAAGTCCCATACCAGGGCATTGTATTGAAACATGTATACAAAATTTATTGTATGTTTTCAGCATTAACAAACTTGTTTTGTAGTTACATTGGGAATTGTTTTAGTTTATTGATAGTTCATTGCTTTATAGGATGTGACATGGGCAGATAGTTTTGGTATATTATGATTAGTTTATTGGTAGTTTCAGATTCATTTACTCATGCCATATTGTAGGCATTTTCAGTTGAGTTATGAATCATTTATTTTTCTAATGTTTATCTCTTGATATGATTGGGTTCTATTTAATATGATGTAGTAGACCATTTATTAGTTTTTAGGAGATAGTAGACTTTTGGAAACCGAAAGCCTCTTTTGTAGGGAGGTGTGATTTGGAGTTTAGTTTAGAAAAAGTTTCCAAGTCATCATGAAATTAATTGCACAGTGTAGATATCATTGAGAGCTTTTTGATGCTTCTTTCAGATCACAAAACAGAGTCTGAATGCTCAAGTTATATGTTGTTGAAGTTCTTTTGTGATAAGGAAAATAAGGTGTCACAATTTGTATGTGACAAGTGGACCAATCAAAGGTTGACATGTGGAAATTAGTTTTGTACATTTATGCAAAAATTTGGTTGGTGTTTGGTTTTAGCCTCTAGTATTTGATAGTAGTCATATGGAGAACTGTGGGCCCCACTATTGGCTTGCTGGGGGCCCTTAGTGAGGGTCGACACACTTGATTAAGGAGGGGTGCCTTGGCCTCCATCTCACATTGCATCCTATTTGCATTTGATTTTAAACTATCATTTTGTTCCCACCAAATGCATGCGGGAAAATTGATTTAGAATTTTGAAATGATTTTTAATATGCATTGTTCATTATCGAGCCTTATAGCCACATAGAGGAGGCATGACATGGTTGAGAATTCTAAGCCATGTAATACCATGTGGAATATCAAAGACCAATTCACACCAAATGTTGAGTTCATTGCCAGCTTGCAACTTGTTAATGCCTCAAGATTGAAGTCGAGTCAAGCTCAAGAATATATGCCCAAATTGGAGACAACTACCATAATATGTGCCACATCTGAGTTAACCTAACTCATGACCTATATTCCAAATGACCACATCTTATGCCATGAGACATGCCGAATAGCATTTATGCTAAGGTTGAAGACCAAATAGGCTTGAAGATGCCTAATATGGGTAAGACCCAAACAAAAGGGCAAAGTGTGGCTGATTCCACGACTAAAGCCTTGTAGATAAGGCTTTTTAAAGACAAAGTCATTTAAGTTTGCCCAATGTGGGACTAAATGGCTAAGAACAACCTCTATGCCAAAGCTGATGGGTTTGGAACTCATGACCTATCATGTAAAAGGATAAGATCCTGAACAACTCGCTCGTTGGAGACAAGATAGAAATAAACCCACAAATTTGTATTTAAATGAGATTAGTTAGCTGACTGTGTATTGGAGAATATAGCCTAGTTTGTAGTATTTAGTCATTTTGGAGCCCTTAGAGGCTAAACCAGAGCTCAAAGTAAACTACAAAATTATTTTTAATTTTGATGTGCTCTATTCTATATATTCATTTGTCCATTTTGGATTTTTGGTGATGTCATTTTAAGCTACGAAAGTTTCCAATTTTGATTTGGAGAAGCCTCTGCGTGTGATTTAGGAAGGTGAAGGATGGGATGAGTCAACCAAGATCTTTCAAAGTTCTAAAAAAATATTTTTGTAGAGAGTAGATCTATTTTGTTGATTGTAAGTATTATTTTGGCTCAAAAATTTAGCAACATTAATGGATCGGTTTGATAAGAACCTGGGGATGTAGGAATTTTGAACCCCATAACAATTTCTATGTTTTTGATCTTTAAATTCATTTTTATGTTTTTGTTTTAGTTAATTTGTAGATTATAATTTAATATTTTAATTAGAACTCAAAATTCAATCATTTGATCATTTACGGGAAATTTAGTAAATCATGACTTTGGCAAATTTGATGGTTTCAATGGATAACTGATGTGATCTTTCAATTCACCTTTATTTCAGTTTTGAAACTTGATTTGAATTAGTTTTTAATCATTCCAACATCGTAAAAGTTGAGAAATTTCCACTTCCAATTTAGTTTAAATTTTGGAATTGAGAACTTAAATGGTCTTAGTAAATGATTTAAAAAGTAATGAAGATCCTACTGGTGTTTACGGATCAATAACTAAAAATGCTATTACCATTCACCTAACCTTATTTTGGTAAAAGTGTAAGATGCTAAATTATATTAAATAATATTGAAATATCAATGTGCAAATACATACATACATATACATATACATATATAAATACATACACATACATACATACATACATACATACATACATAAATACATAAATACATACATACATGTATATAATTCTCTAAATTGATTTGAAAATAATAATATGAGACACTAAGATGGTTGATACATGATAGTTTACTTAGACATCTAATTTTTACTTCATAAATATTTTTGAAATATTTCTATATATAAGACTCCTTAGGACATGACACACACAATTGAAAACCATAGAAAGGTGTGATATATGAAATAAATGGCACAAGAAATAAGATCAAGATAAAATGGCCCAAAAATAAAGGGAAAATATTTGGTGACCTAAATAATATATAGTTAGTATATTATGTAATAGATCTATGGCTGAATAATAGATTCCAAGAGACAAAGATTCTCAATGAGGGTGAGAAAAACTTAAAGGTATGAAAATAAGGCTTAACTTATGAAAACGATGAATAGTCAAGATATCTAGATAATAGAGAATAAATATTATTTGAGTCCTTTAGGATAATTTGTGTTATATTAACTATTTTTTATGTGTGCATTTATTATATTTATAAATGCACTTTATCCTAGCCTTATGAGGTTTCATTCACCTCTCTTTTCCACTTGTTAGATATGGGAGTTACATTCACAATTAACTCATCCCCCACATGTCATACACATATTCCTCACTTATAAGAGGATTGGGACACTTGCATAGATAGGAAGATTTCTCCTATAACTCCTTTTTCTCTTTTTTCTCTATTTAAAGAGATCTTCTCTCCCAGTCTTCTTAACACAACACAACTCAATCTAGTCTCTTCTTGACTTACTCTTGCATTATTTTGATACCCTTTTAGCTTAAGGCAAATATTATACTTAACTCATAACTTATTATTTATATGTAATTAGAGTTTATTATTTTAAGGATTCTAATAATAGTGTACATGTTTTCTCTGTTTGACGGTTTGCCCACTTGTCACTTTCATCTCAACATTGGGGCTTGATTCTTTCAAGGTGACATTGTCTCTTTTTTTCATTCATTTTTATCCATTCCTTCAACATTATAATGTCAACTTTGGAATATTATAATAAGGTATCAAAGCTATAAGGTGTAAAAATTTTATTCTTGAGTGTTTTTATAGATTTAAAGCTAAATTTATTTTTCTCTAACTTATTTGAGATCTCTACACTCTAACCTTTATCCGCAGGTTTCTCATAAGAAATATTTATACATTATTTATATTTTTTTCATTCATTATGAATTTGATCATGCATTATATATTTTATAATTCAACCAATGTTTATTGGTTAATAATTCATGTTTATTTATGTTAATATGGTTATCTTTTGATTAAGATTTCACTAGTTTTTTAAGACTATTTGTTTCACCTCATAAAGGAATTTTGATAGTTTCTACTAGTTTAAGTTCTTAGACTTGCACTTTTTTTGCAATTTTTCCCCCTTGTTGGTGATTTTACTTAAGTTTATTTGTCTAATTCATTTATTTTAGATTATTTAATGCCACAATTGCATGGCTAGATTTTCCATTATTGTTCATTTTTGGCATGGCAATCTCCATACTGATAGAAGGTGTGTTCTTTATCTCTTTCATATCTTTTTTTACCATTATTTTTTACATTAATCCATTTTATATTTATATCTTATTTCTCAATATATTTATTCTCTCTTGACTTTGTTTCACAATACTTATCTTTGGTGAATTCTTATGGATATTTATTGCTTGCACAAGCTCATTATTGCATGCTCATCCTTCTCTATTTTATGTTTACATTTTCGTTAATCACTAAGCATTATATATTTATCATGTATGACTTCTTATTGTGATGTTTTAAACTTGCATAGCCTTGAATATTTATCAAGAACTTCCCTAATCATAGTGTAGTCTCTAGCCTTATTCTCTTTTCTCTATGCACTCTTATTACCTTTTTTCCTATTATTTTTCTTTATTTTTCCTGTTATCTATCTTTATAACCTTTGTTAGACACCTTGATAAAATTTTCAACATTTTTGGTTTCATATTGATGAAATGTGGTCACATTTTTTTATTTTTGTTTGTGTTATCTTCTCATATTTCATTTTCATAGTTCAAGATTTATATTTAAAAACTTTGCTTTGACTTAATATTTTAGTCAATAACATTACATGCATGTAAAATATGTGTTTAAAATCAATTTATTTTAGTGGTATCCATATTTATTAAATTAAAATCAAAATTTATAATTATTATATTTTCCTCTTTTCAAAATCTTGGAAGGTTACAAGTTTTTTTAAAAATATATTAAAGTAATTAGATGTGACTTTGAAAATAAGTTTTTTTGGTTTTTTAATTTCAATAGCATGTTTTCTCGCTTTAAAAGCACATTTTGTTTATCAAACTATGTTTACTTTCTTATAAACACTTATATTTGGTGCTACGGTGTAGACTTACATTTACAATATAATAAGGTTGAGTAATAAATTAGTTTTGTTGAAACACAACTTTAATTATCATATCGTTACAACATGTAGTAATTTGATAAAGAAAAATAGTTGGTTTATTTACCCTTATTTTAGTTTGAAAATTATTATGTTTTTTATTTTGTCTTATGCATGAGATTTTACATTATGTTTTTTAAATGCTTTAAGACATAGTTTACTTTAATTCCTCTTATTCACTAATTTGGCATTTTTATATGCATGTTATCAATGGTTTCTTTGGCATTAGTCATCATCTTGATAAATCTTAATAATTTATGTGAGATATTTAGCATTTTATTACCTAACATTATTAATCCTATTTACATCTACGACATTCAAATTAGTCATTTTTTAGCAATTAAAAATGATTCACATCAAATTTCACTTAAAAATTAAGAAATTATTGCTAAGTATTTTTTAAAAGTTCTTTTTTTAATGGAAAATTGAACGTTATTTATTTTTAACTATTGTTATCATAGCATTAAAATTATCTATTTTTTTAGATTTTAAGAAGTGTACAAAAACTATTTCTTTCAAAAACAATAAAAATATTACTCTTAAACATCAAATCAAATGTCAAAATGGTATTATTAATACTTTGTAGCATTCTTTATGTACATAAAATGCAAGCTTCCATTGATGCTTTAAATATAAATTTTCTTCCTTTACACATAATAACATCTCTACTACTAAAATTAAATGTATTTATAAATAAAATTGCACTCCTTTGAATAACAATACCCCTTATACCAACTTTGACTTAAAAATAATAAAAAATATGGGTTACTTAGGTGGAGGTCTTGGTAAGTGACAAGTGAGAATTATTGAACCTATTTTTATTGAATCTAGTGAAAATTTTAAAGGTATTAGCTATCATGATTGTACAGACACTATTTATGAATTATATAACACCTCAGTCTTATACATTTAACAAACTCACACTTTGGATGTTCCTCTTAGTTTTGGACCTTTCCCTCTTTTAGAAGTCTCACATATATCATATCTTGTGACCCTTGGCCTATCTCTTAGTCTAACCAATCTTATTTTGATGAAGCAAATTATCTATCTTGCCTAGAATACTTAAAATGTACTTTCCTTGTGCCACTAAATTTTTTGAGCCTGTACCTATTTTCCTATTCCATAACACTAGCATCCTAGACAAACACCTATATAAACATAGGTGTCCTACTACAATTCAAGTGTTTTATGCCCTAAAGTCTTCTAATTTTCAAATTAAACATATCCTAATAGTCAACCTAAGTACTTTAATATGAGTTATTTATAAAAAAATATTGATATAAATAGAATATCAACCTGCACCTAACATTTATACAAAAGTTCATTCAAAAGAGCATTTAATTGAGTAAAGCTTACCTATTTATTCATATTTCCATATCAGTCATACGGACTACACATCTATAGGTATGAAGAAATAAAGGATTAACCTAAGAGCTATGTTTGCCAAGTTACAAGATAAGACGCTATTGTACTTTATTATCACATATTTCAAGACTCAAACATAAGATAACATGTTGTTTATTAAATACATTAGTTTGAGGCCCTTTTTAGAGCGATATTTGGGGTTAGTTTGACACTATCAACCCATTAACCCATTTTTCCAAGGTCACTAGGAGGATGAAGAACTAGTATTTTACAATTTTAATAGGAATGATAGTTCATGATGTAGATATTAATGCACCAAAGTGAAGGTGAAGATAAATCCAAAATCATATAGGTAGTCTCATCCTTTTCGAGTAGGTATTTTATATTAGACACCTACATCTAGTTCTAACATAAGCATTAATGCAACCATCTTAGGTTGACACTAGTGTCTATGGATATATAGGAACTTAATCTAGAATTTGGTGACTATTATAGAATCCTCTTTTGGCATGATTCATACTTGTTCTAGATATAAAACTATGTTAGCATCAGAACTAATGAAGTAAATTATTTATTTTCTATTTCCATATCTATCAAAGATGTACTTTATATATTTTACTTATCTCAGTTTAATAAAATAACATATGTTATATCTAGGTTTATCATTTAATTAGCCTACTTTTGATCTGATTATCACCCTCATTTATTTTCATTTTTATATTTGTAACCCTATTTACCCAATTAAGATTCCACCTCCAAATTTAGGGTTAAACATTTATTGAACCTGATGTTTGAACTAAAAAACCCTAGGTAAATTAGGGTTTTAAAATTTTTCTATTGATGCTCCTTGATTAATGTACTTTATTAAAATTTATATATATTTTATTTGTGATTTAATGGCCAATGTTAATACAAAATCTCATTTTCAAATGGAAGATGAATAAGCCTTAATCACACATCTCAATAATAATAAAAGCTTAATGGATGCATTTTTATATGTTACACTAATGAAATCAGTAAAGATGATAAGGCTAAGGCCTCCTCACCTAGTTATGGTGAATCATTATAAGGTACTACAACTAATTCCATACCTATAAACCTTCTTACATATACCATAGAATTAACAAAATCTTTAACTTGAATAGTAGTTTGAATGCTTATTACTACTCAAACTATGTTTACATCCCCTTTGGTGACTACTCAACTTAATAATGTAAATCCTAATGGGTAAATAATTCAAACACTCATTCAATTTAAAATAACTTAGAGGAAAATATTACAAACATTTAAAAAAATACTTTGAAATCTCATCATGTTATTGATTCACAAGATGTGTTGCATAACCTTTTACACTTGAAATATTTTTACATCATTTCCCATCTAGTTTTGTTACACCTAGGTTTCCTTTTTATGATGTCAAAGGTGATCCTAAACAACATATTCAATCATTTTACATGTCATGCCTTGAATATGCATCCAGTGATAAAAATTTTACCAAATAATTCCCAATAAGTCTCTAGGACTATGCTTTCATGTGATTTTATGATTTACCTCTCCAATCCATGAAAGCGTTCAAACCTCTTAAAGATTTGTTTTTGGCACATTATTCTATTAATATTTCAAATTTTTTTCCTATGCTTGAATTTCCAAAATTAAATAAGAAACCAATGAACCTATAAATGAATATGTCTTTATATATAATACAATGTTGTATAAAATGATCAATCCTATGGTAGATAAAGAGTTACAATACATATTCAAACAAATGTTTCTTGGTCATTTACATGAGTCCATTATTTTCAAGAAATTCAAATATTTTTATGACTTATTCTTTTTTGTATTGGATCATGAAATGATACTTATTTCATTGAATAACCTCAAATATATAGAAAACACATCAGTTGCATCCATATCCACTAATACGTTTACTATCAAACTAGGTTATAAGGTAAAACTTCTTGAGCCTAAAAAAGAAAAAACCACTATAATTAATGTAGTGTCATAAACACCTAAACAACTTGTCTTATCCAATGCACCAAGGAAACAATTTTCACATTTACTTGAGTCTCTAACTTCATTACTCATGAGGCTAATAGATTTCCAACTTATATCGATCCCTCACATTATAGAGGTTGATATGAATAAACTTCTACCCAAAGGATATGATGTAGATGCTTATTATTATTATCATAAATTCCCAATAAATTTTATGAATAAATGTTTTACCTTGAACAATAAGATCAAAGACCTTATTGATGACCAAAATATTGCATCTAATGATCTTCCCAAGGAATCAAGTTCACAACCTGATGACTACTAGAAATAATTAAAAAAAAAAAAAACTTTGTAAGACAATTATAATAAATAACTATAAGTGAAAATGGTATTTATCACACATATTCCTCCATCACATTATGGGTAACCATTATATGGTATTCTTGGTACTTACATATGACATACACCTCCTATGGTTCATAGACATTCTATTTATTTAGATGATAGTGAGATTAAGTATGATGACTCTAATCTTAATTATTTATTCATTCAAGCATACCTTGATAAACACCATATACATAATGTTATTATTGATAATGGTGTAAGTGATAACATTCTCATCATGACATTACTTACGGACATGGATTATACTCATGATGATTTCCATCCTTCTACTAGATCACTTAGATAATTGAATTGAACCTCCTAGAAGGTTCTTGGTGAGATTGAACTACCTTTATAGGTTGGACCCACACATGTGTTTACTACATTTTTAGTTATACCTTCCACATGCATCTTTGATATGTTATTGGGAAGACAATGAATCCATACACTTTGAGCAATACCTTCTATAATGCATGGATGTGTTAAATACATTCATGCTAATCAAGTAACTATAGTTTATGGAATTCCATATGAACATCTTATGGAATAAGAGAAATTTATATTCAAATAGTTAATTACCAATCCTACTAAGGCTAATTAACCATAAAAGGGAAAGTAAAATGAAATACCCTTTACTAGGTGGCTAATACTTGAGAGACCATTACATCAAAGACATATAATGGATTCTAAAAAATACTCATCTACTATGCACCATGTTTAGATATACTGAACACCTACACATGTTCCTATTACTGTTATTCAAAATAAACTAGAAAACACTAAAATATGGTTTCCACAAACCCATAGTCTTATTACTCCTACTATTTATCCAAGACCATAGAGTCTTATTTTACATACGTAGAGCATCATAAATACTATAGTGATAGATATTTCACCTCTACATGCTCTTAGACAACATCATAAACTTATTACACCAGGTTTATAGTCAGGATAAATCTATGATGATGCTTTATATGAAATCATAGGATAGTATTTCCTTTTTACATTCCAAAAATACCTAAAAATTCAAAAACATTCATAAATTCATAAATATTTTTAGCATGAACTTTTTCTATTGGATCCTTATAATTTATGCATTAGTTCCATGTTGATGGATGACATATCAATTATTTATATATGCACATGTGTGTCACAATTCTAATTGAGCGTGATGTAAGCATATGTAGATACATGATATATTCCTATTTCAGATGTTGGGCCTTCCCTCTACTCATGTTATGTGGACATTGGGGGCATATAATTCTTTGATATGGATACTCATAAGTTATATGGTTTGATGATCACATTTCATTATCATGTTTGAGTTCTTGTGTACTTACACATGCCTTTATCTATGATTATATCTTACATAGGGTATTTAATACGCTATACAATTGACATTTTTTTACTAACACATTTAATCCATGGGATACTAGGACATGTTTATGTTATTTTATTATGCTTTCCTTTTTATACATCCTTGAGTGTCTTACTCGACTATTATCTTGCTTGTCTGAGCATTTGAATATGCTCTTTTGTTTATGGCCCCCATGCCTACGTGTGCTTTATTTGAAATTTAAATATGTCATTTCTTATTGTATCTACAATTTAATATGTCATTCATGATTTTTGGACATTTGAATAAATTATGTCACTTTGATTATGTGGCATTTGAACATGCCCTTTGTTTACAGTCTCCTTAGACAATTGCCTTTTGATTTAATTTTGAGTGCTCTTGTGTATGTGCTTGATTTTATTGCTAATATTGTATTTTTTATATATAGATGTTGACATTATATTTATGATTCATATTATGCATTCATGTGATCACATTTTTGTATGTGATTTAATGATATATTTACCTAGACACGTTCTTTAATATGCTACATGGTTCCATTCACAGATTATAAAGTTATCTTATCCTTATGAGGTAAGGTAGCTACTAGTTTATATTCTTACTACACCTCAAAGGGGGGGTATATTATTAGGGGAATGTTTTGTAAATATGTTCTCAATATGTGGAATAGTTTTTAGATTTAGTGGGGGCATAATTTGGAAGCATGTTCTCCACACTTATTCAGTATTCAACATCTCTAGGTTTCAATGGGATCATGTTTTAGAAACATGTTTTACACATTAGTAATTATATAAATTTTTATATTTCTCCATATATAGTGGGGGCATGATTTTGAATCATGTTCTCCACACTTACATAGTTTCCAAATTGGCTAAATCACACATTATATGATTCATATTCATAGTTTTGGCTGAATTTTATACAATGGTACCATTGTTATATATAGTTTCATCATTATACATATATAAGGTGTATATTATATGAAATATGTTCCTAATATTTTAAAATAAAAATAATCTTTAAATTTCAAAACTCTTTTATGGAATATCAACATATCATGGAATTTTACCCATTGATACCTAGGACAGACTATTACAAACTATATTGAGTCAATCTACTACAGTATTTGGTTCACTTTCGCTATGGACTAGGTGATTAAATCACTCAATATTTCCAATTTTTAGGTTGGTATTAATTGTATCATCCAACCTCATTAGGTTATAAGTACCATTAGGTTACATAGTTGAGATAATATCATATTCTAGGTGGAAACTCACCTTTTCTCCAAGGTTGGCGGCATGTGCCTTCCAATATCTATCTTTATATCCTTAAATATATGCACTCTATATATTATATATTTGTCCTAATCTAAATTTCATAAATTTATAATGATAAATCTTTCCAAATCAACTTACCAATAGGTAATGTGGTACACAAGTGTACTCTAAAACATTGCTATTTTAATTTCAATATTTTCAATACTTCTAATTTTAGATTATATGTACTAATTATATACTTTAACATGATCTTTGTTGTAGGTCACTCACTATTAAATCACTCATGTTGGATTAACACAAAGCTAAGGTGTCTTTAAACTAAAAATTTGATTACTATATTGGGGGGATGTAGAAATAATTTTTGAATTATATAGTACCTCAGTATTATACACTTGAAAACCATAAACCTTGTTTGTTCCTCTCATTTATGGACATTTCTCTCTTGCTGAAGTCTTACATCTTTTTTATCTTGTTCCCTATGGTCTATCTCCTAGGATGAATAGTCTTATGTTGATGACCTAGAACTATTATCTTTCCCATAATTTTTAAAATTTACTTATCGTATGACCTTGTAAGTTCTGATTATGTACCTATTTTTTATTCCCTGGATAATAGCATCCTAGATAGACACTTGCATCGATGTAGGTATCCTACTATGACTTAATTATCGAGTTCCCTAAACTCATCTAATTTATAAATAAAACATATCCTAATAATTTTCCTAAGTTATTTAATGTGATTGATTTATCTAAATGAAATGATATAAATAGAATATCAATCCCCATTCATTCCTCACATAGCACTCATACTAAATAGAATTCAAAAAGAGAATTAAATTGAGTAAATATTCCCTATTTATTCATATCTCCATATCAGTCATAGGGACTAAAAATTATAAATATGAAGTACTAAAGGAGTAGCCCAAAATCTATATTTGCCAAGTTACAAGCTAGATCACTATTGTACTTTCTTAGCACATATTTGATGTTTCACACACAAGCCAACACTACACCATTCTAAGGTCCTCTTTGGAGTATTAGCTATGTAGGCATCACTCATTGACATAGAAGTATTTGGAATTAATTAAACATCATGAGCCCACTAACCCATTTTTACCAAGGTCACTATGAAGATGAATAACTAGGTTTTTGTAATTTCAAAAGGAGCAACAATCCATGACCCATATTCGAATGGACCAAAGTGAAGGCATAGTCAAACCTAGAATCATATAAGTGGTCAAATCATTTTATATAAATTATTTTATATAGGACACCTATGTCTAATTCAAATAATAGCATAGACAACCATCTTAGGATGATGCTAATATTTGTCTCTAGAGAGAGACCTAATCCATAAATTAGAGACTATTGAAGAATCATCTTCTTCACAACTTCTTTTTTATTTAAGATCCATATCTATGTTAGCATTAGGACCAACTAAGTACAATATTTATTTTTCATTTCCATATCTCGCATAAATTTACTTTCCATATTTCACCTATCTTAGTTTAATAAATTCAACATATGTTATATCTAAGTTTAACATTTAATTGTCCTGATGTAAATTGATAATTACCATTGTGCTTTTTCATTTCTATATTCTTAACCCTAAATACCCAAGTAGGATTCCACCTCAAAATTTAGGGTTAAACATCTTTTAATATTTCTAATGAAAATTTGAAATTGTATTTTCTTCCACATCAATAGACTTATAATAAAACTTATTTTGATTACACTACTTGTAATTCTCATACTTTGATTAAAAATGATAAAAATTATGCAAATTATGGAAAACACAAGCATCATACCTATAAATTTTAGAAATTACATCCATGCAGATATTGTGGTAAATCCACTCATGATACTTTGCATTGTTGGAAAACATATAAATCTCCTACCTCCAAGTTTAATTTTTTTGGTTACTTAAAAATAATGTATCTTATAGAAAATTTGAGATGTTTTATTGTGATAATTCTTCTATTTATTTAAGATGAATATATTTTACAAGAGACACATCTTCTTTCTCTCCATTTTTATAAACTCTAACTTTTTTACTCCTTCCTTGATTTTTTTTACAAAGGAAATATGCTTTATCTATTTTGATAATTTAAACCATGAGACAAGTTATAAATTAAAAAATAAACAATAAAAGAAAGGTTAGGGGATGAATATTTTTATACCCAAGGTTTAGTTCTAGCTCAGACTAGATTGACATAAATATTAAAATTATTTGTATTTTAAGGAGTATGTTAGCATAGGTTCCAAAAGCATTAAAACATGTTAAGGACAATGATAGTTGTGATATAATTCATGTGCGTATAATAGTTTATTATATAAAGATAAGAATTGGGATGAAATAACAATAGGAAACATTAATTATATTTCTTTATGGAGGAATTAAGAACAACTAAACAAAATTAATTCATTCAGATTAATTAGACAAAAAGCAACCAAAACATTACACATAAGAATGCACACAAGGAACATAATAATAAATCACATAGGTAATCATAACTAGATAATCTCCATTGATCTCTAAAAGTGGAATCATTTTCTTCTTACAAACAAAAGTATATATAGACATTTGTAATCTATGAATATTCATCTTCTTCTTGTACTTTACACCAAAATTGGATTCTATTCATATTTTATCCTATTATATGTTGTGAATATAGGACAAAATAGACTTATACAACCATAAAATGAGTGCATAACACACTAGTATAAAACAAATATCCTGCACAAATTTACAATTTGTGTTATTCTACCAACACTTTCCCAAACTTAAAATGTTATCTCATCCTAAGACAACATTATAAGATCTCCCAAAATTCACAAGTGACCAAATGCTGAAGAAATGGTTAAACTAGTAACATTTACAGTAATCACTCAAGGCCCCATTTATATTTTTCACCTATTACACACTACTTATCCACCCTTTCAAGTTTTTAACTAATTAACATACCAAACTACCACCCTTTTAGGTTTTTAATTGGCTAGAATAACTAGGTGGCCAATTACTTGTCTTACTAAGTCATTCCCAATACAAAATGATAGAGAAAACTTTCAAAATTTTTACTCTATGCAATACTTAACTTGGCGGTGGTGGCATAGATGTAGATGATGATTGAATAGTTTATTATTTATATTGGAACTATGAAGCTTTGAACATGAGTGATAATATACTAGAGATCTAATTGTGTCCTATATGTAGGTGTATTGATAATCTTGGCAAATGCACTAGTGAAAGGACTCAGATCTATTTTATAGGCAATTTAATCTGGCATCACTTCCTGGATCAATCATAGTAGGGTGTGTAATGGAGCATAATAGTCAATGATAGGCTTGAGATATACATCATATGTCATGATCAAGGATACCTTAGTGTTTACAACCCTTGTTTGGATCTCTCCACTTAGCTGATCCATCTTATATGTGTGTCATTGAGCTTAGAGGTTAACAAAGAAACTATGTAAAAGATGAATCTACCAATTTAAAATATTGTCATACACATTATCCCTAGTATTGAGTGACTCTTGGGGTGCTCCATCCTTATCCTCCCTAGTGGTAGTATGATTGGCCATTATTGCTTTGGTGGTGGTGGCCTTTACAAAGTCTATGTTGGAACTAGTTAAAGAGGTATCCAGTTGTTTCTTCTAGTCTAGCAAGTTATGTGTGACCTATTGAACTTGAAGTTTAGTAGTGTCAAAAATTCCTTGATACTTATCTAGTAGCATGATGAGTAGTGTATCCTTAGTCTTAAAATCCTAACCGAGTTTGTTAACTACATGGACTTTTTGTGCTTTGCACCAGTAATTTTTTAACTCAAATACTAGTGTCTTGAGTCTATGTTGGTTGAACATTACTTGGTCCTAAATTACTCGAGTGACCAAATCAAGAAAAGTATCTTAAATAAACTTGATAGCTTCATGTAGGTGAGCCTTAAACTCAATGTTCTTAGCATTGGATTAATCAATCTCCTATTGCATAGAGGTGGCCTTCTATGCAATGGACTTCTAGAATGTTGCAACACCCTATAACTATTTATTTAATGGTAATTTGGAGACATCTAATGAGGCTTCCTACTGAAGGGGGACTATTTCCAATGTTCTTATAGTCACTAAAGGGTTGGGTCATGGCATGGTAACAAATGGAAGTGAGAAGGTGGTGTGTTGAGCACCCATATTTGGAATCTCCCATATCCAAACTCCTCCCAAAGGCAATTCTGATTGCTACACACTTATTGAAGTTGTAATATGATCTTGTTGTTACTATAGCTACTCTAACCTAAAATATTATTGCTTAGGTACTTATTTTTACTATGATGTATCTAACTTTATAGGCTTCATTTGTTGCACAACATCTTTCTCTTATTTTCTAATGGATTCTTCTATTGCCTACCTATCAATATAATCTTTTGTAGCTTTATTTTTCTCTTATTCCTCCTCTTAAATATTTTATGCATATTATTATCCATTTTTCTATTCCTCAAATTCATCAACATTATCTTGTTTGGCCTTAATCTATGCATGTGATGCTAGTCTATCCTGCACCATTGTTGCACTTGATTGTTGTTCATGCACTTGAGCCTATTGGTTATATAGGGCTTCATCTCCTTCTTTCTTCTTCTTATCAAATTCTTTAGCTTGTTGTTGTGAAAGAGTATCATCCTCCAGAACCTTCTGTTCATGCACTATTGCATCCTTTTGTTGCTTATCTTCCTCTTCTTTAGCCTTGTAAGTGAGCTCAACCTTTTTGTTCTTCTTCTCTTTTTCCATCTTCTTTTAGTGTGCCTCTTATGCCTGCTTTGTTGCATTGGTAAATTCTTGCACCTTATTTCCAACCTCTATAGGCATTTGTCAGTCATCCTACATGTCTTGGGCCTTTTTCATGGCCTTGTATTCATTAGCTTCATGACTTACTTATTGATCTTATTTTTGTTGGGCCTGCTTCTTCATGTAATTCTTTTTTGCTTATCAGACTCATTATTTTTTTCATGATTTAATTCCTCCCATGATGCCTATTGTTCTTCAATTTTAGGCTAATCTAACATGAGCTCTTTAACCTACAGGTATTTTTCTCTAGGTGGAAAATCACTTGGATAGACCGTGGAGATGGAGAAAAATTCTTTCTTGTACCCCCCAAGTAATCAACCTACCTTTGGGTGGTGGTGAAGTCAAAGAAAGATAAGGTTGTATTTCTTATGTTATGCATGTCTTACTTAATGTGAATTCTTCTGAGGTAAGAAAAATCCTACCCTCTTATCAAGTTTTGGGTTTGGGCACTAGAGACTCTTGTGGAATATTTAGTAGTGGTACAAAGGTGTCAACATATGAAAAATTGGTATAAGGTTTTTGTTGGAAAAGGTTAAACCTTCTTTGTATTTGTTCAACCTATTATCACATAGTGTCCACCATAATGGATGTAGAGCATGGTGACAAGTCCACCCAAAGTCTTGGTAGGACCTTTTAATGCACTTGTACCATGCATTCTACCTTTTAAGAGAATAAATCCTATTACTCCCTATCATATAAGTAACCTACCATATCTATGACCATCGGATGGTAAAACTCCTACTTGTTCAGTCCCATCTGAGGTAGGTTGTAGGTTCTTATGATTTAGGGAACCTTAGGGCCATCTATCTAGGTTATAGTGCTCCTCATTTTGCACTTTAGTGGAAGTGATGGTAGTTATTGTTTAGTAGAGAGTTTATTCTTTCCTTTCTACTACTACAAGTTTTTGGCTTCTTATTATTACTACATTGAAGGGATTAATATAGTAGATGGTATGGATTTGGAATGATGTCATATGCCTAGATGCATAGGTTTTTTTTTAAAAGAAATTTAGGCCTATACCATGGCCATAGTAACAAAGTCTGTCAGGGTTCCAAATGGAAACTATGATAGTTTGTGAATGTGGATGAACACAACTTTTGAGAGTAAGGTGAAATAACATGTTATCCCAGGTATTGCATGATATTTGATGGCACTCAAGGATGTGTAGCAATCAGATCCAAACACTTCTCCCACCATGTATTGAATTTTCCCTCATGTGTTACAGAATCACACTTAGGTGTCTAGTTCAGGTTATAGAATTGTTGTGCTAGACAATAGTCAGTATTAGGGTACACCTCTCCTTCAAGGGACTTTTATTGGGTGAAACACAATAGAAAGATGAGAAATCGGTAATGGAAAATCTACTTAGAAGTTCTGCAACATTTATATATGTTTTTAAGTAGCTCATATAAACATTATTTGGGCCAATTTAACTACTCATTATGGTGGATCATGTAATGTGAAATTTCCACCACTCCTTTGGGAATTTGCTTTATAGACTTGGTGGTCTACCAGAGTCTTTATGTGATGCACTCAACCAAAATTCATACTAGTTCATCTTGAATTTATTTAATTGTAATTCTTTTGGATTTGTGAACATATAAATATATGAAATCTTGAATGATATGAGGTGTTTTTGTCTTATATAGAGCAAGAGAATCATCTCACATAGGCATGCCTAAATTTTGGGCCATTACTTCTATATTGATGGCTATAGTGGTGTCAAGGTCGATATAAATGTTGCCATCATTATAAAGGCTAAGAAATATTTGCACAATCTCCCCCAAGTTGTTGAAGGGTGGAAATGTTTGTGTTGTAGAATTGATTTGGGCTACAAGAGCTAGTAGTTGAGTAGCATCTATATGATTTGGTCAAAAGAGTTTTTGCTTTGTCACTCAAAAGTGATTATACAACTCTATATTAGTGATTTTTTTTTATGAAATGAAATTTCAACACCCATTGCTTCATTATGAGCATCTGTAAATCTCATTATTAGTTAAAAATGATCTATGATCTTTTAATAGTGAAATTGAAAAAAAAATAGCTTTCTACACAATAGAAATTAGCTCAACTCTTAAAACTTTAGCTCATGAAAATATTTGTGAGAATGAAATGAAGAATTGGTTCACAACTTTATTCCTTTATAGATTTAGAGCCTATTAGTTTTCACATAAATGATGTGTTGATTTGTCCATTAGATATCAATCTAAATGTTGATGTGGTAAATCTTATTTGATCTAGAAATTAAGGTAGTTTTTCATTAGTGCAATGCATTGAGATACACCATTATATTCTTTTCTATCTGTACTAGAGTATATATGGATGACATTAAATGGCCACTATTTTGGTTGATATTAGGTCAATAGAACCTTGGATCTAGAATTAACGACTTGGGGATGACCATTATATGATGAAGATCTTGGATGATGTGACTTGAACATATATTTCCCTAACTTAATTGATTACTTTCACTCCTACTAACATAAAAAAAAACACTCTAAATTATTTTGTGCATAATTGGTGCATGCTATACTTGTTATCCTAGTTCTAAAATCTATTGAAGAGATCACACACACACACACACACACACACACACACACACACACACACACACACACACACACACACACACACACACACACACACACACACACACACACACACACACACACACACACACACACACACACACATAAACACACAAGAAAAAATATATAAATGGGAAATACTAATCTACTTAGTGCTACTTGGGATGCACTCATTTGGTAGAAATAAATCAATTAAGACTATTGGTGGTAGGGCTTAAGCCTACAACCATTCACCCACCCTATCAAAATGGTTCCCTAAAAATATCTCAAAATAATGGTTTATTATTGTGATTTTTTGTGTATAATGTAAGGCCCTTTCCATCTAATCTGTTATTTTCCAACGAATGCTCTGAAGTGACTATCATATAATAAAATTGGTTGATCTTTGTGAAATTACTTATGGTGTAGATTTCTATCATGCCATTCTTTCTGGGTTTTCTTATGAACTTCTTGCATCCAAGATGCTTTGCATTGATACTCATCCATCCTATTTAGTTTGATAAGCCTATTTGTGAGAGATTCATGATCCCCTAATATCATAACCATTATAATTCATAGACTGGGTACCAAGTATTCCATTGACATTATTGCTTCAATCTCATAGACCAACTAAAATGGAGTAAAACCTTTATCCCTCTTATAGTGAATTTGATAATCCCAAAGAATCTTAGGAAGGATATCTTCCCAATCATCCCTTTTGAAATCATAGATCTTTTTCAATATCTTTCCCAACAATGTATTATAAGCCTCATCTTGGCCATTAGTTTGTGGATGGCACATAGTAATTTTATGATGATAAATCATGAATTCTTTAGTAATAGCTTTGATAGTATTGTTTAGGAAGTATGCCCCTCAATCACTAATGAGCTTGATGGGGCAATCAAACCTTGTGATGATATTCTCATTAAGAAACTTTGTTGCATCCTTCACCCCATAACTAGGTGTCACAACAACTTCAACCCATTTGGTAAAGTAATATGTCACATTAATAATATACTAAGATAAGCTTCATTTACTCAAGGGATCGATAGATCCTAAAAAATTGATGCCCTACTATTTAAAAGTTTAGTTAGATAGTAAAGGTTGTAAGGGCATATCATCATTTTAGAGTGTCTTACCCATTCGTTGACACATGTCACAATGTTGTGCTACTCTATGTGCATCCTAAAAAATGTTCATCCTCCATAACCCACTCTATAAAAATTTACTTTTAGTAGCTTCCTTGGAAAAATGACCTCATGTTATTCCTTGATGTACCTCCTATAATATCTATGGTGAGTCATGTTCCAAAACTACCTTATGTAGGATGTCATCCTTCCCCAAATGATACAAGAGCCCATTTGTAATAGTATATGGCAAATCTCAGGTGAGAAACTAATTGTTGTCCCTTTCTTGGTAGTGTGTATAGAATATTCCTTGTTCTAGTAAATTAGCAATTGCTTTAAAATTCATAGGTATCATAGAGACTCAAAATAGATGAGCATCAGGAGAATCTTCTTGTAGTTATTCTAGTTCTTCCCCATTTGTCATGTGATTGAGATGATTTGTCCTAATATTTTCTTTTCCTAGTTTAACATTGATGCAAAATTGAAACTTTTAAAATAACATTAACCATATTGAAATGCATCCTTTGAACATAGGCTTATTGATTAGGTAGTGTAGATCTTGATTATCTATGAAAACTTCAAATGGTGTCACAAGAAGATAATGTCATAATTTTTGTACTACAAACACTGTAGCCAGTGCTTCTCTTTAAGTTTTCAAGTAATTTTTTTCTACATCAGATAACTTTTAGCTTAAAAAATGAATGTCATGGTTAAATACAACTTCTATTAGCTTCACAAGCAAAACACTGACTATGATACTAGAAGCATCAATGTGCACATGAAAAGGCTTACTCCAATTTTGAGAGAGGAGGATAGGCATACTGGCCAATCTCTTCTTCAATTATATAAAATTTACTTGACACTCTGAAGTCCAGACAAAATTCATACCTTTGCATACCAAATATTCTAAAGGAGATGAAATGGATGCATATCCATTGATAAACATTTGATAGTATCCTATATGGCCAAGAAAGGATTGCACTACTGTGGAGATGATTGGTGGAGACAATGAGAATTACTATAATTTTGGCCTAGTCTACTAAAATCCCTTCAATACACATTACATGACATAAAAGGACACTAAAAGGTGTAAAAATAATCACTTTTTCAAATTTAGGGTAATACATAGAGCTTAGTAGTGTTCTAACATGAGGTACAACTTGGACAAGTGTTTTTTAAATAAAAAAATACTACCCAATCATCTATATATGCTTCCAAGAAGTCATGAATGAAATCCTTAAATGCAATCACTACTTCTCTAAAAAAAACTATAGATATATTATTGAAGCCAAAAGGCATTACCTTGTAGATGAAGGATAACAATTCTATGACAAAAGTTGTTTTAGTTATATCTTATTATGTGATGGGTATTTGATGATAGCCACTAAAGCCATCTATGAAAGACTAAACTTCATGACTTGTGATAGATTCCAAAACTTCAATCGTGAAGGGAATTAGAAATGCATCATTCACACATGCGTCATTCAAAATTTGGTAGGCACCACATACTTTTATCTCCAATATTTTTTAGGATTTATTACCATGGTACTAACCTAATTTTCCTTATCTAATGATAGATTATACTTACATCTTGGATTCTATCCAGTTGAGCCTTCACTTTCAACATCGTGTTTGGATTTAACTTGTATGGACATTTATATATGGGTCATGTGCACTTCTTAAATTTGATATGTCTTTACCCTAGGGATGGATCTACTCCTTTGACTTCTAAAAAAATTATGAGGAACACATCTTGATAATCTTGTAATAGTTACATAGCTTATGAAACTTTTAATTCAGTTTAGTAATCACCTATATGTGCTAGTTTAGGAATCTCCTCATTTTTTATGTTTTTCACATGATTTTTAATAGGTTGAAAATAAATCTTTCACTTTTTCTTAGTAATATATTCTTGTAGCATTATTTCCCCTTTCTATTCTATAATATGTATGTTACACAATGTTTATTCTTCAATGGGTTCTATGACTAGATCCTTTAATGGTTTTACTGGCCATTTAAGTTCAAATAAATCAACCAGTATTTAAATATTCAATTTACTCCTCTTCATTATGTATTTAGTGGCATGGATTCATAAGATATTATTATTCCATCTTGGAAACATTATATCTTTATAATTTTGTATTTAGAATACATGGTGCATTCTTCTACATAGTAGACTTGATCATGGTTCTCAAATATTCTATGCACCCATGACATATAAAATGTTTGATTTTTAGTGGTGCATTATGAACAAGAGGATTATCATCTTCAAATAAAAAATTATTTATAAAATTTATCTACACTTACACCTAGTGATTTGTCTCCCTCCTATGTTTTTTATGCATATACTAGGATGTTGGTAAAGGCGCAAGTGTATAATGAAAGATATGAACCCAATATTTAGGTGAAAATTTTCTTCAGTATAGACATAAACACATTTATGGATATGGATTTTAGGGAACTCACCTTCATAAAATCAAGGTCAATTACTTCTAATGACCTATGGTAGTTGAAATCTAGTAATCATAAGTTTACATGCATCATCCCAATCGATCTAGGCATCTATATGAATTGTCTACCATGTCACTGCAACTCCCTTCAAAGTGTAATTCAAGGCACAAACCTACTGACTAATCATAGGCACATGAGCTTGTAGTTGTAAGATAAATTGACTAATGTCATCAGTTTCATAATATGAAGGAATTTATCTTTCCATGGAGAACCCCATTCTTGTAGGATGGAGTACATGATCACTGTAAGCCTAGTTGAGTAGATGTATATTTGAGTCTCCATTAAAATATGAATCTATTTCCTAAGGAAAAGTTCTTTCTCTTTTTGGATCTATATAATATTGCATATGATTATCTGCTTGATCGAGAAAGTTAACTTTTAAGTGAGTAGGAGATTTAGCAGACATGGACGCACAATACTCTATGATAAATTAAGGTGCCAATGATTGAGTAACTACTAGTTTGGGATTCTATTGTTAATATGTTTTCAAATATTGAGTGACTAAGGACTATACCTAAGGTTTAGTATGATCATATAAGTAATTACAGTTAGTTACTCACAAATATTTTGGGTTCTCCTTAGAGTTTACCTTCATCTAATTAGTTTTTTGTGAGACATAAGGAGAGTCTAGTTCAGCCACAATGATGTAGGGTTTATGCACCTTATGTGAAACAATGACTACAATTTTATCTCCCTGATATAAATTTAAATAATTTTTCATAATATTGATATTCATCTAACCATCATATTCCCATTTCTTTATAATCAATGTAGGGTAATGAGTTGTTATTGACTTCATATCAATGACTTCAAAGTCACCTCACAAGATCAATTTTATGAAATTGATCACAATGTATTCTAATTAGCCAATGGGTTCAACTCTTCCATAGTCTTCTACGCTCAGATTCACTAAGATGTAACTTAGACCTAGTCATTCTATCACCTCCCATGTATACATAGGGATAATGTTGACTGTGCTACCAAAATCAAAGATAGAATTTGGAATTTCATATCCTGTAACTTTAATGTTGATTCGTGCATCTACATCCCATGGCTTCTTTGTTTTTACATACCAAATAATTTTTTCTATCTTTTGTTTCCCTTATTGTGCACACTCTAATAAATTACGTAGTAAGTTTGTGATATTCTGAGAAATGTATTCATTACACAATATACTTAGAAGCTTTAACAAATCTGTTAGTGTAGTAATAAATCCATATTAGCATAAAATGTGTAGAATCTAACCATACATTTTCTCATCTATTAGTGTAAACTATCCTTTAGTAGTGTCCTAGTATTAAATATTTTTCAACATTTGTGCAACTTCATACATGAGCCTATTTTCTACAATTGGGTTTGGGTATTTGTCCTATTTCACTTTCTAGATTCCCTAGTCATGAGGTATATTTAGAGGAGGTAATCCTCTCTCTACATGATGGTTTCTTGTAATGACATTCATAAATGCAACCTCTTTAGGTTGTACATTTACCATGTTGACATTCTTGATGACCTTTTCCATTATTTTATTTTCCAACATAGGATAATCTTCTATCTCATGTTGTTCATATACCCTAAAATATGCATGGTAATATTATCTTTGGGTATTCAAAGGGGAATTCCATTGCATGTGATTATACTATCCACATAAGTAACACTTTAAAAGAGGGTGTTGATAATTTTTCCCTCTTCCACCCCTTTGTATCCACCCCTAGATCCTCCTTTATTCAAATGATAATCTCCTCTATATCCTCCTTATTACACTATATTCTAGTGCTGATGCTACTGTGTATTATACTCAATCTAACATTTTTGTTGCATAATTGTTAAGGTTTAACTATTTGTTATTTTTATATTATTATCAGATTTCAAGATGTTACATACTAGTATTATGGTGATGGTGGTGTCCAACTCAGTGAAGGAGGGGTCCATTTAACCAGACCTTAAGGCTATTACTAAGTTAAACTAGGAATCCATTGAAGACCTACTTGGTTTGAAAAACCTTTATCTACCTCTAGGCATGGAATCATCTACTTCACCAAGGACACTTACTGCATATTGATGTAAAATATATTATTTATGATATCTTCTTTGAGTTCTTACAAAGCCATGCAATTATTTTATCAAGATTGTGTGACTTAAAAAAATTACAATACAAACTATATAGTATTTTGAAATACTATAGTAGAAGATGGAACTATGTTTTTGTGTTCCCTACTATACAAATTTCATAGAACTCTATCTTGATCTTAGGATAATCTTTCCTATGATGTCCTTTTTTCCCACACTCCATGCACCATAAATTTATCTTAGGTTTATCTGCTTCATGATATTTTTCCATCGTCTTCATAGAATCTTGCAATGTATTTTCAATCTTAGAACCCATTAAGGGAGCTTCCCCATAATTTTCAATTTGTTTCACTTAAAGAGAAATAGCTCTAACATCTACCTTCATGGCATATTGAGTCCGCACTATAAATTTATATTTATCTATTAAGTTAAACTAAAACTTATTTATAACATCTAAGAACTGATAATCATAATCACAGACTGATTCTCCCAACTTTTACCTAATCTCCTTTAGGTCTTGAATACTCTGAATTGTAATTTTTTTTATTTTGAATTCAAAGATGAGCCATTCCATAACCTAATATAGACTTGCGTAAGTGATTTATCTATGGTAAATAAACTCAAGTGTTCTTCCATTTAGTTCCAATATTAATTTTCACTTCTTTATAGCCTCATCAGTAATACCCTTACCTTTCCATCTCATCTCACATGTTAGTAAGTACTACTCAATGTCCATAGACCCATCATATGTTACCAAGTTTATAAATGCTCCTATATCACCCATATTATAAATTAGTGTGGAATTGATCTATTGTGTGGCTATTATAGTATAAGGATGCATTCTATGTAATCCTACTTGTGTACTATGAAGATTTGCTTGTGCAAAGGAGAGTTAATTTTTGCACTCTACTTTTTTGTGTTTCCTTCTTTTCTCTGATTAGTTTTAACACATCATGCATCCTTGAAAACCTTATTAATTGATGTTTTTTCCATTTTAGTATCGTAATGATTCAATTTTTCTAAAAATTTATCTTCCCAACTACTATATGTGTGTTCTTTTGGATGAATACTTCTACTAGAATATAACAAATTGAGTTGTGAGAACATGTTCTCTTTCGATGAATGATTCCTTCTTGTGACTTTTCCTTCTAAGATTGAACCTATGATTACTCTATGAATTTGTTTTTATTTTTAATTCAACACTTCATGTCCTTTTAATAATACCCATTCTTATAGCTATGTACTACATCTATCATCCAACTGATCTACCTCTACACTATTCTTGCCTTTAACTTTGAACATCTCTTCATCCTCTTGTTCTTCATCACTTTATTTCTACTAGTATTCATCTTATTATTTTATTTAATATTTATTCATCATTCATTCTTAATCTCTTGCTTCTCATTCATCACATATTCCTAATCTTTCTTCATTGACCTTACTACTACTTTTAACTCTACTTTTAGTTGCCTAAGTATTTTTTCTATTTACTCCATCTATTCTATTTTAGTAGCTCATGTTATAAATCTATACTCTTCTTTTAATTATTATTCCCTCATTCCTCAATTCTAGATGTATGTACAAACCTTATCTACTCATATAATCATCATTCATGACCATGTTTCACATGCCCCCATATGCCTGAGATGACTACTTGATATTAGCTAGAGTAGGCACCATGGCTTTGTCCACAACCAACATCTTCACAAGGATAGTTAGTCATTGTAAAAATTTCCATCGAATTCTTCTAATGAACAATTCCTTTGTATCTTTGAATGTTATGTAGACTTATATCAAAAACTCAGTTATATATCTATTTACTATAGTAGCAACCCAATGATCTATTTCTCTTGTCCAATAAATTTACAATCTCTACAACCAAAATATATTATATTTTGTATATATTATATTTTATTCTATCCTTGGGTTAAAAAAAAAATATTCCAACCATGTTAAATAATTAGCTAACAATATAGGCAAGTCGCACCATAAAATTTCATAAATCTCTCCATAAATATGTTCAAATGATCTCTGAATGGTAAGACTAATCCTTTTTTATTCTTCTTCTAAAAAATTATATATCCTTTGGTCTAACCATATCTCAATATCTCTCAACCCTGATAACCATCTTACCATAATTCCCTCCAAAAGGAGTTTCCATGCTCACTGTACCATTATTTCATAAACATAAATAATGCATTTGGATTAATTAGATAGAAAGTAATCAAAACATTGCATATGAGAATGGATGGAAGGAACATAATAAGAAATCACACAAGTAACCATAACTAGATAATCTCTATTGATCTTTGAAAGTGGAACCCTCTTCATATTACTAATGAAAGTATATATTCATACATTATGCACTCATTTTGTCATTGTATAAGTCTATTTTGTCATATCTTTATGACTTGTAATAGGATAGAATATGAATAGAATCCACATTTGGCACCAAGTATGAGAAAAAGATGAACAATCATAGACTTGAAATGTGTGTGTGTGTGTGTGTGTGTGTGTGTGTGTGTGTGTGTGTGTGTGTGTGTGTGTGTGTGTGTGTGTGTGTGTGTCTATATATATATATATATAGACACACACACATTTGAAGTCTATGATTGTTCATCTTATTCTCATACTTGGTGCCAAATGTGGATTCTATTCATATTCTATCCTATTACAAGTCATAAAGATATGATAAAATAGACTTATAGAATGAGAAAATGAGTGCATAATGTATGAATATAGGATAAATATCCTACACATCTTTACAATATATGGTCTTCTACCAATATAGTAGTTATAATATGAGAATAAATATCCTAAACTAGGGTTATGTCCAAAATAAATAAGATAAGTATTTCAACAATAAAAAATAAACCCAAGTATATAAATTTATAAAGTGTATGCATTATAACAAGGGGTTCACTAAAATGTTTTCATTTCTCTTGGTTTAATTTTAATAGCCACATACACAAATAATTAAAACTAGGGATCAAGATAAATCTATGATAATACGATAACCAATTGTAATCATATTTAAATTATACATAAAAATAGTAATTAAACTTATAACTAACTATAGGGTAAATTTATTTGATATATTTCATTTATTCATGAATATTTTAGTTTAAAAAATTGGCATTTTGATACTTTAGGCGATATTGAATAATGTGGATTCACCTAAACTATCTTGGTGTAAGTTACCATTTTAGGTCGACTCACCTCATGTTTAAAATAAACTTAATACATATAAATATGTTTCTCCACTGTGTTTAAAGTCAATATGAGTTTGTTATCCATTATATGTAAATATGCATCCACCTAATTACTCATAATGGAAACGTTTTGTAGCAATAAATGGATGAAGGAAGTGTCTATAGGGTTTTTTGTACATTCGTATGCCCATCTAGATTTTACACCATATTATGATTCACCTATCCATTCATATTCTCACCTAAAAACCATATATTAACTTTTTCCAAACTTTTGAAACATATACTTATAGATTCACCAAACAAAACCTAAGTTTTATATGGGCCATTACAATTTACCCTAACGAACTGATTAATAGTAAATGATAATATCCAAAATAAAAAATATCTACAAAAAGATACATGTATTAATTATATTGATAATTTTTTCCTCAAAATAATATTTTAAGTTTAATACCTACATATCCTAAGACTATGAATGTTTTTTATGAAAGGGACATAGAAGCATTATGCCAAAATTGTATAGGAGATATTGGTTGGACATAAAATATAAACCACCTAATGCAAGTGAATCTATACCTTCTATCCAAATGTGTCCTTCAATTAGTTTAAATTTTAAATTTCTCTATGTCACATTGTACACTAATTATAAAATAGGTTTTATTTTCACTTATAGAAATCTATGGCAAAACTCTTATGTTTTTATCTTCCTTTGATCTTGACCTAATATGTCAGCAACAGTGCAAGAGATAACATAAAAACATTATTTGTCTTCTGAAACATCTTAAATATTTTTAGCTACATATCACACATAATGGAATAAGATCCAATGTATTTATAACACAATGTAAATGGAATCCATCCTAAGTGAGAGTAAGGACATAACTTACTCTCCTAGTTAATATAATTTAGCTACATGTTTCTTGTTAAACCTTCTATTTATACAACACCTTGAAACTAGATGGATGAAGGTAAAATTAGGTCAATGTGTACACTTATAAATATGTTAGTGATGACCTATTGATAACATTATGTAAAATAGGCATGAGAGGATTGAATTATAATAGGCTTGGATCCAAAGGATAGGTCATAAGTGATTATGAAATGACTCAAGGTGCCTTCTTATATATGTGCTCCTTTCAAGAAAATTTACACATGGGTTGATAGCAAAAAAATGGATAAGGGGAAATTAAATTCATAATGGAATAAAAAATTAAATAAATAATTTCATAAAAAAACTAGGATTTTGGAAAATATTTTAAATTAGTGGTTTAGACAATCTAGGAGCATCCATGGTCATATGAAGGAAAATGAATAGTTATTCTATATATTCATAGGTATTTTGTGTCAAATGGATATATTATCATTGGAAAAAACTAAATATAAATTCAATTTATTATGAATACCTAATTCCTATAATTATAACAATTGGTCTAATAAATGATGAAAATGAAGTAAAATATCTAATTATGTGCACATAGACCAAGTGTGTTAAAAACAATACATAATCAAAAAATATCTTGTGATATAATTAGGTGTGAAAGAGTAAAATAAATATCATAATATATAATCTCATGTAATTCATGAAATCATATTAAGGTAAGGGAATATAATCTATGATGATGTAGCCTCTATAGGGGATTGAGAAAGAGATTTAACTCTAGAAAAAATAAATTGTGCCTTTCCATCTTCACAACCAATGTTATCTTTAACTCCAAAAAAAATTACCTCTTTACTTGCTCTCTTATAGTATTATATATTATGTTGGACAAATCCCTCACATAGGCATGTTGGATTTCAAAACCCATCACAATAACCAATCATGCTTGAGTGTGGTGACAAATATGGAAGAGGAATTACATGGATTGTTTCTCTTCCTTTGTATTATTTGCATAGACTAATCTATGATCCTATAGGGACCCACATTTATTCCTATAAATTATGAGACTAGATAATCTATCAATGTAGTGTAGTGGTGTATTATTTACATATGTAATGTGTCTTAACTTTTATGGATTTAATTAATAAGTTCCACTCCAGTATCATATATTTGAAAACCAAATTGGCCACACTATAGATTAAATAATAATAAATATACATTACTACCATAAACTATAGCATGTAAATCTCATAATTTTAGGAAATATAGTGAAAACCACATACATATTACTTGGATATTTTGGTTGATCATTTAATACATCTCTATTCTACTTTAAACACTTAAATATGGTAAAAAAACACTTGATAATGTGTTTTTTTAACAATATTTAACATGTATTAATTTTTAATACATACACAAACCTTATTCACATTATCTCCTACCATTCACTTATCTATGGGCCAAACTTCCACAATTTTTGATGATCACACTTATGATTTTCCTAGTCTCTGCGTCAATAACCTAACATCTTAATCAAACTGTCACCTTATCTCATATCACTATTTCCTATCTCTTACACAAATCTAGTTATAACCATATAAATAAAGTTTTAAGTACTTCCTACCTTGGCTGGAACTTTCCAAGATCTCTCCAACAACTATTTTTCTAAATTAAATTATTCCTCTAGGTTGACCCATATGTTTCACATGTTGGTTCACAAGGAAGTTAAAAATAGAGTCGACTATAAAAGTGCATCATGAAAATTCTTATTCCTATATAAAAGTGATCTATAAATAATCCATCATAAGAAATCACCTAAATTTCTTGAGGAACTAGTTTAAAGATTCCAAGTGTTAAAATACTTAAAATTAGTAGTCACCAATAAAGTTTTAATATCATTCCAAGATCAAATAACAAGTTGTTAAATTTTAAAATCCATAAAATTGATTGCATAAATTATAAAAAACACTAATTATCACACAATACACCTAGGTTATGGAACTAGGTGTGATTTGATCCATATTTAGAATATTATAATGTAGGTATCATTTAGTCACCTAACATAAAGTGGTTGGGAACTCAACCTAACTGACTAACCCATTTTTTAGTTAAAATGACTATCAAGAGTTCATGTTATGGGTTTGAAGTGAAGATAAGGAAAATAAAGTAATTTTCACATTTTATAAGGTATCTTGATACACATGATCTCCTTTATAACACATGCATAATTATCTAAACTATCACAGATCAGTGCAAAAAATTTGGATGAATCTAGTAGAACTTAAGTATATCAACAACTACATGCATTCAAGTGGTGATAGATTTTTCATGTTGATAATCACAATTTATTTCCTAATTTGAGTCAGCATAGAGCCCATGTAGAGAGAATATAGAACATGTACATAGTCATAAACCTATGAAAACATGAAAAATATAAATAACCTATCTTCTAGGAAATTTCAATAAATAGTAAATTTCAATAAATTACTCTCCTAATACATTCATATATTCTTAATTTAATCATATATTATATAATATGAATGAATCATAAAACATTCTATTATTAAATAACACTAAATAATAAAAAATTAAAACACTTGCCTACCTTTGATGATCACATTGACCCATTTATATCAAAACATCAGGGGTACTCCTATATTCCTCTCTTAAAAAAATAATTAAAGTGTTTTCCTCATAATATGATGTCAATACTTAGGATCCCTGGAAAAATGTTAATATTAAAAAGTTCCCATGGATCCAAAGTATCCACTTATTGGCTTTTTTAATCTTGACTCCCTCCCCCAAAAATGGGGTTTCTCCTCTTCCTGCCCTCATACTAAGGTTTTTTTCCATGTCCATGAGATCATTGTGTCTCTAACTCCCTACAAAAGTTTTAACATGAACAAGAACTATACATCCACCATTACTACCACCTCTACTCTTTATATCATTCTTCAATGCTAATGAACTCTATGAAGCCTAAAATTTTGAAAGTTAATATTTGTTTATTTTTATTTTATCCAACATTGTTCCCTAAAATCTATTTTCATATATGAAATTGCATATGTGCTACCAAATGTGGTACTTGAAAGTATCAAGGAAGTCAATCCAATACATACATCCCCACATACAATGACAAGTGCATTGTTATCTCACTCAAACCCTAAGATCACATTATAAATGGAAAATAATTACGTGTATCCATATAAATCATTTAAACTATTCATATTATGTCCCTCCTCATCACTAAATAAAACTATTTTATCCACTTTGATCTCAAAAATACCCCATAACCTATAACGATGTATATATGCTTATAAATGGTAAACCATTTATAAGTCCATGCCAAAAATTATATAAGTTTATATCACTTAATTATTTTTAGATGATATGTTTTAAATATCTTGTGTCAACTACACCCAAATACATATAACCATGTTTTATAATACTCCTATTTTGATAAATAGATATGTTAATCTATCTAACATGTGACATAATACTCATATTTTAATAAATTTGATGACCATATTAAATATATTTGTAATTCATGATGCATAAAAATATCTTAAGTGCATCATGTATATTTTAAGGTGATAGTCATCTTTCCCTATGGTCTAGCAAGCCACTTCATGACTTAGACAATGTATGACTTCAAGAATGTTTCCTACAACCTATAATTATTTTTTTATAGGCTTGTAAAAGGGAAACAATTTTTAAATTCATGCCAAATAATATATAAGTTTGTTTATCACTAGGTTATTTTTAATAATATGTTTTAAATATCATGTGCCAACTCTGCCCAAATACATATAACCATGTTGTTTAATACTCCTATTTTAATAAATAGAGATGTTCTTCTATCTAACATGTGACATAATACTCCTATTTTTATAAATAAAATGACCATATTAAATATATTTTTGATAGATGATGCATAAAAATATTCGAAGTGCATAATGTATATTTAAGGTAGTAGTCATCTTTCCCTATGTTTCGGTAAGCAAATGCACACCACTTTTCATAAATGGAAAATACACCCCATGTCATTAACATATGATCAATGGGTAGCCCCATATTAGCGTGTACACTTCCATTTTAAATGTGATATAAAAAATTATGGAACTCATACACTATTTATAGACATAAAATCAACACTTAAATTTTATAAACTTAACTCTTAGTTTATGTAAATGTTTCATATGTTTTCAATCATGGATCCTATTAATGAACTAGAATAAGAACTAGAATCATTGAATTGAAACTAGTTTTATGGTACAAATAAAATATTTTAATACTTTTTTAAAAAACATAACTTACTTTACAATCTTCTAGGATGTGTCTCATCACTGCATAAGAAACTATTCAATGGACCCAACGTAGCACTACTATTTGGAGATGCTAATCTTTTTACAACCAACCGAGGGAGTGAATGTATGTATATTTTTCTTAATCTATGTTCATTTATTTAATATTTATCTACATTTATTATAACACATTTTCAACATATTTATGGTATTAACCTCTTTTCCCAAATAACTACTTAATATTACAAGATTATGACATGTGATGAGATTCAGGTGCAACACTTGTATTCATTATATTTTTATATAACTAAAAATTTCCAATTTTGGACCCATTAACACCTAAATATAACTAAGAGAAAATTGTTAGGAGTACACCAAGATCAATATGCACCAAATTGTGACACTTTATGAAATATTTTGTGATGTATTACCTATTTTACTACCACCTTCATATCATCATTACATCAACCTAGTTTGTCCCTAAAGGCTTTTGTTCCCCCTTATACTCCTCCCTTTGTACTTTCATGGATTTATCTAATGTCTTATATTGAGCATTTATTTGGCCAATAAAATTAGCTAAGATGATGGCATACTATTATTAAAAGTATGATTTTATACACCATCGATCTTTGCAATGACATTGGATAAATTTGAGTTTTGAATTTTTATATTTGGATCCATATTTATAGTGTTCTATATTTTCATCGATCAAATACAAGACATATAATACACTATTATTATGCTCATAAATCAAAAATATGAATAATAAAAGGAATCAATAGTAATCCAAGTGCAATGACTACCATAATTAGGTCTAGATTTATGTAAAAAATTGATGTTTTTGAAATGAACCTGAACCTACCATTTTTTATTACCAGACTTCTTTCTCATCTTATACTTTAGACCTCATAAGATGCAAAGATATAAGAGTGCTCCTTTTAATGATCCTTTCTTAATAGGATTGGAAAGGAATGATACATTCTAAGTTCACTAAATCTCTTTAAGGAATCATATATCTCATTTATGCAATTGAAAAATTGGGCAAAAAATCCATAAACATTCTAAATTTTGCCATCTAGGCACACCCAATCAAATTAAGTTAGTTTTACCATAATAGCTCAAATTTACAAAACTTTATATAATTTATTGGTAATTACAAACCATAAATATAAAGGGTGAATAACAAGATAATAATTCAACCAATAAGATGACCTAAGGTTTAGGTATTCATGTAACCATTCCATTGTCATCAAAATCTAGGTCTTTTATTACCTTCAAGTTTGAATTCATGTATTGAGAGTGACCATATTGGATAAAATAATGATATTAAATATTTGTATGATCCCATGTCCTTATAATAAGAATATATAATATTAAATAATTAATAGGGATAAGGACTTCATCCATCCAGCTATATAATTCATCAGTCTAGCTACAAACTTCATTGTTAACCATAACCTTTATTGTGTCACAAAAAGAATTTAAGTGAAAATTCATATAAAGGTAAACTACACCCAAACATAGAAATTATTTAGATATAAAATTATCCTATTTTGATTCTCATAGCCATGCTTGTACACCAATATAAAAATATGCCAATTTTCAAGTGTCCTACACTTAAATTCCTTCTTTGGAATTATCCCATATTAAATCCTCAAGCTTAACACCTTAGAGACATTCAATAATTATTTCATTAATGTCCAAATAGAATCATATGAATATACATGTTGGTATTATATATATAACTACGATGTGAGAAACAAATCAGGGAGATTCACTACTTCTAAGATAGAGCAACAATCAACCTTTTGTAGAAATAAAATAGGTAGTGATTATATTACATTTTACCACTCAAATAAACCAAAATTTATAAATCAATAAATAATTTATCACATACTTATTAAATCATATTTTATTCATTCAACTAAATTATATGGTGGCTACATCAGGATAAATTGAGGTGTAGCCATAAACTAGAGGCCCATAAAAGACTAGCAAGGAACTAATCATCCTTACACCTCACATAATATTATAATTAATTATATGGGTATTTCATAAAATAACCATAGAACCATTAAATTAAAATATTAAAAGAAAATAATGGTTATCTTAGAATCATGGTTTAGACCAGAACACATGATCACCCAACAGAGTATGAATTGCATACTCTTGACATCTTTCATATAATAATCTATAAACACATAAAGATTTCTTTGAAAGACAACACTAATATAGAAAGGTATTTAAATTTACACCATATTAAACATTAATTAATATTATATATTATATAAATCCCATCACTAAAACCATCTAGTATAGGGTACATCATCTGGATGAGATCATTTTGCCAAAAAGAGAGTAAATCAGGATGTCCTTTCCTGCACTAAAATTAGCCAAACAAGTTAGCTTGTGGATAGGAAGTTACTTTCCATATTGATAAGTATTCATATCCAAAAATTACAATAACAATATATAAATATGTAAGGGACCCAATTCTAAAATAGATTACTCAAAATCCAAACTCACAGCTTATACAAATAAGCAACTCACACTCCTTATAATATATTTTCACCATAAAATACACAACATTTTTGATATGATCCAAATATCACATAAGTAATGTGATCAATTAACTTGTACCATATCCCAATATCAACTCATTATAACCTTCAAGAAATCAAAAAATAACTAGCATTGTTCATATTCTTGCCCAAGAGGTATAGCTAGGAAAGGTTGATTAGAATAACCCAATAGTAAAAATAACACTTGATAGTTTCTTTTTAAATAAGCTCTAGCTGTAAAGTGAATCATCATTATTTTTAATGACATCATTAAAAATTTGAATATAGTTACATCATTTAAAATAAACATACACATGCTATAAGTTGATATGCATAACATTCTTGAATCAACTTATTTAGTCAACACAAGAATTCAAGCATCTAAACCATGTTACAATAGTCTAAGGAAGTTTAGAAATAAATTTAAACATGCTCATATTACCCCAACATGTTAAATAAAAGGATATAGTGCACAAAAAATAAATTACTATTCATAATCCAACATAACTACTTAAGGTACTCTTAATCCATCACCAACGTACCTCAGCTGAGGCATTCAACTTAACTTATCAAATATCAAAATTCCAATTGACACTTCTTGGTAAAGAAAAGTATTCATAGCCCAAAAAAAAAAATAACCTAAGCATTATGTAAATAATCATGTACAACCATAAATAATTAATGCAATAATGAATATAAATCCAAGCATAAGAGAAGCTATACACCGATATCCAAAATGATTTACTGACCCTAAAATATCACCAAAACTTAAACCTTGTAAATTAAAGGAAATAGGCTCAAAAACAAGTTGATAGGGTTATACCAAGTGTAATATCCCATGTCTAATAGGGAATATAGCAAGACAAAAGCCCTGAATTGCTTTTCTGATATTTTGATTTTTTTTATGAAATAAGAACAAATTGTGATTTTGTAAGATAAATTCAAATAAACAAATAAACCACAGTATAATCTCTTAACTAGCAAATCAATGATCATATTATTCATCCAGATGATTACAATAGAAGTCCTCTTTCATACATATAAAAAGAATATTAAAATACTATCTTAAAACCCTGGTCTTTTGCAAATCTGGTAATTTAGCTTGAATCTAAAACAGCTCGGGTTAGTTGTGTTGACACATAGTCACCAACGTCGGTTATACTACCATCATCAGTCGATGAGCTGCCAACATCAGTCACTATCGGTCAGTCTACTCTACCGATGTTGGTCTGCAGACGGCCGATGTCGGTCTCTGTGATCCCTGCAGTGCTGTCAAGCCTGCAGCAGAATGGTACGGATTTGCATGGATCTATATGGATTCCATACAGGAGCAAATAGAATCTAGTGTAGCCTGAATGTTGAATATCTGATCTGAAAGTTCTCTATCTATATAATTTTATAAATAAAAAACTAATGAAAATAAATACCTAAAATACCCATGATAACTTCTATGTGAAGTTATCTCTCAACCCTGTAAGTCTTTGTGATAACTTTTGTATGAAGCTATCTCTCAAATTGGCAATAAATTGACTGATCTCTCACAACCTCTGAATCACACAAACTAAAGAGTGGATGTTCTTCAATGCAAATGGAATCCTGGAACCCTTGGCTCAGTCTTCACAGAAGAATTCTTAGCAAAAATCAATAATCATAATCTCATAATCCAACTCTCTTCCATAAGAAACCCTTATACCCTCAAAAAGATATGCTTGCCCCAATTAGGGTTTCTTAAATTAGAATTAGGGTTACACAATTAAAATATGCTAAATAATTAATATTTAATTAAATCAATCAAATATTAACATCTCCTTCAATACATGTCCGATCGAGCCCAAACAAAAGCCAACTAGAAAAATTTTGCTAAACAAAGCCAAGCCAATCTCCATCAAGACCCTCTATCCATCATATCAGCCTATAAAGGTTGTATAATAGGCTAATCCTCAACTCTAAACATGTCAACTAAAAAGGGGACATGACAATCCACCCCTCCTAAAATTGCTTGCCCTCAAGCAATCGCTGAATGATAAACCAATCAATCCGCTTGGATCCCAAATGTAGTCATGATCTCCACCACTGTCAATCAATACAAACTCCATGCCATGTCCATCACAACTCTCATCTAATGGTGTCACATCATCCCTAGTACTAAGATAAGAATCCCATCATCCAATCCATAAATGAAAATCAACTGACAACTCAAGTAAACTCCTTACCTAAATAATATCTGAATCTGAAATATGAATGCTAGACATGCTCATATCATCATCAACCTGTGACCCAACTGTAACAGAAAGCTGAGTCTCTACCACATGTGCTATCTCCTAAACTGAACTCACCTTAAGACAAAGCTCATCCACCTGTCTCTCCCGTGTTGGTGCCAATGTGCACTCAGTAGCACACTCTCCCATATCATGTGGTATGAGCCTCTCCATCTGATGAAAAAACATATGTTTGAAGCTGCTGCCCCGTATTGCCTTAAGAATATGTTTCTTCCCATCAACATCAAAATAAACCTCCATGTCCTTGAGACAAAGAGTAACTTCCTAAAATTAATGAAGCCACTTCATACCCAAGACTAACTCTATACTCCCCATGTTCACCACATAATAATCATCCTTGAACTCATAGTTGTTCAAGTGCAATGGGAGGTATCTAATCATATGCTCACACCTAAGAGTGTGACCATCAGCTACCTTAACTCTAATGCCTTCGAAATCTTCAGTAGTGAGTCCATGCTTCTCCACAAATCTAGCATCTATAAAATTATGTGTGGCTCCTGTATCAAGAAGGGTGATGACCCTCTGTCTTGCCAAAACTCCATAGAGTCTGAATGAATCATCTGACTGAATGCTGGATAGGCGTGCCTCCTGTATGTGAAGTTCTAACTCTACCTCTATTTTAGGCTCTAAAGCCTCTACCTCTGCCCCTCAAAACTATTCTATTGTTCAAAATCTTCTAAATCTAAATCCTCATAATAAGCCCACATCACTCGATTTGCCTTGCCCTTAGGCCTTAAAGGACAATCATGATTGGCATCATAGGGGCCTTTGCAATAGAAGCAAAGCTTCTTCCTACATAGATCATTAAGAGCCTCTTGATCCAATGGTGGTGCTACTGGATTTGCCTTCGAATCATTCTTAACACCTGATTTATCTATGTTAAAATCTGGTCTCTCCCTATTACCGTTGAAGCACTTATGGTCCCTGGATGAAGAAGTACCTCCTGAGTTAGATTTAATGGATGGGGCTGCCATCTCCATACTTCGCACCTTATTCATAGCTACCTGTAATGAAGGAGGATCAAAGGCTTTGATCCAACCTCTCAATGGTTCTGTCAATCCCTCCATGAAGAGAACTACCAATCTACACTTTGAAATATTTGGCACCATGACTGCCAATCTCTAAAACTCACCAATGAAGGACTCCAAGTTACCTGTTTGTCTCAACTGTGCCAGATCTCAAAAGTAAACCTTGGGATCTTTCCTATCAAACTGCTCAACCAATTTATCCACAAAGTCCTAGTACTCTATCACCTGGTTATGCTAAAGTGTTACCATACCATGGTACCACCAATCATGTGCTACTCCATCCAAGTGCAAAATGGCATATTTGATGGCCTCTATCTCAGTCATTGGCCTCAATGACAAAAAGGTGTCAAGCTTATGAACCTAAGCTTGAGTAGTCATCTTGTCCCTGCCATCAAAAGTAGTCAAAGAAAGCTTGCTAGTAGCCTTCTTCAGCTCACTTAATTGACCTCTAGGCCTCCTGTCCTATCTAACCAATCTGTAATGCTCTCTCCTCTGATTATCAAAATGATCAAAGGACATCTTCTCCCAAACTTGAGGAGTTAATAAGTCCCACTCATCATTTACAGCCATGAGAACATCTACAAATAGGGAATCTCCTGCCTCCTCCTCTGCAGGAGCCTTTGGTTCCTCTTGAACAAACGTAGGGCGTGTAGGTCTATCAGCTATTCTAGAGTAGGTCAGCTATGGTCTCTGATTAATAGTAACACTCCTATTATCTGCTTGCTCCCCATTCTATCTAATAGGTGGGTTCATCCTCCCTACCATAGTAGTAAGTGCCTATAGTGCCTGTGTCATCTCATGAAATAATTCTCTAGTATCCTGTTCATCATTATGTCGATGGCCCCTGGGTGGGCTACCCTCATGTCTATCATTCATGATGATCGGTGGCTGATCTAACACCTGGGTACCTTCAAGCAAGGCTCTATTGCGTGTGTTATACCTATGTGGTCCTAACTCTTGCGGCTGCATAAGATCTATAAACCCTCAGGATGGCAGGATTTAGCTCTGGTCTACCCAATAGGATAGCAAGAATTTGGCTCTGATACCACTGTAATATCCCCAACCAATAGGGACTCTAGAAAGACAAAAGCTCTAATACCACTGTAACATCCCATTTTGATACCAAAATAAAAGCTCTGATAGCACTGTAATATCCCCTGTCCAATAGGGAATATAGCAAGACAAAAGCCCTGAATTGCTTTTTTGATATTCTAATTTTTTGTATGTAATAAGAATAAATTGTGATTTTGCAAGATAAATTCAAATAAACAAATAAACCACAATATAATATCTTAACTGGCAATACAATGATCATATTATTTGTCCAGATGATTACAATAGAAGTCCTGTGTCATATATATAAAAAGAATATTAAAATATTGTCTTAAAACCTTGGTCTTTTGCAAATCTAGTAATTTAGCCTGAATCTGGAATGGCTCAGGTTTGCTGTGTCGACACACAGTCACCGACATTGGTTCTACTGCCATCATCGATCGATGAGCTACCGACGTCAGTCAATGTTGGTCGGTCTACTTTGCCAACATCAGTCTGCAACGGTCGATGTCGGTCTCTGTGATCCCTGTGGTACTGTCAAGCCTACGGTAGAATGGTACAGATTTGCACGGATCTGTATGAATTCCATACAGGAGCAAATAGAATTTAGTGTGGCTTGAATGCTGAATACTTGATCTAAAAGAACTCTATCTATATAATTTTATAAATAAAAAACTAATGAAAATAAATACCTGAAATACCTATGATAACTTCTGTGTGAAGTTATCTCTCAACCTTGTAAGTCTCTGTGATAACTTTTGTATGAAGCTATCTCTCAAATTGGCAATAAATCGGCTGATCTCTCACAACCTCTGAATCGCACACACTGAAGAGTGGATGTTCTTCAATGCAAATGGAATCTTGGAACCCTTGGCTCAGTCTTCATAGAAGAATTCTTAGCAAAAATCAATAATCATAATCTCATAATCCAACTCTCTCCCATGAGAAACCCTTATACCCTCAAAAAGATATGCTTGCCCTAATTAGGGTTTCTTAAATTAGAATTAGGGTTGCACAATTAAAATATGCTAAATAATTAATATTTAATTAAATCAATCAAATATTAATATCTCCCTCAATCCATGTCCAATCGAACCCAAATGAAAGCCAACTGGAAAAATTCTACTAAACGACGCCAAGCCAATCTCCATTAAGACCCTCTATCCATCATATCAGCCTATGAAGGTCATATAATAGGCTAATCCTCAACTCTAAACATGTCAATTGAAAATGGGACATGACACCAAGTCTCTAAAATGAGATGGATGAGTCAATTATCTA
>JARHVA010001257.1:1092500-1185000 GCA_037957365.1 Torreya grandis
CTTTAGTGGAAGAATATAGTTAGACCTTTGGAATCCTCTCCTTGATAGAATTCAATGGAACATGGTTAGATGGAAGGGGATGTTATTACACAAGATAGAAAAAAATTAGATCCTTAAAAGTTCTATTCAAATCATTTTGGTGTTTTTTATGTCCCTATTTTTTATCCCATCTAATATTGTTGATTAGATTTAAAACTTAAATAAATGTTCCTATGGAAAGGCTCACAAAAAATGTTATGTTTCAACCTAGTGTCCTAGGAAAAAACTTTCCTCCCAAAGGCCAATGGGGGGTTAGAGTTTATAAGGGTGAAACACATGAACCTCACCGTAATTGCCAAACAAGGTTGGAAACTCTTGATCAAGGAGAATCAATGGGTTAGAATCATCAGAGCTAAGTATCTAGATGGTGACTAAGTGGATATATTCCTCAAATAATATGGAATTTCTAATGGATCATCCTTTGAAAAATCCATTTAATTCAACAAGTATCTACTCTAAAAAGGGATTAGATGGAATATTGACAACATATAATTAGTGGATTTTTGGGATGATCTTCGATTTTTTCCTATTCCACTATCTTCTGTCAATCCTTGGCCTCATTTAATAAACTTATAAAAGGGTGTTTTTGACAGAAAATCAAATAATATTGGTGTTGAGAGGTCTCTTGACATAACAAACAATAGATAGGGATTGTTAATCCATGTCTCTCTTGAAATGAGGCTTATGGAAATAAATCTCCCCAAGGTCTTAGTTACTGGTCTTGGTATGTAGGATAACTCAGTTGGCTTGATGTGACCATTCCATAACAAGTGGATTTGATGAAATTGACTCTAGATGATGGATTAAGCTATAGACAATATGATACTCGATTATTCTACCATGAATGTATTCAATAATGGTTGAACAGTGATGAACAACATTCATCATTCATGATTTAACATTATAAGTGGATTGTTATTAATCCTAAAACAACACACTAATAAAAATAAATATAAAAATAAAAATAAAAGGGGAAAACAAGACTTGTTTCCATAGAGATGAAGTTGAAGTGTCTGATTGAAAAAAATCTCACAAAAACTAGTCCTTACTTGATCTAGACCTAGCAAAACTATAGCTAAAATATGGTACAAGAGTTTGGGGAGAATTATTGCGAGTAAAGAGGAGCATGATGACCATGAAAATTCATATGAAATGGAAATTTGAGTCCTAAAAATGTGAATATCAAGATGTTTCCTGTTGATTAGTAATGGTGAGATTTATAGCAACCTTTCATCTTCAAATGTTGTTTCCATAACAGTGAGGAAAACACTACACTTGGAAAGCATGAAAAATACTTGGTATACTAACTATATATAATAAAATCATTTATATTCCACTTATCTATTACTAAAACTAAAAGGAACTAGACCAATTAAAGGCTCTGAAAAAATAATATACATGTGAAGGTGCCAACCCCTCCCTTGACTGCTAGATCCGACCATTAATGGGGTAGTTACAATCCTTGATTTTTCATTAGAGAAGGTGGTTATATAAAATATGGAGGCATGTCCATGGTTTTAAATTATATTCTAGACCATCATTATTTGATCACTAGTTGATTGTTTTGAGATCCACCATCTATTCAACATTTTTTAACTGTCACGTTCTCATTGGTTAAGAGTTGTATTATATATCTCCTTCATTATTACTAAAAGGATCATAATTAATTTATTTTGTCTTTTAATTTTTTATTTTCCAATGATATTTCATTATTCACTAATTTGAACTTTTTTCTGCATTATGCTCTAGTTGAGGGTTTAGACTCCTTAATGAGGACATGCAGCCAAATCAATGATTCAAATTAAAAGATGAGCCCTACAATATCAAACAAAATGGGTGATCATGAATACTTTTAAGAAAATACAAATATAAAAAATTAAATTTATCGAATCATGAATATAAAATCCATAACCAAAATATGAGAAATAAATGGAATATTTTTCTATTAAAACATAGGCATTCACATTAGCCAGCTTTGAATTTAAACATATGATTTTCCATATATATAAATCATATATAGATCCATCATTAATTCAAAATAATAATTCTATAATTTTATAACTCTATTATGAATCCTACCCAGATAATGTAGATTTGTCATTTAATTGACTAACATCCTCCACAAGCCTTTGATAGTTTTTATGTCTAGGATAGTTGCCAAATTTTAATCCCATCAAGTGCCATGTGGCATGTCCTTATTTTATTAGAGGTCAAATATTTATGGTTTTGAAATGGGTAAACACCCATCAAATATATGTTTAATATAGATCTGATGTTATCATAATGCCATGTAATAGCCCATCATTAAGCTGGGTCCTTGGGATGAGGGAAAATAATGGCACCATGATGAGTTGGGCCTTAAGGATTATTTATATAATTGGCTTTGTCTCTATAGTCCTAGGATAATAGGAAGTTGTCATATGGTGGCTTCTCAGGACCTTAGGGTCATGAGACTATTAGCCCATTACCTTAGTCTTTTGAGTCTCTATGGTCATAGGATCTTAGGAAGTTATCACATTACATCTTCTCAGGACCTCAGGGCCATGGGACTATTAAGCCATTAGATTGAGACTTCATGATCCTAAGATCCCTAGGAGTCAACATGTGGTAGCTTATTGGGACCTTGAATAAACAAAAACATTAGGCCTTTAGACTTAGTTTAATTCCATACCAGGTTGGGTTACCAAGATCATGCCACGTAGTGCGATCTCAGGGCTCCAAGGCATTAAAATTAATTAGAAACATTTTTAATTTTATAACTTTTTTGAACTTGTTTGAAACTTTAAAATGATATAAAAATGACATGTGGTAGGGTTAGACAAGAATCGAAAGGATCATGAGAAAATAAAGAAATAGTTAAGGTAAGGATCAAACACAAAAAAAATAAAAGGCTAAGGTAAATGATCTTTGGTATTTTGAATAAGGTCAACTCAACTTGGGTCATTTTAGGCTTATAATATTTTGAGATTTGTAGGGACTTGAATCATGTGGCTCAGGTTCAAATTGATGGTCCCCATTTTTGGCTTGAAAATGGGGTATGTTGTGCAAGCAATAACATATGGTGAATCCTACTATGAGATACTCCTAAGTATCTCAAGAATCTAAAATATTTGGTTTCACAAGAATACAAACATTATTTATAGGAAATAAATCAAAATAAATTTAGAATGTGAAGAAATTTAATCCTATTGTGACTTGTGACATACTAAGCTAAGAACCTATCAAATACCAACTATGTGTGTGATCAATTGATTAATTCATTTATTTGCATTCACAGACATTAATTCAAATTTATTCTAGTTATAAACTACTAGGTTAAAGGATATTTTAAAATTTATAATGGGGTGAAATTGGTGTGGGCATTTCTATGATTTTATAATGGTGTCCATATCCCCCATAGATATACCTTTGGTCTGTTTTGAAGGCCTCAATCCACTGCCAACTAGGCTGGAAATCCTTGGGTGGAAGCTACCAAGACCATCCTTTCAAACTGATTTTTTTATATTTTATAATTGAATTCATAGTCTTAAAAGGAGATTTTAAATTTGATCTATAGAGGGTTGGGGACCAATCCATAAGTATAAGGGAATCAGAAAGTTCATGAATAACTATAAACAAACCATAACTAAAATAATGTTGCAATGTGTAGATAGTTCATTAAGTGCTTGAGATGGATTCAAATAGGAGAATAAATTTTATAAATTCACAATCTCTGTTAAATTTTTTTGACCTTTGAAATTTTATAAATGAACTATGTATTTACAATAGTTCACATAAGGTATTCAAGCAAAGCCAAATTAGGCTCTTAAGTGTCATTCATGATACCTACACAAAATGCCTTTCATTTAATTTTGTTCATTAAAGAGGGAAACTAAAAGAAAAAAGAAAAGGACCAAACAAAATAAACATAACAAGAAATGGAAGTCAAACTAACAACAAGGTACATGAAGGAAAAAGATAGAAAATAAACAGATAAACAAACTAAAAAAGAAAGGAGAAAAGTATTTACAAAGGCTGTTTTAGATAAAAATATGTTTGAATCCAACTATACACATATGTTACATGATTTTTAGAAAGATAAGGGGAATTTTTTTAATGCTTATGCTGCCATCAACACTCATGGACACTATTCTAGAGATATTTATCAATAGTCTTTTAAAGCAAACTAAACAAATTATGATCATGAAACTCAATAATGAACCTACGCTTAACTTCTACTAAGCATTTGGGATAAGTGATAGATAATACCTCAATCCAAACATTATACTATGGTGGAGGGAAGGGGTGGGTATTCTCACATACCAAAAATAATTGAGCATTTAACCTAGTTGGGGTATCTCCTTTGTTAGAGCCAAAAGATGAATGTATTGTGAGTTGTTCATGGAATAAGATGGATGTTATGGTAACATCTTGATCTTAATCTTCATTATTGAGGATGCATGTGAATGTTTATTCCCATGTTAATGATATCTTAGCTTTGTCATCTATGGTAGAGGTATGTAAATAATTATATAAAATTAATGCATTTTCAAGTCTGACTTGTATTGACATATCCCCCATGTCCATGACCTCTAAATTCAAGACCAACATTTTATTTGATTGTAAAGATGCACAGAAGTGAAGGATATTGTATTTTATAAATTCATTGATTGCACATAGATAACCTGATTCATCTTTGGTTTCTTCTTCAAGCATGCTCATCTCTAATGGTGGACTAGGAGAGTTGTTTCTACCACTGAGTTACTTACCACCTCAAATCAACCTCTCAATTAGAGAGGAAATAATATAGGACAAGAATAATCTAGATGCATATCATGCATATTCCTCATTTAATGGATCTATCTCATCGAGTTCATCTTTAGGTTGATTAAATTAGATTTTTGATTTGTCCTCTTGAGTAGGCAAGTCACCTTCAATCTAATTTTATGCTACTAGGTCTCTCAAGATAGTGATTGTTTCCTCATCATCAAACTCATCATTGCTACTCATAAGGATTGACGTAGGCATTGTCTATTGGTGACTCTTAAAATTAATGGCACATAGTTATCAAAAGTATCAAAAGGCACTTGATCATAAAACTTATAAAAATGTCTTATTTATTACATACTAAATTAACAAATTTATATGCATTAGTGGAGTAAGAAGGGTCTTCATTAAAAACAAGAGAATTCACTTGATATCACATCTGAGGCAATTCTTTAGGTAATGTTTCATTAGGAAATGCAATTTGATCGATGGGTTGACTAACAAGTAAATAGATTGAAGTATTTTAAGGGCACACACTTGATTGTCCCAGTGGGTAGGAAAAGTTAATATTGTGATCATGAGACATGGATTTTTATTCAATGGTGAAATTTTCTTAGAATGTTAGTGTTAAGGATGTGAGAGATAAAGGAGTCTTATAGAAAAACATATCACTAAGGGGAAAAAACATTCTAAGGTAAATCTCTATGGCTACTACTTCTATATGTAGGAAAAGGTCTTTCAACATCATATATCAATGATTAAATCATTGGTTGAAAGCACTCAAAGACTCATTAGGCTCCTTAAGGGTGGTGTCAAACTAGTGGTATATGGTATTAGGATTGATGGGATCTCTAAAATGGATTATAAACAAAATTTATAAAGAAAATCATATGTTTATACACCCATCTGGTAGTCCAATGTATCAACCATATGCATCCTTCTCCAAAGAATACAGGAACAAGTGACAAGCCATATCTTCATGCTAGATGTGAGTCCTAATAATTCCATAATTAAATTCTTGAACGTCTTTTTATACTATTAAAATCTTAACATCTGTGTACTTTTGGATAAATAAATTAGGATTCTTAAATAGGTCATGAAAAGGACCTGGGACATTCACTAGGCAACTATGTCCAACTAGCCATGCAAAGGTCATGGTATTGGCTAGGAAATGACTCAGTATATCTAGATTTAAATTTTCATGAAGGGTACTTCAGTTTTAGATCAATCAATCCTTCTAACACCAAATATGTTGAGAGGTCTCCCAACACAACTAATAATAGGTAAGGGTTGTTAAGCCATGTCTCTCCTGAAAGGAGGATTGTGTAGAAAAATCTCCCCAAGATCTTGATTGCTAGGTCTTGGTAAGTAGGGTAAATTAGCTAGCTTGTTATGACCATTCCATAATAAGGGTATTTCGTGAAACTAACTTTAAATAATGACTTAAGAGAAAAACACTATGATACTCGATTAGTCCACCACTAGTCTATTCAATAATCATGATTTAACATTATAAGCATATTAATATTAGTAATAAACTAACAAATTGATAAAAATAAATATAAAAATAAATGGAAAAGATTGGGAAAGGACCTACTTACATATAGATGAATCTGAAGTATCTAATTGAATAAATCTCACAGAAACTAGTCCGTAGTTGAACCAAACCTAGCACAACTCTAGCTAAAAGAGAGTGTGAGAGTTTGGGGAGAAGTAACCATGATAAAATAAGAGCATAACCACCATAAAAATGTTTAATAAATGTAAATTTCACTCCAAAATAATTTTAATATCAATATATTCCTTGTTGAATAGTAATGGTGAGATTTACAATAACCTTTATGCTACAAACTTCATTTCCATAGCAAGGAAAACACTATGCTAAGAAAGAATAAATAATGCTTGGGCTAATATATATGGATAATGTAAGCATGTCTGGTCCACTACTCTATTTATTAAATTTAAAATTAACCAATCCAAAGAATTTCTCTTAAAAAATAATATATACACAAAGGGATCACACCCTCCCTTGACCAACAACTTAGCTCACTTACAGGGAAATTACAAACATTCATTGATGATTAGAGAAGGTATTTAAGGGTTCCTAATTTTCTAACATATATGGAGTTTTTCTCATGATTTTTATTAAGAGGTCACACCATCATTATTTGATCACCATCTGAATGTTTTGGGATCCACCATCTATTCAAAGTTTATCGACTATCACTTTCTCATTGATTTAGAGTTGTCTTATGCATCTCCTTTATTATTGTATAAGGACCCTAATTCATTAATTTTATATTATACTTTATTATTTTCCAATTATATTTAATGATTAACTAATATAATATTTTATTTTATGGATTAGTCTCTAGTTAATGGTTTAGACTCCTTGATGAGTACTTGCATCCAAATCAATGATTCAAATTGAAAGATGAACCCTAAAATACCAAATGAAATGGTTGAGGATAAACAATTAAAATAAAAGATAAAGAAACAACATTAAATCAATTTAATCATAAACAAATAATCCATAACCAAAATTTGAGAAACAAATGGAATATTTTATTATTAAAATATAGACATTCACAGTAGCCAACTTTTTATTTAAATGTAGGATTTTCCATATGTATAAATCATATAAAGATCCATCATTAATTAAAACCAAGTCTTACAAAAAGTTATAATGCTATTATGAAGCCTACCCAACCAATGTAAATTCAAAATTTAATCAACCAACATCTTCCACAAGCCTTTCATAATATTGATGTCTGGCATGGTCATCAATTTTAAGCTCATCGAGTACCATGTAGCATGTCCTTACTATCTCAGGGTCGCAAGGTTTATGGTTTGGTGATGGGTTGATGCCCATAAAATTTATGTTCAAGAGAGATATGACATTATTAGGTTTCCACATAGTATCCCATGATCAAGTTGAGTCTTTGGGATAAGGGCACATAATGGATCCATGTGGAATTGCCATAAGAAGCCAAGCCTTTAGGATTATTTATATAATCAAATTTGTCTCATGGTCTCAAGATCCCAAGATTACAACCTTGGGGTTATGGGAGTATTATCCCATTGCCTTAGTCTTCTTAGTCTCCATGCTCCTAGGATCCCAAGAAGCTACTATATGGTATCTTCTTAGGACCTCAGGACCATGGGACCATTAATCCATTAGATTGAGTCTCCATGGTCCCAAACTCCTAATGAGTCATGACATGATGTATTCATGGGTTTTTGGGGCTATGGGACCATTATATTTTTAGACTTAGTTTAATTTCCTACCAAGTTAGGTTATCAATATTATGCCACATGGTGCAATCTCAGGTCCCATAGGTATTGAAAAGATAATTTTTTTCATTTTAAAACATTTTAAAACTCATCTAGAAATTAAAAATGATCCAATAGTGATATGTGGAAGGGTTTGAGAAGAATCAAAAGATTCATGAAAAATAAAGAAATAGATAAGGTAATGATCAAACACAAAAATGAAATAGGCTAAACCAATTGAGCTTGGTTTTTTAAATAAAGTCGACTCAACATAGCCAATTTCGGGCTTGGCATATTTCAAGCTTAGTAGGGACTTAACTCAAGTGACTCTAGATTGGATTGAAATATGACCAAAATAACACCTAGGTCTAGGTAGCCAAAAAGAGAAAGCTAAAAATGAGGTTCCCCATTTTAAAATTGAAAATGGGGCATGTTTTGTAAGAAATAACAATTGGGTTTCTTATAAATATGTCACATCTTGGAGAGTCTTAAGCCAAGATGCTAAAAATATGGAGTTTCTAAAGAAATTCAAAATTTTGAATTCCTCTCTTCAACAAGTTCATATTCCCATATTCTAGAAGGTTGACTCTCTTGTTTGGGTAGTTGAGGAAAGTGGGGTGTACTTAGTGAAATTTTTATATATTAAAGTTTTAAGTCTCCCTAATTACTGGTCTTATTGGTAAGAATTATGGTTTAATAACATAACTCCTAAAGTTAATATTTTTTTCTACCTTGTTGCACAAAAATAACTCTTTAAATTGACAATCTCTCCAAAATAGGAATTATGATCCCTAATAGACATGTCCTCTTTAAAATTAGTGATGAGTCTACTGTTCAATTAATTTTATCTTACCCATTTGCCTCCATAATTGTGTACATTATTCTTTGGATTTTCAATATCATATTGGTTAATCCCAACTCCTTATCTAACTTGATTTAGAAATGGAAACTACCCTGGAAATTATTTATGGAAGATTTTTTTACCTATTTATTTTGGTCTATCTAGAAGATGATAGCTCGTGTATTATTTATAACATCATACCTAAATTAAAGTTATTAGCCTATTAGTTTATTTCTACTATTGGTAAGAAATGGAATTCTTTTTCCCCCAAATAATAAGTCCTTATCTCCCAAGATATCTTAGCTATCTTTAAAATTTATAATCTTAAGCTTCTTGATAAGAAAGAAAAAAGTCAAAAAGAGTATGATTAGTTGGAGTAATCCTCTACTAAATTGGAAGAAACTAAACCTCAATGAGGCTCCAAAGAAAACCCCAATTTGGTTGGGGGAGGAAATATTATCAAATATTTCCATGGTAAGGTCATTACAGTTTATATTATCTTCATGGGGTTCTAAACTTGTCAAGTGGTGGAAGCTAACGTATATTTTTATGGGATCTAGTTAGCATCCTAATTAAGCATTGATAGGCTAGTCATGGAGGTGACTTGCTTAATATCATCAATTGAATTTTTAAAAAAACTAACCCCTATTAGATTATTTCGTAGATAAATAATTATGTCAAAGGAATTATATCACTTCAAATAGGATATCATTTCTCATACTTACAAATAGGGAAATGTAGCTATGGATGACTTTCCTAACTTAGGTGTCCATATTAATTATTTCACTAAATGGGAAGAATCATAAACAATCTCATCCCATTTACTTCTAATCATTAACAATGATAATGATATTACGATCACTTATGTTGGTAAGTAATCTCATTATGAACCATAGTAATCTCACCACCTGAGGTAGAAATACAACATCCAAAATTACCACTTGTATCATTATAAAGCATGGTAGTTTAGTGTGTCAACATGGATTACACAATTATCTTTATATTTTCAAAATATATACACTTTCCCCTACACTCATTTAAATCAAGGTGGTATAATTAGCTAAAGTGCGAGGCCATAAAGGAATAAATGCCTAATTGATGGTGTCTTCCTCTCATGATTAATTATTCATAGATCTGTAACACTTCAGTATTTGGTTGAGAAAGGGTGGTGATGGAGCCTATAGGGAACCGGTTTCTTGTGGTGACATTATGAAGGACCACACTATTTGTATATTATTGAAGAATGGTAGTATCACAAAATTCATGCATAGAATCATAGGACATGATTCCTTTATATCTAAGGACTTCATATGGGAATAGAAGTAAAGAAGTGTTATGATGCATGGGATTGAGGTGGATATTTATAAGGAACTTATTGGGGTGGTTTATAGCATTCTCTGTGATGGAGAAAATATTTTTAAAAACAAGTGCATGAAGCATGAGTTTCTCAAGAAATTCTTTAGCTTTGAAGATGAAGTTATTTTTAAGTAGAAGGGATTCCCAAGAATGGATATCCCTATGTCTTTATTGAGAGTTTGTCTATAAATAATGAAATATATCAATGTCCAAGGTAAGTTTAATGATCTCTACTCTCATTGCTTTCCCTGTAGAAATCATTTCAAATGGCAATGTATCATTATCACCTATATTTTTATTATATCTCTTGAATGATCCATCCTTGCCTTTAAAAATAACCCTAAAAAAGAAATTCCCCATGAGGGATTAATATATATTATGCTCATTTTGGTTAGATACCTATGGGGTATTGAGGTGCCTACAACCATTTTGGGTGATGATTCTACTAAGTCATAAAATAGAAATGAGTATGCAGAGATTGAGTCTAAATAGGGTTTTTTCAATATGGGTGAGGAAGATTCTATCAAGAATTTTCAGTCCCCTTAGGAAACTCAATTAGGTAAAAAGTGTACTTCTATGGCAGTTGATGTTGGGATTGAGCTTGAATTTAAAACCCTATAACTTGACAATAAGATATCCAAACTCAAGCATAAGACTAAAATGATGTTGGCTGAAGCCAAGGATGTCAAATTAGAGCTAATTGTGCTAAACAAGGAATTTATTAATTATAATATGAATGATCATGAGATATATAAGGAAATTACTCCTAATTCTACCTCTCCCAAAATTAAGGTAATAAAACATTTCTTTGAAGTTAAGAAATTTACCATTACGATGAGTATTAGGAAAGATTCTAAAGGTAAGCCTGAGGTAGGGATTAAGAATGTAGCTTACACTACCAAAAGGACAACCCATTTTAAAATGGATTGGGAAATTTTAGATGAATGGCATATAAAAATAACATTAAGATAAATATCCCATTCCAAATTTAACAAGAAAGGCAAACAAGTCGCTTCAGAAAATGCCCTGAAGGAAAAGACTGTTATAACTCCTCTCATGAAATAATTGCACTCCCATGAATATTATTTTCAATTTTTTATTTATTTATCTAATTTTATCTATTTTTTATAACACTTTTCTTTTTTTAGTGATTATCCTATTTTTTTATATGATGGATCATTGAGCCTACCTCGCTTTAATTTTCACTACTCTGCTTTAGTTTGGGTTATAGGATCCCTATAAAACCTATTTTTACCTATCAAAAAAATTATGTAGGGAAAAATGACCCAAGAATAACCTTTTTCATTGATAATTTTATTGGTTTGTAAAATATTTTGGCTATTGGGAATATCTCAATACATTTTATTTTGATCTATATAAATATATCTCTAAATAGATCATTATTATAATGCAACTAAATAAAATGATCCTTCATATAATAATAATTTTAGTACATAAATATATAATATATTTTAGTGAGTGAAATATTTATGATTAAGGAAAGATCCATTCCAAGAGTCTTTCCAAAAATTTACAAGGTTTGTTTCTGTTGCTTTCCAAACATGATCTTATTGAAAAAATGATATGGGAGTTTGTCTTTTGGAAGCCATAAATTTTGATATAGGAATCCGATTGAACGTATTATTTTAAAATAGATATATCTAAGAAATATATGTAGTAGTAACCCTATTTAGTTATTTTGCATCTATTTTGACAATGTTTTAGCTAAAATCGACCATTTAAGGGTCAAAAATTAATTTTCTAATTTTATTTTTAGAATTTTTATATTTTTTAGATTTAATATGTTTGTATCTAAGTGTGAGATTGAGTTTTAATTAAGCCTCAATTTTATTTAGACATGTATATAATAAATGGTAGTTATTAGTCTATTTTGAACATTAGTATCTGCTAAAAGTAGTAAGCTTCGTTAAATCTCACTAACTTATTACTTGAATAGTTTTTTTTAATTATGCATGAAAACTATATATTTTAATTATAATATATTTAGAGAATATTATGTAATTATTTTAAGTAATAAATAATAATTAGAAGTATATTTTTCCCTGTTACTCAATAATTAACTATGCAATTTTATGATTTGAAATTTATACATGTTTATGGATTCATCATCTGGTATTAGAGTAGGTTGAGCTATATGTATTAAATTTAAGGTAATATTTCAATGAACAAAAGCTAAATTTTGTATTTTAATCTAGATAATAAAAAAATATTTTTGAAGAACAACTTTATGTTAGATGGAAAGAGGATGAGGAGCTATGAGAAAATGAAAGTGAATATTCAAAAAATGAAAAGGCAAACATGTTATATACAAAGGAAAATATTGGATGACAGAGGAATAAATAAATAAATAAGAATAGATAGAATAAAAGAAGAAAGAATAAAAACATCTATATTCAATCAAATAAATAACGGTTATGACATTATAAGGAATGAATAAATGAATAAAGCTGTAAATTTTAGGTTATGGGGGAAGTCTAAGACTATAATAATTGATAATTTTTTTTGGATAGTATAGATAATATTTTTGAAATAATAAGCATAGTTGATAATAAGAAATTAAAATTTTCATTCACAAAATTGAGTTTCCTATACAATGATATTTGGGAATTACTTAAATAAATAAATAAAAAGTAGGGTAAGGAGAAGGTCAATCCTTGGAGTAATATGGATAAGATTTTTAGATATAAATTCATACCTATGCATTATGCACAAAATCTATATCAAATATTTTAAAACCTAAAGAAAAAGGACCATGAGGTAAAATAATATAGATATGAATTTAAAAACTTATCCATTTTAGTAGAACATGATGAAACACAGAAATATATGGCTTAAAAATATGTGAATGGTTTAATGTTTTTATATTTAATAATAATTAAGTATGCATATAATAAATAGGTTGGAAGATGCTTGTAAAATAGCTTTGAAGGTAGAAAAAAATTAATGTAGATATACATGGGTTTAAGAGAGGAATATCCAATAAGTGGATGAGGTGGGGTTTAATTTGAAAAATTAAGAATTATTCCTTTAAGTGGAGAAATAGGAAGATACTAGACAAGGGTATTAGAATCAATAAGCATGAATAATATTTTTGATAGATATAAGCTATGGTGGTGGTAAAGGATGGATACCAATGATGACCTTATTATTTTCATAAATGATGTGTTTAATGCTACTCATAATTAAAATGTAAACACTACCATATAAAATAAAGGAGGAAATATGATTGACCAAGAGTAAATTCAGTTGAGGATGGGATATAATAACTCAATCCATAATTTGTGGTAGATTTAAGAAAAAATATCATGATGATAATAAAAATGATCTCCCCAAGAAATTAAAAAAATCAAGATAAAGAGAGTGATGAATCATGTCTGCATACAAATATTTTCTCAGCTAGGTACATATCAGAGTTAAGGTATATAAAATTAATATTGATGGTGTAAGTAGTGAAAATATGCTTCCTAAATATATGATAGTGAAACTAGGTATGAAATATGAAATATATCTTAATCCTTATTTTATTTCATTTAAAAAAAAAAAAACTAAGTTACTATTTTTAAGAGGTGTTTAATCAAGTTTTTCATAGGAAAGAATTAAATGGATGAAATATGGTGTGATATCATCCCATTTGATGCATGTCTAGCATTTTATGAAGACCATGGAAATATGAGAGGAAATAAATATATATGGGAAAGAACACATAATTTTTAGAAAGGTTGTTGAAAGGTAGTTATATTACCTGTTAAGGAAGAAGGGTAGGTAGAAAACATGATATCAATTTTTTTATAAAGGAGATAAGGATAACTTGATTTTATTACACATTGATGGTAAGGAAATAAGAATAAAAACTAATGTATATACCATTATAATAAAAAAGGGGTTATAAGATTATGTTGTTGTTATATTGAATGATTTTATTTATGGTTTACCAGAAAAGAGAGATATACAATATTACATTAATTTAATTACAAGATATTTTTATATATATATATATATATATATATATATATATATATATATATATATATATATATATATATCAAGTGACTTATAGGATGATCAAACTAGAGCATACATAATTAAATAGATAGTTGAGTGTACTCGTGAAAAATGATGTAGTGAGGGATGACATGAGTGCATATGAAACCAATTAATTTATAACTCTAAATATGGATGTAACATGGAGGTTGTGTGTAGATATAAGAGTAACAAATAAGATCACCATTAAGTACATGCTTCTTATAACCCTCAAAGGTGAAACGATGGATGTGCTTAGAGGAGCTACATACTTCTATACACATAAATATATTCATAGGTGCTTGAAAATTCTAATTTTAGACATAATTCATAACCACATTACTTTCATGAGAATGGATGACTCTTATTCTCAATTCCTATAAGCCATTCATCTATATGTAGGTTTGACAAATTTTTATCATTATAATTATACAAAACCTTTCTATAACAAATTCTCAAGTTATCTAAGATCACCATTAGATCGTCTCTAAAACTCAACTAAGGTCTTTAACATTTCTTGACATGGATGCCCTAGGTAAGTAGGGGTGCAATGTGTTGTTATCCACTTACATTAGCCATGTATCACACCGAATAATGGACACTTTCCAAATTTCGAGTTATCATTTTATGTCTTTATGCAATCTCATAAGTCATTTAAATGGATTTCTCAAAATAATTGTCTATAAATAAATGTTAAGAGTCATTAATTTAGGCCAATTTTTATTCACTTGGTATAAAAATTTACACTTATACACATTAATAAAATATACCATGCTCTACCCAAATTATGTATTATTCATAAGGATTAGTCATAATCCAAGCCAAGATCCCACTAAACCAATTCATGATCAATGATTTTTAAGTATCAAGTCTATCTTCTAGATACATACACATATTCAAAGTTTCACAATTACAATTTCACTCTAGATGGGATAACTATGTGGGCTTGGTTTCTATCTTAGTTGTATTATATAGGTAGGTATTAGTCAATCATTAATGGGGTGATTGAGGTTAGCCCAACCCATTGAAATCCCTTCTTCTTCTTATATGGATTCAACCTATCAAAGCTACCAAATGGTTTAAAATATAAAAAGAAGGCATACAATGATTCCTACACTACCAAATCTCAAGTAAAATATATTATATTTTTTTTTATCATCCATGAGAACAAGAGGTGAAACAATTATTTTAGACACATAGACAACCAAAAAAATTCCATCGTCAATGGACTCATGCACAATTCACCATGGTTTGCCTAATGCACTTTTGTCTACATTCATTTTATCCTTAATTTTTGTCTTTATCATTTTTAGATTTTTGATTTATTTATATTTTCATGTATGTTATTTATCAAAGTCAACTAAGATAATTCTAAAGTTAAAAAACTAGGGAACACCATACCGCCATCCACTTATATTAAACTTTTCCATATCTTATTTTTGTTCCTGATTATGATAATGAGTCAACACAATCATCTATTATTATTTTCATAAACAAATAGTTATAAAATTTAACACAAACCACTATGTGAGCTAAGTATATCTCTTATTAGTACTTTGCCAAAATATCAACTTTCTATACTTAGAATTTTGTCAAAATTATAATAGTTAACTATTTTACATCATTATCATTTTAATAATTCTAGTTTTACACATATAATTACGTAGAGTTATTCAAACATTGGGTGTTTTATCAAAAATATGTTAAAACAAAGTTATGAACCCAAACATTTTTTTTCAAGGTTCTAATTTTTAATTTCATTTTTAAAATTTATTTTCATAGAAACTATGTTACGGTAGTTTGAAAACTTATATGAGTTGATATTCTAGATAAAGAAGTTAGTAGTTTTGCTTACATTATGATGAGAAGGGTTCTTCCACAATACTCAATCCAATATACAACATTAGTCACATTTTTTAATTTCCATATACCTTATGGTATATCATAAATTCCAAGGATTATGTTTTTATCCATATGATGCCTCATTCATTTTTTCATGTAGTGTATCAGTAATTGGTAGGTCCTTGGAAGCCACTCTCAATTTACCCAACTACATGAGATAGTGTGACTATGATAATGGTGGGATACTTTGTATTTAGTGCCTTTGTAGTCTTATTCACTATTTATTATTAGAATTAGTATATTTGTGAGCCTGAAAATCAAACACATGCTTTTCTAGTTTCACCCTTTTACCTTTGTACCGATTCATGTAACCAATTAAGGTTACATCCTCTTTTCCTCTAAGGCATATTTCTAGATTAACTACAATTCCTATGGTGTATAATCAAATTCATCTTTCTTCATTTAGATATTATTTATCACTATGATGATGTAACCCTTTAAAATTATATATAGATTTAAGATGATATTAGTGATAAAAACTATAATCAAGATAATGAAACTATGCATGATAATAAATATAATCCTAAAATTTTCAATACAATTGATCTCAATGAACTCGGTGGATTAGATTGTGAGTAAGTCAAATAATTATCTATTTTTCATCAAGAACTTTAATAATATCCCTAACAAGTGAATAAAGTTGTCTAATTACTCCTAATATCTAAGACTACATTTCAAGAAAATATTGATTCATCTAAAGAGATACCTTTAAAAGTTTTGAAAATTTCTACTTCAGATGCTCCAATTATACTTATTTATACCATTCATTGAAAACCCTATAGTTATATATGTTCCTACATCCTTGGTATGGGGGCATCACTTGGTTTGTATAAAAAATTAACATACCTATTTCTATAAGTGCATCATATATACCACCTTTGATTACTACATGAGGTACAATTCCAAATTGGCCTAATGTATCTTATCTTTAGAAAATTGTTCTAGCCTTACATACAAAATAATGTTAATAAGAACAAGATGTTTATAAATCTATTCATGAAATGGGCTCTAATACTTTGTTGAACAATCCTTTGGCACTTAAGATGGTGTCTCAGCCACTACCAATAGGTTTTGTTCCACCCAATCTATCACTTTATCAGGGTAAATGGGACCTTAATAAAAATCTTTGTTCCTTCCATGAAACATGTTAAAACTATACATACAATGATATATCACTCACCAAACATTACAAAAAATCTCAAATATTATGCATGATTTGATGGTTCTATGATCTCTCACTAGAATTAGTTAGAGAAATAGACCCATTAACACATGAATTATTATCACATTACTAAATTAAAATTCATGAAAATTTATCTTATACACAAATTTATAAACTCAAGCAAGGGTCAAATTAGAAAATCGATGATTGTATGGTACAATACTATGTTCTAAAAAATGGAAAACTCTATGGTAGTTAATGAATTATAGGATATGTTTACTCAAATATTGCTATCAATAATCCATGAATCAATAATGTTTGATAAGTTCAAATCTTTTGGTGAGATATTGCATATAGTTAAGGAAATATAATTTAAAATTTTACCATTAAAACACTAATTTATCTACCAAATGCTCCATCTACATTAAATTTGAAGTTTAAAAGAAATCCAAACTATAATATCAATTCTAATTAGAGAAAAATTTAATTGAAGGTAACAATTAATTAAATAGGAAAACCCTAAAATAAGATTTATTGGTAACTCCACCTAAGAGGCAAGTTTCAAGGTTACAAAAACCTCCTTATATCTTGTTATAAAAGATATTTGATTGCAATATCATCATGATACCTTGTTAATTTGAGTTTGATTTGACCATGACTCAACCTAAGGAATTAGAAAATAAAGCATATTGTGATTATCATTGACGTATTTTGAATTACATGAACAAATGTTTGAGGCTAATGCATAAAATATAGGGTATCATTGATGATAATGCTATTTAGGTATGCACACCCACATATAAAGTTAGGACGTAATAAAATAATAATTCAAAGCTCAATATATTAAGAAATACTTTCCCTAACCATGTTACAATCAAGATTTTTAGTAATTTAGAAATACATATTGCATAAAATGCACATCTTCCTCCTAACTCATATGGGCATCCAATATATTAAATCATTGGTATATTTACATGCACATTAATAAATCTCATAATAATCACATTTGTTGATAGTGAAATCAATGATGATGATTCAAATAGGAATGAAATCTTTATTAGAGAATATATCAATAAGAAACCAATTCACAATGTCATGATTGATAATGTAGACACTTAGTTTAGGCCCAATTTAATGCCTAAACTAGGATTTGTTTCAATTTCTATCAAATGACACATCTAATCCTATAAATCACTTGAATTTCCCAAATTTATCCATGTAATGGATTTAATTTCCTTGAAACATGATAAGGGTAGCTTATTTGGTGTATTACCTTATAAGCATCAATAACCTAGTTCAGTTTTAACCCTAGTCAAATTATGACCTAGTAATATAGAAAATTTTATCTATAAAACTATTCATTCATAACATTTTAAAAAAATTCCAAAAGAAAAAAAACACTAATAAATATTAATTACATTGCAAATCCTAATTAACTTGCTTAAACAAAAATTCTAAATCAAATTACTAAATTTTATTTACCAAAAACTGAAATTTTAGCCAAATATGAAGTCAAAAGGTCAAATAAGATAATAAAGTGATTTATTATCTCCTAAATATTCAAAAATATGAGTCAAAACTTAAAAATATAATAAGTGAGTTGTCATGACTCACAAATATCTGAAAATGAGGTGTCAAGATTTCCTGAGTGCCTTAACCCAACCGAAAATTAGACTAAATCAACCTAGAATAATTTAGACCCAACCCAAGTTAAAATTTAATCTAACATCCATAGGGTTAGATTTAGTTTTTTGAGATATAAATACAATTTCCCGCACAATATGCCAACATGATTTTGTTTGTAAGGTTATTTTGGTAGATTACCTTTTTAAATCCTTTGAGAGTAGTGTTATAATGCCCATTTTATGCTAAGCTTCACACCAAGCCACAAGTGACTATTGGAGAGATGCTACCATGATGGAAGATAATTTATATAAGACTCAAATCATCATAGGATGAACATGAACATCCTTATGCCAACAATTAAGCATCAAAATTGACAAAGGAGTAAAAAATTTGTATTGTCTTTATCTCTATTTTATGATTTTACTTATTATGTTATGCTCTCCCTAGTTCTTAGGAAAGAGTGAAGAGTCCTAATGTATTTTTATGATTAATATTTTCTCATTTGGACTAATAATTGACCAATCTACATAGTTTTTATGCTTTGAACACCTAATGTACATAATGGCACACCTGATGGGATTGAACATCCTGTATGGCCAAGGAGATTGATATGATATCTTTAGTTTTCTAAAGAATGAATTTAAATATTCATGTTTAGAGTTTTAGATTTGATTTTCATGTATTTTTTTAAACAAGGTTGTAGGGATTGGCAATAATTATAGAAAATCATCAATGATTATAGGAGTTAGCAAAACCATTTTAGGGATTGATGATGATCTCTGTATCAAAAATAGAGAAAGTGAGGAACATAGCAAAAATTAATTTTCCTTGCTTTCATTTTTGTGTTTAAAATTTTATTTATTGCATTTTTAACATTTTTCTTGTATGGTTATGAGAATTTTGAGTTTTAACCTTGTTTATCAACCATTTTTTTCTTTCGAAACACATTTGTTTTTTGTATGGTTTCAGGAAACATTGAAGATCTAACCAAATTGACATCAATTTTAGGAATAAAAATTGATTTATACTATAATTCATGATTTATTTGAGGTAAAAAATTTAGTAACTTGAAATCTTGAAATAAATTATTATTTGCTCACTTACTTTTGGGCTTCTAAGTAGGAAAACCCCCTAACATTTTGTAGGACCTAATATGGAGAGAGAGAGAAGATTAACTATTGTTAAAATCTCTCATACTTTTTGTTTCGTGATTAAAATCCACTTATTTATATTTGTCTTTTAATTGTTTTTAAAGTTTTTACAAGTGCAAACAAGGCCAAGGGGCCAAAATTTTAAACATACTTTGATTTAGTGCTAGTAAAAGGAACACACCTTTTAGTTAGAGATATTAAGAGCTTTTTCATTTTATGTTTGTTTTTCATTATTAGTTAAATTTCAAGGTTTTTAATTCTTTTTTTGTTATTTTTAGAAAATTAGAAGATATTACATGTATGCTATCTCCCCATCCCCTTTAGGGAATTCAAGTGACCAGAATCACTTAGTTTATTACCATTATTTGAAAAGGTGTGTCAAAAAGAATGTTGTATATGCTCTCCCCAAGCTTCTAGTGACTTGGGTGACTCAAAAATGACCTCTAAAATCTTTCCATTTTTAATTTATTTATTCTTATGCATTTTTATTTTGGGTGGGAGTATTTCCTCCCCATGAGTTCTTTAGGGGTGTGTTGACCTGGACTTTCATCTCCTAGCATCGTACCAACCCACTCCATGATGTGGTATATAAATTGGTCAAACCATTGGATGGGATAGTGGTGACTAGTTAGATTGACCATCCCAATGGGTACTTAGGCCATGTTGTAGCCAAACATTAGACTCTATTAATTAGTACATGGTTAGATGTAAAGGAATACACCCTTGCATAGTAACATAGGCAGCTTGGTTGCAATTGATGTGATTATGGCCTTGTGTTATCCATACTTTAGACCAATTAGTACATTTGATATTTATATATTTCATTCAAAAACCCACTTATTGTGTAATTTATTTTCAAGTGATGAGTGTTCCTCACTTTAATTTAATTTCATGTATCAATGATTGAGAGACATAGGGGGAGTAAAAACTCTACCTACACCTATACTTTAATTTTTAGATTAACACTTAATTATTCACAAATTTTTTTATATCAATGGAAAATTTAATATAAGATACACAAACTTATGTTGGTTCTAGATATAGGATGAGCCATTAGTTCAACTTCTATATTCTTTGATTTACATTTGTGTTTTTAGACTAAAACTACTTTTTTGTATAATCATGTCAAAATAAGTCCAAAAAATCACATTGTTTTCACACCCCTTTAGCCTAAGATGTGTTACTTGAACTTTTTTTTTCACTTATTTTATTGGATATTTATTCCAAAAACCATTTTTGTATCACTTGTTTAAATGGGGCATCATTACACTACCTGAGTCATCTTAATATTTTGCCTTAGATATTATAGTCTAAAATTATTCACCAAGATATTTATTTGAAGGAGCATTATTACTTTCCTAATTTATTCCAATATATTATTATTTTTTAAACCAGCTTTCAATTCATAGTTTTACCTCTTTCATTTCAAATATGTGGGTATGTTGCTCATTTTAGTCTAGCTCTTTTGCCTTATAAACATTCAAGTCTTTTTGCATTAAATCTAAAACTTAGCCTTTTAAAGTGAAAATCCTAAAATAATTAGGTTCATGCTAAAACCTCATATAATTTAGGATTAGGTTATCTACTTTAGACACCTAATACTAGTCATAAATGGCTCCTGATTGGACTTCAGACTAAGTCCTACCAACCAGTGTAAATTAAGCCTATAAATCAATAAATGCCCCAAATTTACTTGTGAATCATTCACCAAACCCCAAAATCATGTTGAGATATCCCTAATTGGGATATTCTATAATATGAAACAATAAACTCTCATAGATTCATACTTAATCACCTTGTATATCACAACTATCAATTTGGCATATGGACATATTAAGTGGGGTACTTGATCACTTGAAAAAATCTTGAAAGAGTTAAAAGGCTAATCAAAATCAATTAACAAACTAAAAAATTTTAAATTCCTAGTTAAATTATCCATTTACAATTAATTAATCTCTAGAAAAAGGAAATTCAAAAATCAAAATATCCTAGCCATTCATCATTGCCTTTATGAGTTGCCAACATCTTTGAAAACATACTAAAATATTTAATTTTGAGAGCCATGCCTAGTAAATGCAAATCATAATTACATGAAAAATATTAACTCAAATGGAGTTAGTTTTAACTCATCTAGGTTTAGTTTGAACCCATTCCAAGTCTAAACTTAACATTGAATCACCTTGGGTGAGATTTAAGTATTAAGGCTATAAATACAAGACCATACCACTTCATTTTAAAAATATTGGATATTGTAGAGTTATTGTGTAGGATTTGCTGCATGAGACTCATACCAATAGTGTTATAATTCAAAAATCTTAATCTAAAAAACATCAACGTGATGCTGTGAAGGAGAGAAGGACCCAATCAAGCTTAATTAACAAAGAATTCTTGATGCACAAGATATGCAAACTATTCAAAAAATTCATTTATAGATCCCAAAGAAGGTAAATGAATTATTATCTTTTATGTTTTTGTTTTTCTCTCATTTAGTGTTTGTTACTAGGCTCTACTTACTATCTATCCTAAGAGTGTAAGTATTAGTGTGTTTATTTTAGTTTTATTACTTTAACTAACATCATACTAACCTCCCTTCTTGTATTCCTTGATCATAAAAGACACGCCTAGTGGGACATTCGAGCATCCCATATAAGCAAGGGGATTAATATGCAACTCTTAGTTTTTATAATGGATGTTAAAAAATCTTCAAAATTTGAGTTTTAACTTTGTTTTTCATGTAATTATATTTTCTAGCAACATATAGGTTACACAGAGATTGTCATTGATTCTCCTAGGACTGATGTTGATTCTCCAAAAACTGAAATCAATGCCTATGTGAAGAATAGGGCATGGTAGAAACATTATAAACATGAGTTTTTTTATCTTCATTTTGTGTTTCTAACATGAATATTATTTATCTATCCATTTCCCTATAGGATCTAGTTTTATTTGTTGGTTTTAAGTCCAATTACTAAAAATCATTTTGTGAAAAACCATATTGTGTTTTCCTATGTTTTTATAGGAATAAACATAGATTTTTATTAACTGACCTTGATCCCTATGTGGATCAATCAATTTTGATCTTAGTATATCGACATTGATCCCTATGTGGATCAACATCGATCAATATAAGATAGAAAAATATCAAACTCGAGAGGTAATCTTGAAATATTATTTAAACATTCACTTTTGGGATTCTAAGTAGGCAAACTCTCTAACATATTTTAGGTCTTGAGGTGAAAAAAACCAAGTTTGAACATAGTTAAATCTTGCACATTTTTTTTGGTTCCTAAAATGAACTTATTTATTTTCATGCTTAATTGTTTTTGAATTGTTTTACAAGTTTTTCCCAACAACTAATTCCAAGGGGCTTAAACATCAGAACACATCTTGTTTTGGTGCACTAAAATAAACTTTCACACTTAGTTACACACTCCTAAGAGTTTTTTTATTTATGCTTGTTTGTTGAAACTTATTTATTTTATGAAAATGATTGATGCATGTATGCTCTCCCCTATCCCCTTTAGGGAACTTGGGTGACCAAAAATGCTCATTTTTGCCTTGGTTGATTTAGTCCAAAATCATGAAAATAAAGTCATTAAGGCCCTCCCCAAATGTATATGGTTTGGGTGACCCAAAAGTCTTTTCACTTGTATTTATTTTTCATGCATTTTAGCGTATGAGCAAGAGTTCATCGCTTCCTCATGCATTCTCTAGGGAAGATTTGAATAGGGAATTCATCTTTCGACATCATTTCCACCCCAATCCATGTTGGGGTATATAAATTGAGCTAGTGAATCACTAGGATGGTATTTTAAATGGTTAAAATACCTTCATAAAAAATTGTTTCCCTTAGAACATATGATTAACTCAGACATTGCACTACACTGAGCAAAAAATGGATGTAGTGATTGTGGAAAATATAATACATTTTCAAAATAAGATGGTTGACATATATCTAAATTATATGATCATATCCTGTGTTATCCACACTTTAGACCATCTATAAATGAGTGAAAATTGATAGTTTAGAATAATCCCATTTGCTGCAAATATACTATTGATGTAGGGTGAGTATCCCAAAGTTCCATGTCATATTAAAAACTATTGAAAGAAGAGGGGGCCTAAAAACCCTAATTTTAATGCACTTTTAATTTTTTATTAACAATTAAAATCTTCTCAAGAGTGATTATATTGACATATTTTGACATTACTATGCAACTTTGTCAATTTTAGGATTTAGGACGTTAGACTTAGGTATTTGTGTCATTTTTATCCTTTCTTGCATGGTATTGATTTTAAACTATTTGTTTGTCATACCATGTCAAAATGAGTCTTGTTTATACATCACTCCTTTCTTTGAGGAGGCATTATGCCACCCATTTGAAATCATTCCTTTGCCTTAATATTTTTCCAAAACTTGTTTGTTTGTGTCACTTGATTGAAAATTTTGTCATTACACTACAAAATTCATGTTGAATATTGTGCCTTGTAATATTGAAACTAAACCACTAGTTGCATATTTATGGCATGATAACATTGTTATATTTCTATAATAATTTCAAATAGTTGCTTACCTTATGTCCAAATTCCAAAATTTTGAAACAAAATCCATGTATGCCTTTGGGATCTTTACCTAAAGTCATTATGTCATTCATTCTTGTCTAAATTATTATCTATTTAAAAAAATACTAGTTTTCTACATTAAGTTCAAAATTAACCTTGACAAGTTTAAATACAAATATTGATCTAAATCTTCCTATGCATTATGTAATTTTGGTCCAGACATCAATCTTTCTCTTTTGGGTTTTACAACTTAGGATAATTCTTTATTTGGTTTGAAAAACTATTGTTTGTTCCTAGATTTGGGAGAAATAGCCTATATTTCATATTCCTTTTTTTTATGCCTTAACCCAATTCGCTAAGTTCATGTTTAAATTTGAATGCCTAGTTTATGCCAAAGTATTTCAAATTTTTTAGATTAAATCTCATACCTTGTTTTGTTTAAATGTCTAGCTTTTGGGTATTTTTTCCAAAAGACCTAGCATATGCCTATTTTGAGCCAAGATTTTGTTCCTTCTCCAGAAGACCTAGAAACTTTTATCTTTTTTTTTTATTAGAGTTTTTTGAAGCACTTTATATGTAGATTTTGGCATTCCAATTTTTATTCAGCAATTTGACCCTTTTGTGTAAGACATTTAATGTTAGACTATTTTGTACCAAGTTTTAACATCGACTGATTGGAGATACAGCTACACTTTTAGACCAATTTAGACTAAGTTGAAACCATTTGTCCTTTGGATATTGTTTTTAAGAATTTATATAACTCTAGGCCTTTGTCATGAAACATTCATCATTGATTTGAATATGTCTCACTATAATTGGAGTGGAGCCATGCACAGTTAGAGATATGATAATGTTGTCACATAAGAAGACTTTATTCAAGACCCCTATGGTGATGTTGTAGTTTTTGAGATGGATCCATATTATCCCTACACCAGTCAATATATGTAACAAATCCATGATCATAAATCCCACTATTTAGTCAACACAGTTCCATACTCATAATAGGACCAAGAACAAATAATGTAGTATCTAGCTAGCATACTTTCAATTGTAGACCAAGTTCAAAAACAACCATACTATGTTATGATGACATCGACATACGATCCCTACTTGTTTTATATTAAATTCCTTTCAAATAAGGATTATGTTTTAATCATAGCCATGGAGGTAGGGGCCATGTTTTTATAAGAATTTCTTGATGAAAATTTTCCTAGTCTAGTTAGAGTGCATTTAAATATACCTTACAACCAAACTAATGAACATGCCTCTTCTATCAATCCTCAATCTCTAGTGTCGATGCTTTATCAAGACCCATGTATGCTTGTCATAAGAAAAGGCCTCATGGAGGACCATTTTATACAAACATAGATGGCATATTAGACCTATTTAAACTTAGAACGTAATTTCAACAACATGGCCATGTCCAATGTTCCACTTATTGAGCTAGCTCCTTAAATAAGATTCTTAATCAAATTAATAGGCCAAGATAATTAGGGTATATACCCATCATGTAAAGTAATTTATCTAGAGACATGTTTAATGCCCCAGCTATTAAAGAAGTGTCTATTACTTCTACATATACAAATGTGCCAAACATAATGGATAACATGCATGTGTCATCCAATCCATCTGAGATTGGTGTAACTACATAAACAACTAGTCTATAATAATTGCCTTTAGTAAAAAACATGAGTGTCTCACAATAGTAAGAGGCATGAAATTATACCTCCCAACTACAACAAGCTAACTCTAATCCTCAACCAAATACTTCTTCAATCATGTATCTGTAAGGATTAAGTAGCCAAAAAAAACTAATGCCTTGCCTCAACAAAACATGATGAAAGTTACTCCACCGTAATATGTGATGACTCAAATTCCATAATATAAAGCATAGTCCAATATTTCAATGCATCAAAGGTATGACATTATACCACCTCAATAGGGGCAACTAATGTTCCCCCTTTTTAGGTAGTGACAATTATACTTCTTTAGCCATAGACCAACATGCCTTCACAAACATTTTATAATCAACATAGTATGTCCATTGGTCAGAAATAAATGCCAAACACTCTACAAGACTCTACTTCATAATAGGTGTTTGTGAAACTAAGAGGTACTTCTATTTAACAAGTGTCAATCAGGCAATAATTGCCTTTCATTCTAAATATACCATAAATTCAATGGTAAAGCCTTATTTCACAACAAGTTTACCTTATTAATCCAAGTTTGACTAGTCAATAACAAGTCCCTAATCAATCATAGTAGGAATATTACTTTAGCTAAATCCATATCCTTCCATCCTAGCCACAATTTTCCAAAATCCAAGCCTATATACTAAATCCAAACCAAAATATTACACCACAAGGCATGTAATTCCAATAATCTCATCCTAATCCATAAATGCATATTCCTAGTCAATTCCCTAACCAAGAAAACATTCCATAACAAACCATGCCTCTAATATACCCCAGTCAATGTAATCCACTTTTGACCATCCAACCTACACCTTAGGCTAATGTTACATCTAGTTTCTTGGCACAAGAACTGCATCAGATCAAGGATGTAATTACCACCATCCAAGTGAGGAAATAAACCAAGAAGTTTAATTTGGATGACATGTGTTCCTAACCAATCAACATGGATTATTTGTAAATACCATTTCCTCTAGGGTATAAGCCACCAAAGTTCAATAAATGCAAGGGTAAAGGATACCCTAAGGCCCATTTAATAGAATTATTTTTTGTTTAATATTTAGTGGCTTACAATGACATATAACTTCTAATTTTATTTCCCTAGAGTTTAGTAAGATAGGATTTGGAGTGGTTTCTAAAGTTTCCAAATAACTCAACATCCAATTTTGATGAACTTTTAGACAAGTTTGTGCAATATTTCTCCTACAATCTTGAACATGAGATTTCATTGATAGATTTGACCCAAGATAAAAAAAGGCTAGTGAAATTTTGAGAGTTATCTAAAGTGATGGAAAACACTTTCCATCCACTTTGATCATATTTTACCAGAAAATTAATTAGCCATTGTGTTTACCAAAAAAATTTATAATGAGATATCTTACCATCTAGAGTTACAATGTGCACACACATTTAAGGAAACCATCGAGAAAGGTTTACTTATTTAAAAAGACCTTATTAACCAAGGGATTATGAATCTTACATATTAAAATAAAAATTGGAGCCAAAACTAAGGAAATGATCAAAATTAGAACCAAAACCATGTCCAAGTGCAAATGTTGGCAACAACCTAGGCTAGTAATTATGAAAAATCCAAGTAGTTTAAACACAACAAGAATGTTTTTGGAAATGGAGTAACTAATTTTTTATAAGTCTAAATGATTAAAATATAATATAATTAATCCATTCCACAACTAAAAAATACTCCTCACTAATAACTTATTCAATAAGTGTAGCCTTTAAAGCAACCTAGACTAGCTCAACAAGTATAACAACCCCTAAATTTACAAATGCTACTCCTATAAAGAGAGTTGTGCATACTCATTACATATTTTGTGTCCTTGGAGGACCAATTGAAGCTATGTTTTTCAAGTTATCCAATACTAATATGATTAGTTAGTCTATTCTAAAACACTATCCTAAGGGTTTTCCTTATCTAGAATGGTATAAATAGAATGAGTTATGTGAGTACCATCAGGTTAATAGACATAAACTACACCGTTATGTGCAAATCAAACATCTTATTTAAAATATGTTGGAAAATGGGGAGACAACAAGGGATAATAGAGATTTCAAGTCTAATCATAATTTACGTATTTATCAAAACCCTTTTGCACAACACCAACACCAACACCAACACCAACACCAACACCAACACTAACACCAACAAAAATAAAGGATAAAATAATAACAGTAATATTATCAACAACCACAATAGTAATACTAGAAGAAACAATAATAATATCAAAATAATGGATAGAACCAATACTAGAATAATGTCAACAACCAATACACTTACCGCATAGTTATATATGACTATAACAAAGTTATAGGTCATCTTGCAGGAGGTCACATTTCCAACATCTATATCAATCCCAGACCAAGGGCCAATTGAATAGTTACATTGCTAATCAATTCCAATTAACCAATCTATGCTAGTGATCCTTCCTTGACTTGAGATGGCATATAAGTGTACCAAAAATTAGGGATTACTACTTTTAGACCTTATAACAATAAATCATCATTTCCCCATGAACACATACAAGTGCACCACTAATCAAGACTTATCCTATCTCGTCCCCTGCCACCATCATTTTCTAACAACCATGGTCCTATCTCTAATCTTGATTGTGTAATCACAACTTGGTAGTTGAAGATTTCCATTCTAGTCCCACATATATTTGCCACTACACCTATTCAACATACCATTCTATCTAGAAACAATCCATTTTTTAGTGTGAAAGAAAAGACATTCGATATTGTGGAACAACTTCATAAAATGAATGCATAAATTTCCATCTTGGATTTGTTTCATATGTTAACAATTCACAAGAACATCTTAACAGAGTTCTTACGCCAATAAAAAGTTCCTAATGACATATCCCTAGACAAATTTCAAAGCTTAGGTTGGACACGTATCCCAAAGCCAACAATTAACCTTCAACCAAAATGATATGTCATCCCTCAGCCCTCTCCATAACAATCCATGATGAATTAAAGTTGACATAATGTAGCATAATGTAAAATGTGTCCTCATAGACAATGGGTCAATTTTAAATATTATGTCTCTAAAGCTCATCAAGCTTATCAGATACACAATAGATGATCTTTAGCCATAAAATATTATAATCAAGGCCTATGATAATGAAGAGTGAGAATTATAAGAAACCATAAGCTTTTTAATTATCATTGGGAATTTAACCCATGATACATAATGCCATGTGTTATACCTAGAAATATCTTATAATTTTCTCTCGGGTAGACCTTGGATACATCAAGTTCATGTAATGCTTTCAATATTACATCAGTGTCTCAATTTATCTCATTTTGGTATGAAGTTAACCAATCATAGAGATATGTATCCCTATGAACATTATAAACATTTGGAGGCCAAGTACAAAATCTATAACTATTATGTTGGCTTGGATCTAGTGCCCAAGAAGGACAAAGGGAAATAAATACTAGTGGAATTATTAGAGGACAATTGCATTGACCCAAATACCCTTGGTTCATCTTCCCAAATGTTTCCTCCCATAATTTATAATTAATTTACCATCACAAGTAATAGTCAGGAGAATATCTGACTCATGACACATTTCACACTGCCAAGCTTCCAGAACACCCCAAGTCATATGGAAGACCTAAAGATAAAACACCTTATGTGGAATGTCAACAAAAGGGAAAGACCAAAATACATATTCCATCTCCTATCATTTTAACACTTACCACTAGCCAAGCACAAGACACACTTGTAGATGATGAATCTTGGTTGTATAATAACAAACAAGGTAATTGTTATAAAAATTCCAATTATCCCATTCCTCATAGGATCATGGAGAAGCATGCCTATGATAGAGGTCTTAGGCCAAATTAATAAGGAATGCTTTATGTAATATCCATGATTCAATACAAAGGACCCTATGGTCTTATATATAAACCACCTAGGGGTAACCCCACATATCTTATTTGTGTTTGAATGCCAATGACTAGTGAGAAAAATGCCAATAATGATGTAGAGTCCAATCATAGCCCTTATGAATACTTATCCAATACCAATATGTTTGACACCCATGCCATTTTTACCCTTAGCCCAATCAATTAACATAATTTTTTTCCTCTATATCACCCTCAACTTATAGCTTGGGACCAAGAAGAATCCATAGTGCCTATAGATGAGTTTGAGAATGATGAGGCCTTTTGTGATTTTTTAGGCTTAAGAGATGATGTTTCATTGGGATACTATAACAAAGGGTTATCAATAAAACTAGATCCTACAACCTATTTTGAATAATGGGTAAACACCCTTAGTCACAAATAATAAAATAACACATTGAGGTCCCAAAGTGAAATCCTCTTTTAGGTACTTTTAGACTAGGTTAAAAGTAAAGAGAAAGGCTAGTCTTCTAGTGAAAGCCTATTTTAGGTTCCATTAGATGGGTGTGTTCACCTTTCCTCAAACATAGCTCAAGAGGCTACTAATGATAAACTTGCCTATGGGTTTAAGTTCAATTTTGAATAACAACATGACTTTAGCTGAATCATTCAAGAATTTCCAATAATGTTTATCAGATGGCCATACTTACTATCGTAAGATTTTGATTCATCTTGCCTAGGGGAACATGAAGATCTAATACAAATAGAAGACTTTGTTTTTTAGGATAATTCAAATATTTTCCATCCATTCTAGAAGATGTTTGACTATTCTTGTGGAGGATACTATAGAATTCAATAATGACAGTCCAGATGACCCAAAATGGATCAAATTAGGCATATCCCTCACTGAGGAGGAATGTGACATCTTCATAGCCCTTTTGATAGAATTTGTTGACATATTTACCTGGGTCTACTTTGACATGCCTAGTTTGGATGTTTCCTTGGTTTTACACCATCCTTTTATACATCTTAATGTCAAAACTATGAAGCATAAATTGCATAAGATGTATCTTCAAATTATTGTAATGGTAAAGAAAGAGTTGGAAAAACTATTAGACTCAAGATGTATTCGACCAATCAACTACTTAGAGTAGATATCGAATGTTATGACAATTAGAAAAAAGCCATAAGGAATTAGAATCTACACTAATTTTGGAGATATAAACAAGGCCTACCTCAGGTTTGACTTTCTTCTACCAAACATAGACATGATAGTTGACTCCATAGTAGGTTACGAAATGCTTTCACTGATGGACATAATTTTAGGATATAAATAGATCTAAATTATGCCATAAGACCAACATAAAATAGAATTCACCACTCTATAAAGAATGTTTTGTTATCAGTTTATGCCATTTAGTCTCAAGAATGTTGGGGCCACATACCAAAGAGCCATGACTATCATAGGTTGTGATATGATGAATGAAATTGTTGAAGACTACATCGATGAAATATTGGGGAAACTAAAGACTAGGCTAATCATTTGGTAGCAATATGAAGAATATTTGAGACATTGCATGAATACAAGGCTAGAATCAATCTTGAATAGTGTGTTTATGGAGTTACTTCAATCAAATTACTAGTCTTCATTGTGTCTTATAGAGGCATTAAAGTCAATCCATCAAAAGTACAATCCATTACAAAGATGTCACCAATTTCTAATTTGAAGCACCTCCATATTTTTTAGGTTAAGATTCAATCTATTAAGCACTTTATTTCTTTGTTGGCCAACAAATTACATCTATTTAGACGCTTATTAAAGAAAGGTGTCATGTTTTATTGGGATGACTAATGTCAGAAAGATTTTCAATGTTTAAAGGACAATCTTATAAATCCTCTTGGTTTATTTCCACATATGCCAAGAAAACCTTTATTATTGTACCTATTAACCATAGATAAAGCCTTGGGGGAAATTTTAGCTTAGCATGATGATAATGGAAAAGAACAGGCCATGTACTATCTAAGTCATACACTAGTTAAATACAAACACAACTATATACCCATAGAAAAATCATGTTTAGCTATGCTCTTTATAGTATAGAAATTATGATATTACATATTATACAACAAGACCATGGTAATTTCAAAACTAGATCCACTCAAGTATCTACAATCCAAGACAACATTACAAGAATGCATTTAAAAATGGATCATACTTCTAATTGATTTTGAGATAGAATATATCAACTCGAAGGCCATCAAGGGACAATTAATTACAGATAAACTTTCTAAAGCTCCACTTGTAGATACAAAACCTCTAAATTTTTAGTTCCTAGATGAGTCCATTATTACCATCATTGAAACACCTCTTAAGGAGCATCACTAGAAGTTGTATTTTGATGGATGATTCACAACACATAGATCAATGGTAGGCCTATTATTTATTACACCATAGAGTGATTTAATCCCTAAATAATTTTGTATCATCTTTCCTTGTAATAACAACATGGTTTAATATGAATCACTAATTTTAGGGATTTGAAAGGATGTATAATGGAATATTTAGCATCTCAAGGTTTATGGTGATTCTCAATTAATCATCAATCAAGTTACAGACCATTTTTAGACCAAGGATGACAAATTGGTGCCATACAAGGTCATGATTGACACTCTCAAACAATAGATTATTGACATATAGTTTGAACACATACGAAGGTCCAATAATAGAATAGTGGATGCTATGGCCACCATTGGCTCTTTGATCCATCATCTAGAAAAGGCAAAATAATATCAATTCCTCATTGAAAATATTCTAGCATTAGCTCATGAACCTTCAACCATCGCTAAGATATATGATATTGTTGGTCCTATCTCTATATGGTATTTAGACCTTTACTACACCATACTTATCATGAAAACAATCCAAGGCCTTTATTAACCAAGTTGTATGTTATACCTTACTTGGAACAACCCTTTATTGTTGTAAATTTTATGAAACTCTACTTCATTGTTTACCTTTAGGATAATCAACATTAGCATTACAAGAAGTGTATGAATGTGTATGTGGAGCCCACATAAGTGGGGCCATATTATACAAAAGCTCATACATATTATGTATTATTGGCCAACTATGAATGAATATGCAGTTGTTTATATCAAAAAGTGCAATAAATGTCAACAGCATGCCAATCTGATTCATGCCTTAACTAAAGCACTAAAACCAATGCTTAAACCATAGGCAAAAGCCACATGGATCCTTGATATCATTGGGAATATTAAACCAATCTCATTTGATATCCATAAACACATCCTTACCACTACCAAATATTTTACTACGTGGATTGAAGCTATACCCCTCACTTACATGACTAGAAAACAAATTTTCAAATTCATCTTTACCCATCTCATTTACCACTATGGTATCCCATCTAGAATTATATATTATAATGTCAAATCATTTAAGAATCTGATGTCAAATCAGTATGTGTCAAGTACAAAATTACTCAACATTTTTTAGTAGCATATTACCCACAAGATAATGGCCAAGAAGAAGCATCCAAAAAAACCATTGTCAACATCCTTAAAAAGATTGTCAATGATACCAAATACAATTTTCACCTCCAAATATTCTATTCCCTCTGAGAATACTTCACAAATCACCATACCCTAACAAGAGCCACTCCATATTCCCTAGTTTATGGCACTTAGACCATTCTTCCCATTGATTTTGAGTTACCTTCTTTGTGCATTTCACTGAAACATGTTCTTGATGATGAAGCTTATCAAGTAGCTCACTTTTAAGAGGTATAATTACTTGATGAAAAATGCATGGAAATAGTAAACAACCTTCAATCATACCAAAACCAAATCTATGGCCACTATAACCAGTAGATCAAACATAGAGAATTCAAGCTTGGTGATCTTGTTCTCAAAGAAAACCAACATAATACCATAAACAATGAGAGATACAAGGGAAATTTCAAGCCAAATTGGATATGACACTACATAATTGTTGAAAATTATGGCTCTAGAGCATATAGACTCCCTACACCAAAAAAGGATGAACTTGATGAGCCCGTTTATCTCAAATTCAATTTATTTTCTTAGAAAAGAAGTAGGAAACTAGATACATGTATGGTAGAAGAACCTATTTGTTTATGTGTACACGATATATATGATTATGAATATCACCTATTTGTCTTGGGAATAATGAAATGTAGATAAGAAAGTACTAAAACAAAGGGGTTGTTAGGTAGTAGCAAGGTAGATTGCCTAATGTGAGGTAGATCTAAGAAGCATTAAATTACTAAGAGGCTATCAATCCAATCTTTTATAATAGTTAAGTTGAGGGAAATAAAGATGAAATACTTGCATCGAATGATAGAAAATACTGAAATGGAATGTAAGAAGAAATAAATGCTTGATAAAGGAAAAAAGCTAGTTATAACAATAAGTGCGTCAATTCTAATGCTAAATATGTTAAGTTGGGTTCAAAAAATAGGTGGAGACTTTGTGAACAGGAAAAAAGATAGAAAGTATAATTTGGTTGAGGGTAAGTAGGTGATAATATCTTACTATTATTTCCTATAGTGATTGTCATTGGTTAGGGTGACCATTGGTAGTTAAGGTGACCATCGATGCTTAGGGTGACCATCGATGGTTATTATGGGTTTTGAGAAATGTTGCAGGAATCTTGGGTTGATGAGCTCAGTGGTCAGGAAGTAGATTATTAAAGGTATGATTAGGGATGGGAGGTCAGAAGATATGATGTAAAAGGCTCTGGATTAGAAATTAAATAACTAGAAGTTGAAAATTAGAAATATACTAAATTGGCTATTTGATAGGTGATAGCTAATCTAAGAGTGATTAGGGTAGAGTAATGGTACTTTGCCTAAAGAAAATTTTTGGTAGAGGTTTGGGTCTCTATCATAGTTTTTGACTTTTTAGAGGGAATACCTACAAAGAAGTTCTTGATGCTAGAAGCTCCTGATGACTACTAGTTAATAGCTTGATTGCCTAATTACTAAAATTCTTGGATCCCTTTTCACCTCTTACTCTCCTCCTTTTATAGGTAAATAAAGATGGAGGTAGAAGGTTGAAAAATAGGTTTGGTTGATGGTTTTGATGTTTTATGATGCATTAGATTTCCATCTACATTAAATTTTGATGTGTTAGCTTCCACACATCTTGATTTGTCTTCTTTCACATCTTCCTTTACATTTTTAAATACTAGTATTATTGATTAATTTTTTATTAGTCTAGACACTACACCCCTCTCTACATAAGATTCATTTTAGCAATATTGTATTAAAACTAAGACATTATATGCCCATACCAATATTTAGGGAACTATGCCACAAACATCTAGTTCATCTAATTATCTATTTATTTTAAATACAAAATCAATAATGGCCAAAACCCAAGACCCTAAAAGGAGGGTCCATTTTGAGAATTTAGTGACTATTTATTTTTTTAATCCCTGAACACCAACTACACCCTTGAGACCATATACCTAATTGGAGTTGCCAATTAGTCAGTACACTTAGACTGAGTCTTCCATTGTGACCATCTCAAAGAATCTACACCTCAAATATATATCTCAAGATTCTAATATTTGTGGGTGAAGTATGTTCAAGTATAGAGATAGATAAAAACATTGGCATCATTTCTATCAATCCTAAATAAGTTACACCTTTGTGGGCATGTACATTGGGTAATACTCCCTTTACAAGATAATTAGAATTATGAATAATTTCAACTCAAGATATTGATTATTTTTTTAAAACTAGGACATAATAACTCTTTATTTTCCATTAATTCAAATTCTCCAATTGTTTTAATAAGGGGAATGGTTCTCCATTATTAATTATAGATTACATGGAAATTATTTTCACCTATATACATGTGTTCTCCTCCCTTGATCTTTTTTTCAATTTAAAAAAAATGAAAGTTAAGATTTTTAAAATTTCCAATGAACAAATTGAATACATAATGAATTGCTTAAAGTTTGGTAAATTAATGTGCACTACATAATTAAATTATTTTATAAAATTAAAAGTGTGTTGTACACAATCAAGCTCAGTTCTTTCTCCTTTACTCTAGAGATTTCATTTTTATAATAAAAGGGGAAAATGTAAATTTGGTCATACGTACTTGATAATGTTAAATAATAAAATAATTATTAACTACATGACTTGTACCTGAATGTATGAATCTTATTTTCAAGTCTTATAATCCATTCATCTATATTCAGGTTTGAACCTTTCAATGTCAAATGTCCAATATATCTGAGATGACCATCACACTATATTTAGATCTAAACTCAATCCTCTGGACTTTCTAAACAAGTATTACCTAGCTAAATAGGGTCACAATGATTTTTTTACACTTATTGAGGTCATTTTCCACACCAAATAATGATTAGTTTATAAATTCAAAGTTATCATTTTAGGTATTCCTACATGTTTCATAAGGTTAGCTAAATAAAAATAGTGAAATACTCACCTACAAATACATGTCAATATACATTCATTAAGTATACTTGTTATTCACTTGATACAATACTTTAAAATTCTAAATACTAAGAAAATATTCTATAGTATGTCAACATTCTACATTATTTATAATGATAGAGCACAAGCCAAGTTAAGATCATGTAGATAATGTCAAGATCTATCATTTTTGAGTACCAACGTCATATTATAGTTGCATATATATAGTCAAGGGATAACAATTTCAGATTTATATGTGGAATAACTATGCTATCTTTATTTCCCTCCTTGTAGTATTCGACATATAGGTATTGGTCAATTATCAAGGGGTGATTGAGGTTAGCTCAACCCATTACAATATCCTATTCTTATTTTATGTACTCAAGATATCAAAGTGATTTAATGGGTTTAAAATACAAGAGAAGAGATACAATGATTTATATGTGGCCAAGCCTTAAGTGTGACATCTCAAATTAGTTCAAATGCACAATGAACCAAGACAACTCCTATGTCAACAAACTTTAGCACATTGTACTGATGTATGCCTACTATGATCTTGTATAAATTGATCTTATACTTTTGATTTAGTTATATCATTTCCATATTATTTATTTATCTACATTTTCCTGTATGTTATTTATCAAATTTAACTTAAAAATGTTTACGGTCAACATACTAGGGTGCACTTCATTGTCATCTACTAAAGTGAATTTATCTAGATTATTTTCCCCCTTTTTAAAATACATAGAATTCATAGTCATGTCTACTTATTATTTTTAGAGTCAGTTAGTAAAAATAATCAATATAGATTAGTGTGTGATCTAAGTATGTTTCTTCTTAGTACTTTCCCAAAATAGTAACTTACTATATTTAACAATTTATCAAAATTAGAATAGTTAATTATTGTATATATTTACCATTCTTGTAATTATAATTTTTACTTATAGTTACATAATAGAAATTGTTACATAATTTAGTGTAGTATGAAAAATAAGGTAAAATATTACCTTATTAATATATATTTATGTTGCGTCTTTTGTAATAACCCCACTGGGTTTGGCATAGATAAACATGATTTTTTTTAAAAAAAATTAGTGTACTCTTCTATTAGATTGCACCACGAGAATACAATTAGTGATCTTGATATAACACTTTAAGTATGGTAAATATATATAAGCATGTGACATCTAATAGTCACTAATCACTATCAACATATGAAATACATAATAACTAATATGGAAAGTAATTACAAATTCCAACCATAATTGGTACAATGATACAACCACTGCTACAGAATTACAAATAAGTAAATAATTATATTCATAAGATTTATGTGTCAATAATAATAAATACAATACAATGTATAAAATAAAAGATAGAAATCACCATAGAGCATGAGTTCCCAAACTCTAGTATCTTCGACAATATCAAGTGTCATCTCCATGGAAGTATTGTTATGGGGAGGGAGAGCATCATCCAAGCTCTTTTCTACACCAACCATGAATCCCCCGCATAATTCCCATTATGGAATGCCCCTCCCTTCATAGATGAGTATATAGTGATGGTGCGAGAATCTAGAGAGACAAGCTAGTACCCATAAGTTGTATGATTTATAAAAACTAAACATGTGGTGTATTATGAATAAACTTGTTCTAATCAAGATATCGTATAAACATGTCAATCATACTCATGAAATGATAATGTCTAGTTAAAATTACTTGGACAATGTTTTTAAATAATTATTGACCTCTAAGATTAGTCAATTTTATACACATCACTTGATTAGATTACCTTTATCTGGCATTTTGATACTGATAAGATATTGAATTCCATCTCACTACTTACTCTTTACCAACAATCTGAGATTTGGTTAATCATATATATATAACCAAAACTTTTAAATAGATTACTTCCTACTAGTAATTACAAAGCATGCAAAAGACAAGAATAAACAAACATATACATTCAATCCACCAAACATATGAATCAATCACCAAAATATCATTTATTACATAATTAATAAGAAAACAAGTGCAGACTATACCAACTAGGTAAAATATATATATTAGGTTGCATGTTCTAATTTATGCAAGTAGTTACAATACAGTTTGTACCACCACCTAGGTATAACATACACTTAGACTATATTTTTTAGACATAATACACTCTATGACATCACTAAATATCATAGTTTATTGCTCATGAGCACACTACTTAATCATGAACAATCAATCTTATAATTTCAAGAATCAAAAGTCTCATAATATTAAGCAATCAAGTATGATTAATACCAACTAGGTATATACTATGTATGGACTGTATACATTAAATTTTCATGAGTAGATTCAATATACTACATTCTATGATAAATACTATTATCACAGTCTATCATTAACTATTCAATTTTTATCAGCTAGTCATAATAAAGACAATCATCATTCTCACAAAATCATAGTCCTTTATTTGAATAATTGGTTATATTATAAGAGGATATATGCTTAAGTAAATAGTTTGTCATCCTTCAATACTCTATAACATAGTCTCTACCAATAAAAAAAATTATAACCTATAGACACGCATCACGATATACTAATATATGCTATATAAGTATAAGTACTTGTACATATTTATATACTCGTAATATGTAATATAAACATGTTTTATCTATTTTATGCATAAATATATATCAAGAGTTAGTCATTATTAGTTTAAATGAATCAAATACTCATAAACCAGGATATGCCTTGTATGACATAATCTTTAATTAAACAACTTATCATGTTTCTAGGAGACTGTTTCCATATGGTTATGGTTTCTTATCCACTAGAATCCTTATGATTTATATTTGTAATAGATATAGGCAAACCTCAAAAAATTTAGATGAAATATATTTATAAATTTACCTATATTCAAATTTTTATATAATTTTAGTGTCCTAATAACATCCTTATGGTACATATAGATCCATAGTTTATTAACATATAACATTCGAATATTGTAACAACTATTCCATAAAAAGTAATGGTTAGACTAACTATATAATCTAGATCCATTACCTGCTCACATCCTTAGCTTGTACTATACATAAGTACCCAGACAACTATATATAGATGTCCCTAGTGATTCTACACTCCTACTCAGTGTGTAACTATTAGCTCGAATAGTTCAATGGTTTAGTCTAATATGTTTCTCAAGTCTAATTAGGCAATTTAATTTATTTACACATATTTTCTTCCTTATGTTCAAGTTCATTGTTTCAAAAAGTTGGATAAACATATTTTTCAACCACCACATTGTTAGGTGTAAATTTATCTAAATGAATTGTATTGAAAACCATAATGTTATAGGGTAATAATTAAGAATGCTACGCATATTGAGAACACATACCCAAATTTGATCATAACCATTACTATATGAGGAACAATCAAATATTATATGAATGTAATAAAATGAATAACACTTAGGATTCAAATCCAACTTTTCACTTCCAATAACTATACATATAACGAACAAGGCCAAGCTAACGACTCCTAAAATGACTTTCCTTTGATTGGACATTATAACTGTGAAGTTATTAACCAATGATAACATGCAGCTTTGAGGTATTGAGCTCACTATAAATATTAATTATATCCTTTTACTATAACTATTATATATATGTTTTGAATGCAACACAATTAACATCCACATAGTCATCTTCTGAGCATCAAGCTCAGTACCCTATATAATAACATATATAATGAAGCTACTCCATCTACATAATTATATAATATAGTTATTAATGACAATAAAATTAATGATGGCAATATTACTACTCTGATCTATAACGAATTCAGTATATATGTAATTCCTCATATTCATTATATATTTAGCGTCTTTAATGGAGAAACAACTGTTCTAATATGAAGCGATTTATGTAAGAGTATTGCTTATGTTCTAGTATACATCTAAAGGATATAACTATCTATTCTTTCAAATAAAATCTATAAAAGAATATAGATCAACGTGAATATAACTATCACATTAAAGTAAACTATACAGATTACCACGAATATCTATATAAGTCTACTTCTATAGACTTTTGTAAAGCTCTATAGTTCATTCTATAGTTCGTTGGTTTCCTAAGGTTATAATCGGAACTATATATATCACAATAGTCATATATATCGTAATACTATATATATGTCAATGACTATTCTGATGATGCTTTTCCTTTCAACATATATAAATCATGAATATACCTGTTTTTTTATTTCTTTCTTTTGCAAAGATCTATAGTTCCGTTTTAAAAAAAACATATATCTAGTATTTATTAACCAAGACACATATCACCGCGAAGCTCTATAGTTCATTACTTTCCTATTGATTGCTGAACCAAATCAACATTAAATCTTCCACTCAGATCGTTAAACCAAATTTACAATATCAGAAGCATATGTAAATTAAGGAAAGAAGATAGCTAAACTAAATTTTATGCGAAGTAAATGAGGAAATCAGATCACTAAACCAGTTATATAGATCACCAGACTGATAAAAAAGCAATGCATATTTATAGATAGAGTTTTATATACATAATTGTTATATGAATACCACTAATAGATCGTTAGATTATACACAACTCTTTTTCGAAAGCATATATTGCTGATTAACAATTATTATGTAATGTTGTATAATATAAGTCATTGTATCCATTATAAGTGATTTAACCATTATCAATGTATATCATTGATTCTAATTTTCATTATAATTAAGTGTTGCTTATATAAAATAAGTCACTACATGTATATAATACTTAATCTCTACATATATCACATAGATTCAGAAACAATTCAATTCGCTATTCAAATTACAAATGCTATACAAAGTCTGTATATTTACTAAATTTAGTTCAACCTTTATATGTGAGATTCCATGTATTTATTTTCCTATATATTTTAGGTAAATATATGTATTTATAAACATAATCCATGTTGGTTCATGGACCAGCTAGGACTCGAACCTAGGACCATCCATATGCTGATGGAGTGCTCTACCACTGAGCTACTGGTCCCTCTTGGACCAGTCCATCTTCGGTCCGAGTGTGGCTTAACACCAACACCCCCCCTTAAGCCACACTTCTTGTGTGCTTGGGGCTCCTAGCCTGAACCTGGCTCTGATACCATGTTGGTTCATGGACCAGCTAGGACTCGAACCTAGGACCATCCATATGCTGATGGAGTGCTCTACCACTGAGCTACTGGTCCCTCTTGGACCAGTCCATCTTCGGTCCGAGTGTGGCTTAACACCAACACCCCCCTTAAGCCACACCTCTTATGTGCTTGGGGCTCCTAGCCTGAACCTAGCTCTGATACCATGTTGGTTCATGGACCAGCTAGGACTCGAACCTAGGACCATCCATACGCTGCTGGAGTGCTCTACCACTGAGCTACTGGTCCCTCTTGGACCAGTCCATCTTCGGTCCGAGTGTGGCTTAACACCAACACCCCCACTTAAGCCACACCTCTTGTGTGCTTGGGGCTCCTAACCTGAACCTGGCTCTGATACCATGTTGGTTCATGGACCAGCTAGGACTCGAACCTAGGACCATCCATATGCTGCTGGAGTGCTCTAGCACTGAGCTACTGGTCCCTCTTGGACCAGTCCATCTTCGGTCCGAGTCTGCATTAACACCAACACCCTCCCTTAAGCCACACCTCTTGTGTGCTTGGGGCTCCTAGCCTGAACCTGGCTTTGATACCATGTTGGTTCATGGACTAGCTAGGACTCGAACCTAGGACCATCCATACGCTACTGGAGTGCTCTACCACTGAGCTACTGGTCCCTCTTGGACCAGTCCATCTTTGGTCCGAGTGTGGCTTAACACCAACAACCCCCCTTAAGCCACACCTCTTGTGTGCTTGGGGATCCTAACCTGAACCTGGCTCTGATACCATGTTAGTTCAGGGCCCAACTAGGACTCGAACCTAGGACCTTCCATAACACTGTTGGAGTGCTCTACCACTGAGCTACTGGTCCCTCTTGGACCAGTCCATCTTCGGTCCGAGTGTGGCTTAACACCAACACCCCCCCTTAAGCCACACCTCTTGTGTGCTTGGGGCTCCTAGCCTGAACCTGGCTCTGATACCATGTTGGTTCATGGACCAGCTAGGACTCGAACCTAGGACCATCCATATGCTGCTGGGGTGCTCTACCACTGAGCTACTGGCCCCTCTTGGTCCAGTCCATCTTCGGTCCGAGTGTGGCTTAACACCAACACCCCCCCTTAAGCCACACCTCTTGTGTGCTTGGGGCTCCTACCCTGAACCTGGCTCTGATACCATGTTGGTTCATGGACCAGCTAGGACTCGAACCTAGGACCATCCATATGCTGTTGGAGTGCTCTACCACTGAGCTACTGGTCCCTCTTGGACTAGTCCATCTTCGGTCTGAGTGTGGCTTAACACCAACACTCCCCCTTAAGCCACACCTCTTGTGTGCTTGGGGCTCCTAGCCTAAACCTGGCTCTGATACCATGTTGGTTCATGGACCAGCTAGGACTCGAACCTAGGACCTTCCATATGCTGCTGGAGTGCTCTACCACTGAGCTATTGGCCCCTCTTGGGCCAGTCCATCTTCGTTCCGAGTGTGGCTTAACACCAACACCCCCCCTTAAGCCACACCTCTTGTGTGCTTGGGGCTCCTAACCTGAACCTAGCTCTGATACCATGTTGGTTCATGGACCAGCTAGGACTCGAACCTAGGACCATCCATATGCTGTTGGAGTGCTCTACAACCGAGCTACTGACCTAGGACCATCCATATGCTGCTGGGGTGCTCTACCACTGAGCTACTGGCCCCTCTTGGGCCAGTCCATCTTCGGTCCGATTGTGGCTTAACACCAACACACCCCTTAAGCCACACCTCTTGTGTGCTTAAGGCTGCTAGCCTGAACCTGGCTCTGATACCATGTTGGTTCATGGACCAGCTAGGACTCAAACTTAGGACCATCCATATGCTGCTGGAGTGCTCTACCACTGAGCTACTAGTCCCTCTTGGACCAGTCCATCTTCGGTCTGAGTGTGGCTTAACACCAATACCCCCCCTTAAGCCACACCTCTTGTGTGCTTGGGGCTCCTAGCCTGAACCTAGCTCTGATACCATGTTGGTTCATGGACCAGCTAGGACTCAAACCTAGGACCATCCATACGCTGCTGGAGTGCTCTACCACTGAGCTACTGGTCCCTCTTGGACCAGTCCATCTTCGGTCCGAGTGTGGCTTAACACCAAGACCCCCCCTTAAGCCACACCTCTTGTGTGCTTGGGGCTCCTAGCCTGAACCTGGATCTGATACCATGTTGGTTCATGGACCAGCTAGGACTCGAACCTAGGACCATCCATACGCTGCTGGGGTGCTCTACCACTGAGCTACTGGCCCCTCTTGGGCCAGTCCATCTTCGGTCCAAGTGTGGCTTAACACCAACACCCCCCCTTAAGCCACACCTCTTGTGTGCTTCGGGCTCCTAGCCTGAACCTGGCTCTGATACCATGTTGGTTCATGGACCAGTTAGGACTCGAACCTAGGACCATCCATATGCTACTGAGGTGCTCTACCACTGAGCTACTGGCCCCTCTTGGGCCAGTCCGTCTTCGGTCCGAGTGTGGCTTAACACCAACAATCTCTACATATATCACATAGATTCAGAAACAATTCAATTCGCTATTCAAATTACAAATGCTATACAAAGTCTGTATATTTACTGAATTTAGTTCAACCTTTATATGTGAGATTCCATGTATTTATTTTCCTATATATTTTAGGTAAATATATGTATTTATAAATATAATCCATAACCAAATATATATAACCAACATATATGTATTTATATATACAAACAAACACATAAGTATATTTATTTATACAGTTCGTATAAATAATATACAAAATTTAAATACTTTACCTACCTGATAAGATGCTCTACGTACTATATAGTTGATCCCTTATCTTTTCTCTTTCTTCACCAATGTCCCTTCTTTTGTGTCATCCTCTCCTTCCCACATCCTGCTGCACCTCGTTCTTTTTTTCCTTTTCTTTTATTCTCCTTTTAAAAGAGTAAGGTGCTTACTTCAAAGCTGACCCATTTTCCTTATTTTTTATATATTTTTTATTTCCTGTTTTTTATTTTTTATTTTTTTCGCTAAATTTGCCTTGAGCATGTTTTATCTTTTGTTTTATTCCCTGAGTGATGTTTTTCCTATTTTTAGATTTTTCAAATAACTTAATAATAAATAATTATTTCATGTAAATAATTTATCATAATGACTTATTAATAATATGGATGAGTCATTTACCTCTTATTATAAAATTATATTAAGGCTTAAAGCCAAATAATGATATTTCTAAATATCATAAAGGTAACTAGTTAGTACTTTAGATACATGGGGTTAGCCTACACACTATAATAATCCATTATTAACTATGCATTTTTTACATTTCATGAAAATCACTAACAATTATGACTCTAATAGCATGTCATACTCATACTAAGTTAATTCCACATAAATATTAACTATGTTAACACACATCTAACCAAGCATAAATAGTTATCTAAATGTAAACAACATAGAAAATGCACTAACACCATTAATTTAAACATTGCATATAACATATACTACCTCATATGGTATGTGTAGGGTTATATCAATTCTTTTATCATCTCCTATCATCTCCATTTATGTCACTCTCTCTAATGATGCTCTCCCTCCATCATGCTCTGAGAGATGAGTTTATCCTACATCAAAATCACACCAAGCGGATAGTTAGACCATAACATGATGACATAAATATCATAAAATACTATTGAAATAATAAGTTAATATGATCTCAATATAAATAATGTATACTACAACTAACTCATAGTAGTGAAATCATGAAATATAAGCAACATACAACTACCTCATAAAAACATAAGACTTACAACTTAATTGGTAATAAATAAATCAAGTTATCAACTATAAAAAATCTATGAATAATAAAGTAAGTTGGCTTAACAAGGAATCATGATGGAACATCCTTCCCCCAAAACTAGTCATCATCTTGGATGACTCTTATTCAAACATAAATTCTGTATTAAAAATATTGTTTAACAAAAAAATAACATAGTATAAAATATCAAATCAAATAAATAAATGTCAAATTCATCTATATAACTCATTATAGTCCTCCCATGTAGCAATATTATTAGATTATTAGTCCCAAAAGACTCTGTAATATGGTATCTCCTTATTATACAAATAATGTTTTTGAGTATCACTTAATTCGATTGGTTCTTATCATGACCATCTTGGGGTCTAGAAATAACAAGACAAGACTATATACTACAGGACTAAAAATTTATGATACCTTTAAGGGCCTCACATATCTTGGTAAAATTTTCATTAACTTTTTGAATTTGAAATTCAACCAAAAGCATATGAAGTCATCATAAAAGATAAAAATAATGGCCTGAGAGAGTTCCACAAATCCTCCCAATCCATCTTCACATCTCTCTATCCTAGATAATGTTTTTTTCATTCTAGAGAAAAGTGTTTAGGGAACCTAGAAAGAATTATGTTTATAATTTAATACCATAGCTACTCCGTGTAGCTCCTGATACGTATAACATGTCAATGTTAACACTAATCCACATAGCTCTTAATAAGTATGACAATAAATATGAACTGGAAATACTAGATTTCCAATGTATACAAAATTAAGAAATAAACATTCTATTATATACATGAGTATGGCCATACAATTGAATTTAACAATTTTATCTACCAAATCTTGGATTTGACAAGCTCCCCTTGTTAGATCTAAACTTAGTAACTACCAAGTAAATGTGAGACTAAATAGGATCACTACCATTTCTTAGTACTCACATTCCTAATTCACCACTCATCTTTTATTTCTCCATGACCTAATGATCTCCAAAATGTGCACAAGGTTCAAAGAATCACAAATCCACACTAACAGATCATAAAAAACATAATTGTATTAAGTTTCCAATATCCAACCATAACTAATATCATATTTTATAACTTAACCTATTCTTGTTATATTTGTGATCATATGATTTTAACAATAGAGAGGAGGTTAGATCAAGTTTTAGTTTCATAAAATAAATAAGATCAACACACTAACATGCTAAAAATTTTAAGCATAGATCTTAAGGGGAGCATAGTGAACAAAATACATATGAAAACACAACTAAAATGTAGATAATGACAAGTTTCTTACCTTTCTTGAGAGCCCTAAGTGATTTGTTCATGGCTTGTTTAGCTTGTGCTCAAAGAGCCTTTGGTAATGGAGTTTGGATATTTACTTCTCTCATCAGCACCATGATTGGCTTTCCTAATGTGGCTTATGTTTTCTTGATGGATTGGCTCAATATTTTGTCATTATAACACTTTTATCATGAGTCTTATACAAAAGCCTATATTATAACTCTACAATATCCAAGCTCTCCAAATGAAGAGGCAAATGCTTGTATTTATAGGTTTAAGAACTAACCCCAATTTGAGGTGAGTTAAAATATTATTTAAACATGGAATGGGTTAAAACCTAACCTAAGTAAGTTAATTAACCTCAGTAAAGTTAAAAAGTGTCAAAAACTCATGACTTCTAATGAATAGTCATGGGTAAGATATGTTTAGATATTTTCAAAGGCTTGACAACTCACTAAAGGTAATCATGAAAAACTAGGATATTTCATTTTAAATTTTGTTTAGTAATTCATTAATTACACATGGATAATAAATCTATCCATTTAATTTGGTTTAGCATGCATTTTTTTAGTAATTAATTAATTACACATGGATAATTAAACTAACCATTTGATTTTGTTTAGCATGTTAATTAATTTTTATTGGTCTTTTATTTCTTTTTAAGATTTTATTTTACGTGTGCACTTTCCCCATTTAATATGTATATAAGCCAAATTGCATGTTGTGATGCCATAGGTTTCCTAGAAATAAATCTATGAGAGGTTTTTATTACTTATGATAGGAAACCTTAATTAGGGATGTCTTAATGAGATTATGAGCTTTGAAAAATAATTCACAAGAAAGTTTGGGATATTTAGTGATTCCTAGGCTTAATTTGCAAATGTTGGTAGGAATCAGTCTGAAGTTCGATATGAAGCCATTAGTGGTCAATTTCAAGTGTCTATAGTTTAACCCTATTTAGAAATATGTTTCAAGTTATAAAAGAAATAATGTATTCTAAAATAATAAAAAAGGCATGTATACCTAAAATAGGATGATAATTGAAGAAGAAGCTCCAAACAATGTTTGGGAAGCCTATAATGATGCCCCCTCGAGGGAGTGGCCATCATATATGATTGATGGACAGTCCCTTGAAAATAAGTAAGAAGAAGAATTAAATTATCCCATGGATGATATTAATCTAATTGAAAAAATTATTACATGTATTGATTTAAAAATTAATGACTTTCTAAAAGGTGATTATAATAAGTGGAAATGGCATATGCCCTAGTTATGGCTGATGAGTCAAAAAAATTATTTGCCCATAGATGGTTATAATCATCAAGATGAACTAAATTAAAAAATTGTGTTTAATTATGTCTTAGTAGGATAGATTTGCAATCATAGTTTGAGGATATAACCTATTTTATAGATTAAATATGAGCAAGTGCAAATGTAGATGCGATGGTCTAATAACTGAAGAATCCACAAACAACCACACATATGAGGATGCAAAAAGTGATGAAAGATATGAATAGAAGAATTAGATTTATCAATGTGAATGATTCAATTGTACCTACTAATGTGGATATGCTCATTTTTATTAACATTGATATAACTATAATGGTTAATGGGTTGATTTGACCAAAGAGGGTGAAAGGATTTGCTAAGGATACCAATGAGAAACTTTTATAGCTTCATTACTTATAAGACTTTCCAAGCTAATTTTTATTGTAGCACATGATAATATTACTCATAGTAGAACACCATGAGAACTTGGACAAAATATGAATAAGGACTAACTCCTGATCCAATAAATAATTTTAAATAATGTACCAATGATAAAAATCATGATGATAATATTGATGTATGAATATGGATTGACTCAATAATAATATGAAATGATTCACCCAATGAACACATATAAATTGAGTTGAGACACAATACTAAAGGAAAAAAAATAAATAAGTAAATAAACACACAAAAATACTAAAATTAAAAGCAAAAGAAAGCATTGTAATAATGGATTTTCTTCAGTAAGATGGATCAAAGATGGCTAACTAGGCTTAGATAGAAAAATATTTTTTTTTGTTAAAAATTTTCAATATTTTTAGAGTTTTCTAAGCATCTCAACTCAATTGAGAATGATGAGATACTAAATGGTCCATGCTATCAAAATAGTGATAGTGTTCAAACATAAAAATTGCTTGCAAAGTGGTGAGAGCATGGCTTAGGTTGCTTGCAAAATGGTGAGAGCATCTGATAAAGGGGGACTAACTTGAACTCAATATGAATTTATCATGGCCTAAATAGTCCCATTAGGACCTCAAGTCATAATATTTATGCCAACACAAAAGGTGGGGAAAACCTATTAGGTCATAACAAGTTCTAAAATTGAGGTGAATGACTAGGCAAATGAAAATAGTAATGGAAAAATGATGTGGTAATGCATGGTAAAGGTGTTTTTCCTAATTTCATCATAATAAGTTATAATTAGTAACATAATATGGAATACTAATTTTCCCATAGTCGGTTATAATCAATAGCACTAGTTGAGCATGAATAAGAGATAACTTTCTAGATCCATTGTCATAATACTTTTATAGACTATCATTTAAACATGAAATCCTCAAATAGTTAAAATTAGATAAGAATACCCTCATGATAGGTGTAGGAAGAACTAAAGGAACCAAGACTAAAATAGGCTTGGGTAGGATGGTTAAAAACAAGATTTGGTCTAATAAGAATGATATGGTAGAATGACATAGGCTATTATTTAGGACAATGATGGAATAAATATTGGGAAAAATGGCAAGAGGGTTGCCCCCAAGTGGGAAGGTAAGGAAAAAGGTAGGGTATGAAATAATAAAAAGATGAATGGTGAATGAAAGAGGTAAGGTAAATGGTGAAAGGCAATGATAAGGTAAATGTTTTTGGCCAGGGTATAGGTATGGTTTTATGATTTTGGCTAGGAAAATGTTTTTGTTATTCTTGATGATGTGGAGATACAAGTCCTATTCAAAAAATGATACAACTAGAATAATCAATCATGCAAATTTCTAGCCCACACCTCTTCTAAACAATTGCTTTCTCAAAAACCTTCTATAGATTTGGATGTTGTGAATGTTTTTTTGATCTTCATTGGTCTTTGAATTTATGTCCTTCAAACATCGAGACAAGGTATATTTGTATCCTCCTTAAAGGAAAGTGTAGTCAAGTATGGTAAACATAGATAAACAATGGATGATAGGTCTGATTTGGAAATGCATAGGCAGATGATAATGATATATATAATGTTTCAAAAACAAATGAATATTGGGGTGCTCAAGCACACACAATTTTGTTGATTCTAAATTTGACATAACTTTGGATGTAGTGGGAATGAAGAATTTTGAATATTCTCTCGATAGGATCACTATATTTTTCTATTATTTGGCCCTAATAGTAGCTACCATCTTATTATGCTATAGAATGGAGGCTATACTGATTTCATGTTTTATAATGTATTCATAAAGTAGTGATAAAATTTTGTGCTCAAATATTAGCACCTTGATGAGGTTCTTACCAATGAAGTTGTCTTTATTGTCCCATAACACCTTCAATAAGGTTTTAATAAGGAACATTGACTTTTGACTTTGATTTTCTTCTATCACTTCCAAAAATGTTTCACTATAATATACTGAGTTTGGACATTGATTGCTCCTTAGCACCTTTGAAAAGGTTTCACTAAGAGATTGTTCTCTTTTTGTATGAATTTAGTCTTAGCTTCCTTGATGTTTTAACTGATATGTCACCATGGATGTATTCAACAAGGTATGATTTTATCAGTCCCAATTGACACTTATGAGAGATGGAATGTCAATATAATGGCTATGTTGGTTGGTGGTAATGGCATGTGGAATGATAATAGAATGGGAAGAGGTAGTAAAATCCTCGTATAGGATACTAGAACTTGTGTCAAAGCTAAATTAATCATCTTAAAAAACCATAGAGGGATCACAAATGTATTCAAATTGATCTACAAGGCACACATAACTAATATTGTAACAACCAAAAACATATTCTAATTTGGAATCTAATTCTGACTCAATGGACTCTAAATCTAATATTGATACTAATGTTGATTGTACTTTCGATGCTAAATCTGATTTGGGTTCAAGAGTAGAACTTGACTCTAATTTTGATTATTCATCTGGTGTGGATGCTATTAAAATGATGTTTTGTTGACTATTTGGTATTGGACAAGTAATGGCCTATGATAACATAATGGGCTCCACAGAGACTAGTTTGTCAAAGTGAGACTCTTTAACGATGGGAAAAAAGTCATGAGAAAACTCCATAGGGAATAGATTATCAAGGGGAAGCTTTAGAAAAAAAGCATATGGTTGAGGTAATGATTTTCATAAAGGTGGTTATAATCATTAAAAATTAACTCATCAAAGACTAAATTATTAGAATGAGACTCCTCAATAATAACTAAATGATCAAAAGGTGATTCATCACAAGATGACTCATCATAAATGGTTGGTTCAATAAAATATCATGGCTATGTAGGTTCTCTTGGCCTTGGTTTACAATCAATTGTAAAATCCCAGTTTTGAATATATCTTAGTCACTGAATGATTGGCTTGGTCTTAACTAGATGATTGGGAGGGGTTTTTTAAAGTGGGGAATAGTTGGAAATGGTTGAATAATGGTCGATTGTTGGATATTATTCCCTTTTCAATATAGTTAGAATTATGAATAATTACAACTCAAGATATTAATTAGTTGTTCAAAATTGGGACTTTATAACTCTTATTTTTCCATTAATTCAAATTATCCAAATGTTTTAATAAGGGGGATGGTTCTATATTATCAACTACAGATTATAAATCAATTATTTTCACCTATGTACAGGTGTGATTCTCCCTTGCTCTTCTCTTCAATTTTTGAAATTTCAAAGTTAAGTTTTTTGAAAATTCAAATGAACAAATTGACTACATAATGAGTTGCTTGAAGTTTGAAAAATTAAAGTTCTCTACATAATGAATCATTTTATCAAATTAAAAGTGTGTTTTGCACATTCAAGCTCAACTCTTTCTCCTTTAATCTATAGATTTCACTTCTATAATAAAGGGGTAAAATGTAAATATGGTCATAGGTTAAAATATTTCCTAAGTACATGACTTGTACATGAATACATGACTTGTATTTACCAGTCTTATAATCCATTCATCTATATTTAGGTTTGAACCTTTCTCTTAAATTATCATTACATAGAACCTTTCAATGTCAAATGTCCAATATATCTAAGATCTCCATCAAACTATATTTAGATCTAAACTCAAGCCTCTCACCTTTTTTAACAATTATTACCTAGGTAAATAGAGTCACAATGAAAGTTTTTCCACTTAGGGTGGTAGTTTTCCACATCAAATAATGATTAATTTATAAATTCAAAGTTATCATTTTAGGTCTTCCTCCATGTTTCATAAGGTTAACTAAATAAAAATAACAAAATATTCACCTATAAATACATGACAAGATACATTAATTAAGGATGCTTGCTATTCACTTGATACAATAATTTTAAATTCTAAATATTGATAAAGTATTCTCTATTACTCAAAATTATACATAATTTATAATGACAAGTCACAATCCAAGTTAGGATGCCTCTAAAGAATGTCAAGAACTATCATTTCAATTATCAAGGTCATATTATAGTTGTTTATGCATTGTCAAGGGATCACAATTTCACATTCATAGGTTGAATAAATATGTGATATTTATTTCCCTCCTTGGAGTATTTGATACATAGACAGTGGTCAATTATCAAGGGGGCGATTGAGAACCAACTTAACCCATTAAAATATCCTGTTATTATTCTATATATTGAAAATATCAATGTTCTTTAATGGGTTTAAGATAAAATATAAGAGATATAATTATTTGTGTAAAAACCCTAAGTGTGATATCTTAGATTAGTACAGACAAGTCTTAGTCAACTGACTTTAGCTCACTACATTGCTATATGCCTACAATGATCTTGTCTAGATTCATAATATATTTTTGATTTATTTATATCATTTCCATATTACACATTCATCTATTTTTTCTTGTATGTTGTCTATACAATTGAACTTAGAAACATTTGAGATCAACATACTAGGGTGCACTTCATTGTCATCCACTAAAGTGGAATTCTCTAGATTATTTTCCCCCTTATACCAATACATTAATCATGTATACTTATTATTTTCAGAGCCAAATAGTCAAAATAATCAATATAGATCAGTGTGTGAGCTAAGTATGTTTCTTTTTAGTACTTTCCCAAAATAGTAACTTTATATATTTCACAATTTATCAAAATCAAAATAGTTAATTGTTGCATATCTGTAACATTGTTTTAATTCTATTTTTCATCTATAATTACATAATAACACTTCTTAGATAATTTAATGATTTATTAAAAAGTAAGGTAAAATAATAGCTTATTAAGAGATATGTATGTTGTGGCCTTTATTAATATTAGATTCAAGAAGAAGGAAAAAAAACATTCAATACTAGTGATGGCTTATATCACTGGTTGGTAATGTAATTTTGATTGGCTAAGGCACCCAAAATTATAATAATGATGAACACACTACTATGATATTATATTGGTAAGCTTTTAGTAGTTTATTTTGATGATATTTTGACAATTAGTAATAGTATATAATAAAACTTAAGCATTTGATAATGTTATTGGAACTATTGATAAAAATAAATTTATCTATGCAATTTTAAATAAGTGCAAGTTTATAAAAAAAGAGTTTTGTATTTTTTGGATTTTTCATTTCAAAATATGGTGTAAGATTGGATGGAAAAAATATAAATATTATTTTTGAATGGCCTTCTTCAATAAGTATATCATAATTAATAAGTTTCCATTATTTAATATTTTTTTATAAAAAAATCATTAATAATTTTACTATATTTATTGAACCAATAACAAATTAAATAAGGGGAAAATAGTTTGTGTGTATAAGGGTAGGAAAAAAATGTATCCAATTACTAAAAAATTTGATAGAGACATTTAATTTCAATATTATATTTAAGCAAGGTGTTTGAGGTGGAATTGGATGCTTCACATGTGAGTGTTGGTGTAGTATCAGTTTAGGAAGGAAGGCTAGTTACGTATTATAGTAATAATTTGAAAGATGTAAGGATGAAATATTATACATATGATGTTGAATTTTATGTCATTATAAAAATACTAAGATAGTGGAGGCATTAATTGGTGCCTAAGGAGTTTCTTTTATTTATATACCATAAGGGTTTAATGTATGTGATTACTCAAAATAATTAAAATCATTAAAATAACATACATGAAAATTGGTGTTTTCTTTCATAGACATAATTTTGTTTTCTTAAATAAATAAACAAATTTTTAAGCTTTGAGTAGACTTATGGCGTTGTTAACTACCATGGTGAGTGAATTAGTTGGGTTTAAGAGTATCAAGGACTTGAATGATTTTTATTCATATTTTGGAAGCATTGCTGATTTGTGTAGGAATACATTAATAAGTGATACATGTACTATTCATGATGGTTATATATTTAAAGGAGTTCAACTATGCATTTAGTTGGGTATATGAGAGATAATATTTTGAGATAAATTTATATTGGTGGTTGAGTGTAAAATTTTCTAAAAATCAGATAATAAATGTGATGGAAGAGAAGTATTTTGACCCATAAATGAAGAGATATTTAACAAGGTATGTGTCAATATGTTAAATATGTCAAGTGGATGAAAGTTATACACAAAACATATTCTTGTACATGTCGTTACTAGTGCCAATAAGACTGTGAACAAATTTAAGGATGGAATTTTCATTGGGGATGTGAACTATGAAAATAGGTAATGATGTATTTTTTGTTGTTATAAAGATATTCCATATGATGGTTCATTTTATTTCATGCAATAAAACCAATGAATCTACTATATTTATTGATCTACTTTTCATAAAACTTGTTAGATTACATGGTATTCCAAAAATATTTACTTCTAGTAAAATTTCTAACTCATTTTTGGAAGACTTTATATAATAATTTGAAAGTGAGATTAGGATACTTAGTACGTTCAAAAGGGATATTTAGAATCATAATTTTGTTGAGAGTTAAAGTTCATCTACACAATAATTGAAATAAGGGTGGTCAAGGATTGTGGAAATAAACATGAGCTAAGTATATACAAGGAATGGTCACAAGTTTATTTTTTAGCCATAAATGTTAATTTATGTGTCTACATTTTCCCTCATTTTAATTTAGTAATGTATAAAAGTGAACTTACTAGAGTCAATGGAAAAAATATATATCTAAACTTAAATACAAAGAATAGCCTTGAATATGGGCCACAACATCAAACTATGTTTCATGTAAATATTCAAGAAATATTTATAAAATAGTCCTTAAATAAGATGAAAATATCAAATTAAAGACTATATATATATATATATATATATATATATATATAAGAAAAAAAGTATATGTGATAGGGTACATGAACTAATGTGTTTTATGGTGAAAAAATGATGGTTGTAGAGGGTAGGACCCTTGGATATTTCTTCTTTATTTAATAAATTGAATGGGAATGTGCATGGACCAATACAAATTTATATGAGAGTGTATTAATAATTACAGGTGTGCTTTAATCCATCATTACACACCCAAATAAATAGAGTAAGTTTGAATCCTTGTATGAATTCCAATACATCATTCTAGTGTAAAAAGGTGAATCAACCATTGTAAATTGAATAAGATTCATTTATGGTGAAAAATTGAAGTACATATATTATAAAAATATAATATGATCTAAGTATAATGTTACAATGTGGATAATGTCATAGGTTCCCATTACATATGTGAAACTAGTGAAAAATTTAGGAAGGAAATGGTCATGGATCCTGTACATGCCACCAATATGATATCTAATTGTATATGGATTATGAAACTATCTTAGAACATATGTCATGCATGATGACCCAATGTAAAAAACTTGTATAATTTCATTGAAAATTATGCTAGGTACATATTGAAATATGCTTTGTAATGATTGAAATTCTCAAAATTTATTATTTTTTGTCTGTTGGGACAACAACACACTATTTTGGACATGGCCAACTTTTTACCTTATTTAAAACTTATTTTTGGGTGATTTTTTGATATATATCATGATAAAATATGTAAAACCTATTGATTTATGATCATTTGGTATATTACTTTAGCTTAGTCTCTAAGACAAGCCACATTTTATGCCCCATCTTTCGCTATGAGTTGTCAAGCATGTGAAATAACTTAGCTCAAAATAAAAGTTTATGTGAGAGTTATTAAGAAAATATGAAAATTTGAATAGTAACGATAACATGAAGATCATGACATCATCACATGTAAACTAATAAAAATAGTCATATAAGATGTATTTGAAACCAATCATACATAGTGACATTGTAAAGATATATGTTAGTAATTAGGAATACAAATAAGTGATCATATACTAAAGACTATTGAAACTAATTATAAAAACTTAGGGAAGATGTATGATATCCATAATGGCATTGGAAAATTGTAAATAGACATGATATCTAACATGGCATAGAGAAAAGTGAGAAAACAAGTGTCATGGCCATGACACACACATACAAAGTGTACACCCAAAGCAAATAAATAATATAAGAAGTTTAAGGGGGAAATATAAGAGACATGTTAAAATTTCACTCACACATAATAGAAAAATACAATGAAGGATTATATCAACAAAAATAGATATGTTCATATGTTCACAATCCAAAGAATATGAATATGCAAAAAACATGAATTAAGGAATAAAACATGAAAATCAAGCATGAGTATTTAAAGTTGGTCAACACTATCAACTTCTAACACTAGTATATTCAAGAACTAAAGTATCTAATAATTTATAAATTGTTGGAAACAGAATCACTGAGAGAGGGGGGGGGGAGTGGGGTTAATCTATGATGCAAGAAAATAAACATCAATTCTAATTCTTTAAAATCCTAACCATTGAACATAAAAATTCATGAAGCATATAAACCACTCATTTCAATGAATAAATAAAACAATCCAAGATCAAAGCACATAGCACATTGATATGAGAGTGTGATTAATAATTACAGGTGTGCTTCAATCCATCATTACATACCCAAATAAATAGAGTAAGTTGGAATCCGTGTGTGAATTCCAATAGATCATTCTAGTGTAAAAAGGTGAATCAACCACTGTAAATCAAATAAGATTCATTTATGGTGAAATATTGGAGTAAATCTATTATCAAAATATAATATGATCTAATTATATATGTATACAATGTAGATAATGTAATAGGTTCCCATTACATATGTGCAACTAGTGAAAATTTGAGGAAGGAAATGGCCATGGATCGTGTACATGCCCCCAATATGCTATCTAGTTGTCTATGTATTCCAAAACTATCTTAGAACATACGTCATGCATGATGACCCAATGGAAAAAACTTGTATAATTTCATTGAAAATTATGACTAGGTACATATTAAAATATGCTTTGTAATGATTGAAATTCTTGAAATTTATCATTTTCTATCTATTGGGATAAAAACACACTATTTTGGACATGGCCAAATTTTTACCTTATTTAAAACTTATTTTTGGGTGATTTTTGGTTATGGATCATGATAAAATATGTAAAATTTATTGATTTATGACCAACTGGTATATTATATTAGCTTAGTCTCTAAGACAAGCCACATTTTATGCCCCCTCTTTTGAGGTGAGTTGTCAAGCATGTGAAATAACTTAGCTCAAAATAAGATTTTTTGTGAGAGATGTTATGAAAATATGTAAATTTGAATAGTAATGATAACATGAAGATCATGACATTATCATATGTAAACTAATAAAATAGTGATATAAGATGTATTTGGAAACAATCACACATAGTGACATTATAAAGATATATGTTAGTAATTAGGAATATGAATAAGTGATCATATACTAAAGACTATTGAAACTAATTAGAACAACTCAGGGCAGATGTAAGATATCCATAATGGCATTGAAAAATTGTAAATAGACATGATATCTAACATGGCATAGAGAAAAGTGAGAAAACAAGTGTCATGGCCATGATACACATATACAAAGTGTATACCCAAAGCACATAAATAATATAGGAAGTCTAAGGGGGAAATATAAGAGACATGTTATAATGTCACTCACACATAATAGAAAAATACAATGAAGGATTATATCAACAAAAATAGACATGTTCATATGTCCACAATCCAAATAATATGAATATGCAAAAAACATGAAGCAAGGAATAAAAAATGAAAATCAAGCATGAGTATTTATAGTTGGTCAACACTATCAACTTCTAACACTAGTATATTCAACAACTAAAGTATCTAATAATTTATAAATTGTTGGAAATAGAATCACTGAGAGAGGGGGGGGGGGGGTGGGGTTAATCTATGATGCAAGAAAATAAACATCAATTCTAATTCTTTAAAATCCTAACCATTGAACATAAAAATTCATGAAGCATATAAACCACTCATTTCAATGAATAAATAAAACAATCCAAGATCAAAGCACATAGCACATTGATATGAGAGTGTGATTAATAATTACAGGTGTGCTTCAATCCATCATTACATACCCAAATAAATATAGTAAGTTGGAATCCTTGTATGAATTCCAATAGATCATTCTAGTGTAAAAAGGTGAATCAACCACTATAAATCAAATAAGATTCATTTATAGTGAAATATTAGAGTAAATCTATTATCAAAATATAATATGATCTAAGTATAATGTATACAATGTAGATAATGTCATAGGTTCCCATTACATATGTGCAACTAGTGAAACTTTGAGGAAGGAAATGGTCATGGATCATGTACATGCCCCCAATATGATATCTAGTTGTATATGTATTCTGAAATTATCTTAGAACATACGTCATGCATGATGAGCCAATGGAAAAAACTTGTATAATTTCATTGAAAATTATGACTAGGTACATATTGAAATATGCTTTGCAATGATTGAAATTCTTGAAATTTATTATTTTTTGTCTGTTTGGACAACAACACACTATTTTGGACATGGCCAACTTTTTACCTTATTTAAAACTTATTTTTGGGTGGTTTTTTTATTATGGATCATGATAAAATATGTAAAATCTATTAATTTACGGCAATTTGGTATATTATTTCAGCTTAGTCTCTAAGACAAGCCACATTTTATGCCCCCTCTTTTGAGGTGAGTTGTCAAGGATGTGAAATAACTTATCTCAAAATAAAAATTTATGTGAGAGATGTTATGAGAATATGTAAATTTGAATAGTAATGATAATACAAAGATCATGACATTGTCATATGTAAACTAATAAAAATAGTGATATAAGATGTATTTGGAAACAATCATACATAGTGACATTGTAAAGATATATGTTAGTAATTAGGAATATGAATAAGTGATCATATACTAAAAACAATTGAAACTAATTAGAACAACTCAGGGAAGATGTATGATATCCATAATGGCATTGAAAAATTATAAATATACATGATATCTATCATGGCATAGAGAAAAGTGAGAAAATAAGTGTCATGGGCATAACACACACATACAAAGTGTATATACAAAGCACATAAATAATATAGGAAGTCTAGGGGAAAATATAAGAGACATATTAAAATGCCACTCACATATAATAGAAAAATACAGTGAAGGATTATATCAATAGAAACAAACATGTTCATATGTCCACAATCCAAACAATATGAATATGAAAAAAACATAAAGCAAGGAACAAAACATGAAAATCAAGCATGAGTTTTTAAATTTTATCAACACTATCAACTTATAACACTAGTATATTCAACAACTTAAGTATCTAATAATCTATCAATTGTTGGAAACACAATCACTTGGGGGAGGAGGGGGGGTGGACGGGGTGAATCAATGATTCAATAAAATAAACATCAATTATAATTCTTAAAACTCCTAACCATTCAACATAAACATTCATGAAGGATATAAACCTTTCATTTCAATGAATAAATAAAACAATCCAAGATCAAAGAACAAACCACATGGATTATGTGGAAAACCCTCATGGGGATAAATCCACTTGAAACAAAATTTGGAATACTATACTATACTATACTATACTATACATTTATTTCTTATATTTATACCAACACCAAATTATCAAGGATAACTCACCCCTAAATTTAGTCAATCACCCACTTGACCTTTAGCTAGCACCAACTAGCAAGGAGGCTACAACCCCCTAGATGATCAAACACCAACTGATTCACCTCCAAATTAATATCTACATTTTATATGATATCTTACACACATAATTATGGTATTATATTTATCTTACAACTAAAATCCTACCTTTATACCTCATACAATCCTCTTTCTCATCTATATCTCTCAAGTAGACAAATAGCCCTATCTAGATTTGAAACATGCAACCCAATAGCTCACCACGTTTAGCACAACTATCTAATTTTCATAACATGTTCAACATGTTATTATGATAATTTTCATTCTCTTACACACTTATGAAAAATATCATACCATTCACTTCAATCTTCAATTATCTAACAATCAAAACCTTTGCACTACGTCACCTAAGCAAAATAAGCCTAATAGCCTTGAAACAAATATGCTTACTTGTTCATGACCTGAAAAAAATAATATTAGACCCTTATATCATATTCAAAATGATATTTTTATATTTTTCATGGAATCTTACCCTTATTCAAATTCATATATAATTTATTTCACACACACATTTTTTAACAAGCACAATGAGACCAAAATGGCCTTCTACATATGCATTATTTTTCTCCAATAAATATTGGTTGGTTAAAATACTTTACTTAACCCTTAAGTATTATTTCCCACTTGGATATAAATTAAAATATATCTTAGGATACATTACATATAATATACATCAACTCATTATGTCAGTCATGATTCAAATGGCTCAAAACAAGACACTAGGCAATTAACCCTCCATTAGGCCACGCGTTTCACTTAGATACCACTAGAATTTAACCAAATATTGAACCATATTAAAAAATTTAAAATAATTTCCTCCATGCCATATTTATGTCTAAAAATTCATACAACACTTTCAAGTCATTCGCTGACCTTATGAAACCTCTTTTAGTACTCGAGCCTTCAATAGGTCCCATGAAGACCTAATTCATCTTCATGGAACACTTTAACACACTATGATCAATTTTTTTTATTACCAATTACCCAAACCAATTAAAAAACTTTAATTTAATCCTCTATAATAATTTTTCATTCTTAATAAACATTAAATAATTTTCTCATACTCTAAAACCTCCATTAGGTCTTAAAGACCTATTAAGCTTAATTAGCCCAAAAACATTGTCTTCACAAAAGAGGCTCAAACTAATTGTATATAAATTTTACATGTACAATACACATATGGATAGAAATATAAATACCGCAATAAGATCATCCAATCAATAATACACATTCATTCATCCTCCAAAGGTTAATAAACACCACTACAAGAAGCCTACTCAAACTTACAATAAGTATAGTCAACAAAAGTCAACTTTAACCTGCAATAACTTCACCTATATAGACCATAAAAAATCCAAATCATTTTGAGGATGATCTATATGGATTCTAATTATTTTTTTATTTTCATACCAATAATATTTTATCAATACTTTTTTTTCTAAAACCATTTCTTTCCAACAATTTTTTTTTCAAAAAAAACACAGTTAATAATAGTCAAATCTTACATGTAATAAATGCAAGTGTACGACCATTCATACATCCTAATCAATTTTACTAGATATCCCATGAAGTCGTATACAAATTTTATTAATAAAACACAATACAAATAATCCATTATAAAAATTTATAAGTCAAATATTATTGATTGGATTTTCTTTGTATAATGGTCACTTGATATTACAAAGCTGGCCATGTATGGAAACTAGAGAAATCTACCTAGGAGACCAACTTTTCACTACCATAAATTTTTATATACATCATGTCAAGACCTGAAACTTGGGAAAAATTATTTCCTTTGATATTATAATCCATTGATATACCAAAATGGTCATAAGACTTTCACATGTGTGAATGTTGATGTCATCAATCTAGCTACTCAACTTGATTTGACAAGTGAACAAAGATGATCTAGAGAAGCACACATGCATTCCAAAGTCTTCCTATCACCTTCATAGGTACACCAAGAAATTTTAACACCTAATATGACCTTTTTAAAAGGAAAATAATATCAACAACATTCTCTATCATCTTAAAGATCTGTACACATGATATGCACTCTCAAATCCACTTGGAACCTATCACTTTGTCATTATACATATGTACTAAGATCACCTTGACATAAATGACAATTAATGAATATAAATTAAATTCTCAAAATATCCTAATTTTTTATTTATGGAAAAAACTTTTTATAATTCTCTCTCCTAAAGTGAACAACTCCTTCATTCTAAACTTTATTCCCCCTTTGACATTATTGAGAAAGGGTCTCTTCCTCAGCATGCCAACTTAATCTTTGGACCTAAAAAACTATTCATAGATATTATAAATCTCTACATAACATCATGATTATATAATATAACCTATCTTAAAACCATACTCCACAACACAATCTCCTTGTAATTGAAACATCTCACATATGCTCTCCCTCACTCTATGCATACCTTGCATATTATCAATTGAAGATAACATACGTCTATTTGAATTATTCCTCGATTCTTAGCATATAAAAAACATTCCCAATCTTCACATCTCAATAAACTTAATTTATCTCCACCTAACTCCATATTACACCTGAACCAAACCAAAATATTGTAAATATATACAAGTAAATTCTTTTACAAGAACATACATTGAATGGAGCCATCTTCATCCACACATAGGTTACCACAAGTATTCAACATACTTTCATGAGACAATTGAAACTAATGCTAATATTATTTGGCAAAAATGAACTCTTTAAATGTTATACAAACCTTATTATATTATTCAAACAACCACAACTGATCTAAACAAAAAGAACATGCTCAAAGCAACTAAGCTTACTTGAATCCATGCTTATATAAGAGCTCTTCAAGATACCAACATGAAAAAGATGCTTCATTAGACCATATATTGATAAAATATTATTGAATTCATACATTAATTCTACTTAAATATAAAATTACCATTCCAAGCTTAGCCCTTCAAGGACCTCTTTCTTGCACAAGAAAAGATACTCCTCTCCTAGGTCACTTTAAAGAGGTACATTGCAAACAAAGATACATAACTTTGAAATTTCCATACCTTTACACCTAGGGACTGCCTATAGCACACCATAACTTCATTTGAAATTTTTATATCATCATTTTACACATATTCACTAATTTTAGTCACCCAACTCATTATATAACCCAAGACACACCATGTCAATGGTTTCTTGAATTAGAAGCCTTATGCTAACCGAATGACACTCAAAGTAAGATATTCTTCCATAAACAACTTCAGACCTTTAAAAAACTTATCATTTATTTGAATAATTTATATGTATCTTTGAAAATATTTAAACCAAATGAAAGAATTCATACTCAACTATATGCATATCAAGACAAAATAACATACCTTGACCCATTGACTAGTCTCTCATGTATCAACCTTGCAACACCATTCCATGATGATTCAAATGATTGAGTAATGACTATATAAATATTAATAGAGACATCTCACCTAATAATTAACTTAGAACACTTGAAACTTAGAATATTCCTAAGTCTTCGTGTCGGCACTACTTTGCTTGTCTTTCCTAAGCCTCCTCATATGCTTGATCGGCTCATCCATCTTCTCTTTGACTCCCTTGTCAACACACTCTAATAAATAGTATTATTTTCTTGCCGTCATATCTACCAAAAAAACAAAAAATATTTACTGATATGATTATCAACTAATTCATCCTTTGTCTCAATCTGATCTCTCTTAATAGTCATAGGTCTCCATATCTATGTATGCCCTCTTCCTTGCACACTAAGAGCTCCAAACACCTTGTTTTGAATTGAGAACTTAATCAACACATTTTAAAATTATTTTTCAATATGAACAACTTTATGTCATATGAAACAAACAATATCATTCATACCATTTTTTTTATGATAGTTGTTATCTCCTTTTGACAAGTTACTTCTCCTTTTGCAATCTCTTGCAATGTGACCAAATTGATTGCAAGCATAACATTGTTTATGAGATAAATTGACAAAGCTCATGAATTTGGGTTGCCTTGATGATCTTATCACCTTGATTTTCATGATATCATCCTTATTGACTTGATTTGATTCCTCTTTCTCAGCCTTGCTCATTTTTCCCACTAGTTTTTCATGCTCAACCTTCAAGGAGCCTAACTCAGTTTTCAATTGATCACACTTATCCTTATTTGACCTAAAACATGAATTTACAACCTCTAACTGATTCTTAAGATCATAAAAATTCATCTTATCTTATTTTACTATTTCCATCATTATGTCAAACTTGGTTTGAAGATGACTCGCCTTTTCTTCACATTTTGAAAAGGACTTGACTTGCTCTCTAAGATTTTTGATTATCTTTTCATATTCATCTTCCTTGGAGTTAGAATTACTCCACCTTATCTCAAAATAACTAATATTATATTTAATACATTTTTTCATTAATCTCAATTATTGATTCTATTTCCTTAGTTGCTTATCCATTTCATGCTTCAAGGATAACCTTCCTAGTTGTCAAGTCTTCCTAAAGGCCCTGCTCTGATACCAATTGTTGGAAGTAAAATCACTAAGAGAGAGGGAGGTTTAATCAATGATGCAAGGAAATAAAATTTATTTCCAACTATTCAAACTCTTAACCATTCAACATATATATTCATGAAGCATATAATCCATTTGTTGCAACGCATAAATAAAATAATGCAAGATCAAAGCACATAGTACATGAATTATGTGGGAAACACTCATGGAGAATAAAACCAAAGAGAAAAAATATTTTAAATACTATACTATAAATTTATTAATTAAATTTAGAAAATAACAAAATAATTAAGAAGCACCCACCCTTCAATCTAGTCAAGCACCCACTTGACCTTTAGCTAGCACCAACTAGCAAGGAGGCTATAACCCCATAGATGATCAAGCACCAAATCAATCACATACAAACTTATCTCCACATATAATATAATGTATTACACCTGATTATGATCTTTTATTTCTATTACACATGTAAACCTACCTTTCTACCCCATACAAGCCTCTTCCTCTTCTATATCTCAACTAGACAAATAACCCTATCTAGCTTTGAAACAAGCAATCCAATATTTCACTAGATTTAACACCACCGTATGATCTTCATGACATGTTCAACATATTATTTTGATTATTTTCATGCCATTAAAATATTATGTAAACTCTCATACCATTTGATTCACTCTTTAGTTATCTAATAATCAAAACCTTTGCACTAGGTCGCCTAAGAAAAATAGGCCTAATAGCCTTGAAATAAATCTGCTTACTTGTTCATGACCTACAACAAATAATGTTAGACCCTTGTCACATATTCAACATGATATAATGTTAGTTTTCATGGCCTATTACCCTTATGAAAATTCATATATAATTCACTTCACACATACATTGTCTAACAAGCACAATGAGGCCAACATGGCCTTCTACATATACATTATTCTTTCTCCAATCAATCTTGGTCAACCAAAATACTTTACATAATCGTTAAGGATTATTTACTACTTGTATTAACATCAAAATATATCTTAGGATATTCTAAATATAATATATGTCAAATCATTAGGTTGGCCATGTTTCTAATGGTTCAAAATAACATACTAGGCTTAAGTAAGACCTAAGCAATTAAACCTCCATTAGGCCACATGTTTCACTTAGATACCAATAGAACTTAAACAAAAGTGGAACCCATTTAAACAATTTAAAACAATGACCTCCATGCCTTATTTATTTTTTACAAGTCATACAACACTTTTAAGTCATTCACTCACCTTATGAAACCTCTTTTAGTCCTCAAGCCTTCAATAGGTCCCATGAACACCTAATTCACCTTCATGGAACACTTTGAGCCAATATGATCAAGATGGTTCTTACCAATAACCTAAACCAATTAAAACATTTTAATTTCATTTTCTATGATCTTTTTCCATTCTTAAAAAAAATTAAATCATTTGCTCATACTCTAAAACCTCCATTAGGTGTTAAAGACCTATTAGGCTAAATTATCCCAAAACCACTATCTTCACTAAAGAGGATCAAATTAACTATTTATAAACTTTACATGTACAATACACATATGTATACAAATATCAATACCTTAGGAACATATTCCAATCCATAATACACCTTCAATTAGCCTCCAAAGGGTTATAAACACCACTGCAATAAGCCTACATTAACCTACAATTATTAAAACTAACAAAAGTCAACTTTAACCTAAAATAACTTCAATTGTATAGACACTCAAAACTCCGAATCACTTTGGGGATTATATATATATATATATACACACACACATACATATATATACATATATATGTATATACATATATGTATATATATATATACATATATGTATATACATATATATGTATATATATATACATATATATATATATATATATACATATATATGTATATACATATATGTATATATATATATATATACATATATATATATATATACACACACACACACACACACACACACACACACACACACACACACATATATATATATATATGGATTTTTAATTCATTTTTTATTTTTATACCAACAATATTTTATCAATACTTTGTCTTGTAAAATAATTTCTTTACACCCAATTTTATGCAGAAAAACATAATAAACAATAGTCAACTCTCATGTGAAATAAATGTAATTGTACAACTAGTCAAATATCTTAATAAATTTTATTAGATATCCCTTGAAGTCATTTACCACTTTTTATTTTACATGACCATCAAATTCATCCATTATCAAAAGTTATAAAAAAAATACTACTGAGTGGTTTTACTTCCTATAATGGTCACTTGATATTGCAAATTTGTCTAAAGTATGGAAACTAGAGAAATCTACTTGGGAAACCAAATTTTCACTCCTATAAATTTTTAAATACATCATTTCAAGAACTAAAACTTGGATCACATGATCTCCTCTCATAGGGTAATCCATCCATATAGCAGGCTACTCTTGAGACCTTCACATATGTAAATGCTGATGTCATCAATCTACCTACTCAACCTGATTTGATAAGTGATCAAGTATGATCTAGACAAGCAGACAAGCATTCCAAAGTCTTCCTATCACCTCCATAGGTACACCAAGAAATCTTGACACCTTGTATGACCTCTAAAATAGAAACATAACATCAACAACATTCTATATCATCCCAAAGACTTGCACACATGATATGCACTCTCAAATCCACTTGGAACCTATTAATTTGTCATTAATGGATTATGTACTAAGATCACCTCGACATTAGTGAAAATCAGTGCATTTTAGGAACATGCTCAACATAAATGTGACAGTAATTCAGTTAATAAAGAACGTAATGTAATGTATTGAAGAATGAATAATAGGGATATTCATAGAATGATAAAACATATGTAAGAGGATGTCCCTAATGAACTTGCCATGATATATGCAAGTTGTAGAGTGCCTATCACTAATTTGAATCTAGAAAAGTAGATATTATGTTCACTAGGACAAGTCTAATGAAATCAAGTAAGAGTGAAGTACGTTAATGTCTAGGATAGAGTTATTTTGTTTGTGTATGATTTTTAGGCCTAAGGCCATATCGTCATCCATAATTGCATTCGGAAATGAGAACATGTATGTTCTGCAACTCAATTAAGTCCATTTGTGAATAATATTTGATATTAAAATGGATATATATATATAAGTACCACATATATTGATCAAAAATCAATTGATGTAAAAGAACTAAATAAAGTATGCATAGGTCCTAATTTTTAGATTTTTTTGCAATATTATATTTTTTTTTTACTTTTGAATTTTTTGTATATATGAAAAATATGAATTATTTAAGTATAAAACTATCATGGATGAATAATGCTCAGTAGATTATTGACTTATTTTTCTTCAAGCGAAACCAATCGATAAACTTTGGTGCTAATTTTTTTTGTGATTATATATGAACCCAACCAATGTAGCTTAAAATTGCCCTTGGTTTTCTCTTTTCCATTGGCATTATGTAGATTTTCCTTTAGAACCAAGTAAAACAAACTCAATCTCTCAATTGTGAATTATTTTTTTATATGCCTTTTGAATATGATTCTAATATATCCTCAGATGTTCTACTACATGTATGTGTGGATGGTTCAATTATTCTAATTCATGTAAACATGTTTCTTTTTATTGATCATTTTTAATAAGCCTTTTGAGGGATACACATAAAGATGGAATTTAAAACTCTATTGTAAGTACAACTTGTATCCCATAAACCAATGAATATGGAGTTACCCTAGTGGGTGTGAAAATGCTCGTGCGATAGGACCATAGTGCATAACCATTTTGGTTATGTCAATCATCGCTAATAAGGTGATGTAAGGATAAAGCTAATGAATAGTATAAGGAAACCAAAAATGTAACAAGAAGCCTAAATTTATTTGAAAATTAATAACCATTGATTTTATATCCAAGAAATAAATATTTTTCCAATGAATATACAAGAAGTTAAATTATAAGAATATTGGTCTGTTTAAAATTGTAAAAAAAAATAAATGATAATGCTTATGAGGTAACTTTTCTAGATTTTTTTAATATGATATTCAAAATGAATAGACTAGTAAATCATAAGTGAATATTTTTCTGATATGATACTGAAATCGTGCTGTGCCTCACTATGTTGCAGCTATGAAAATCATTACACATTTATTTACTGAAATCCACTTCTTGTAGCCATGTAATACATATATTCCAAATAATTCTCACTTTCCAGCAACAAAACTCTTAAATTTACATAATAAATAATAGGTTACGTACATAACAAATAAGGACAAAATGGACCTATCAGAAAAGTATTAAGTTGGTGGCATCTGTAACGTGAGAAGCACGCAAAAGACAATGGTCTGGGTGACTATTTTTAAGTTGTTGGCATAAGAAACGTGAAAACCTCTTCAAGTTCTAATTTGATCCTCTTTTAAAGACTATCTAAGCGTTTTTTTTTGTTTTTTCATTTATTTGAAATCATGGAAGGTAGGTGAATACTTTTAAGATATTAAACTTAAAACTCTCATTTGAGTAACCATCTCCCCCAACTTTTTTTTTTGGTACTTCTTTTTGTTAATAATTGACAAATATTCCTCCTCCTACACCTATTGTTGGAGATGAAATAGATCCGGATATGAATCAAAATTATAATCTCACCTATTACAAATATTCCTCCCCCTACAGAGTGATCCTACTAATCCTTTTATTCCTTGACATGTAGAGCTTATGACTAATGGACCATCGCAACCCACTTCTAATTATAATCAAGCCTATATTCCTAAAAATGCTGCTACATTTAAAGACGTTAACATTCATTAATCTCTCAAATATCTGAATGCTCAAATTACGTTACTTACCCAAGGATCTCAAATGTCTAGTAATGCAGTTAATTCTCAAGATGTATTACAAAACTTATTGACTCATGATGTCATCATTTATAAATTTATTATCGATTTTCTAGTACCTATGTTTGATTCATATAATGGCAAGGGTGAACATTTGCATCACATCCATTCTCATTTTTCTTCACGACTTAATTTTTTTCACTGAGATTTATTAATGGCCATGTTCTTCTTAGAAGTCTCACAAACTATGGCTTAGATTAGTTCTATGTCTTACATGTAGTATTTGCATTTTAATTTAATGAGTTTCTCGATATATTCATGACCAATATTTCTATAAAAATTATATAAAATGTGTTGTGCCCTAACATATTCCATTTTACAATTTCAAATAAGGATTTATTATTGTTAGAAAATATATATTTTACAGTTTAGATGAACCATATAATTCTAGATATTGAATTAATATATGCAACCTAATGTTCTTTCAAGTTTAGTTTTACATTTCAAAATAAATTTCAAAGTTTGGACATGGTATGAGATTATCCTATGTATCATCTTTGATTTTATCTCAAATGTTTAATCCAAGTTGAATTCTTTGTATTATTTAACTATGGAGCTGAAAGAATGATGTTCTAGTCCATCTCAACTTTAGAATATGTACATGATTGCTTCTAGGACAAAGGATTATTTCACATTTGGTCTTTGGCAAAATTTCACAATTACGTGTCTATGTATCATTCATTCTAAGTTTATTTGGATTACAGTTTATTGGAAATAGCCCTGGAGCTCAGATAACCATCCATGTGTCGACATCACGGCTACCTATAACATACAATTCAATAGTCAGGCCTATTTTGTTCACCTACTATTTAGTTCCTTGACATTAAGATAAGTGGGATAATTACATCAATTTAGAAGTCTAAAATCCAATTGGGGAAACTTGTGCTTTTTAAAAGTTTCAAATAGCCACAAAGCCACAAGATCATTCAACATGGCATGATCCATTTCACTTAGAGCACAATGGACCATTGTACACAAACTTATATCTAAATTTATCCCTATCAAAATGAGATGTATACATGTGTCATCATCTTAGAAGCTAAGAACTTATCAGTCAAAGGTACATCACCAAGATTTCATTTTCTCTAGGACTTTGAGAGTCATCCACGTGTCACAATATTGGACACTCACCAGATTCAAAGGTCTAAGTACAATGTCCACTTTTCAATGCCTCAGGATTTCTAGGAATTATCCACGTGGTGCAATCACATTAAATCAAAGCCTATCCACTGAAGGTACATATTGAAGATTTGGTTTTCTAAAAAGCCTCAAGAGTCATCCACATGTTATCATATTGAAATCCCAATTCTTGTTAGAGGAAAATACAAGAGTGAAATAAATACTAACTTGTGGAATGTTGAGAGTCATCCTTGTGTTATCATTTTGGTAATCCAGATCCCATTGAATAAATCATGCAGTTAGTTTTCAAATAACATATAAATCCCTAAGGATTATCCACTTGGGACCATCACATCCACTCAGTGGCTGTGAGGAAGATGTATGTATTTATTAGTTGAAGGACCTCAGATTCATAAGATCACATCAAGTGGAATAATATCCTTAATGCATGACTTATAAGGAGTATGAAACAAGATTATAAATCAAACACTCTAAATATGTGAGATTGTGACAAGTTTCATAATTCTAGAGATTCATAGCCAAAATGTAAATACAAAATTTATTAATTAGACCAAAAGTTAGTGCATAGGAAATAGACACCTATCATGAGGTAGTGACTAGGCACACATGGTGAATGATAAAATGCCACATGGAAAAAGGCACCTATTAAAGCTAACTAGAAAATTTGAATTGAAATAAGAAACAAAACTATATCCACTATTGCACTAACTTTACATGAATAGAGCTTTCAAGTCTTGAGATATTGGCAGTATATGAAAATTTCTAAATGACATCAACTCACCATTACAATAAATAGAATACAATCAATTTATGAATTTGAGATATCATGTTACCAAAAGCCTTAGAGTTTCTCCTATCAAATCCATGAATACTTATAGTCGCCTCAAGACATATTTTCAATTTCGTACAATATAGTAATGTCTTCTTTATCATGAAAAAGTCAACCTCCCTTCTCTTACAGCATTACAGACAGACCAAAATATTTGGATATAATGTTTGATAAGGGATAACTTGAGTTTCAATTTACCCACTATTCATCCATCTAGAATAAGGTACATGACACATAACCATATTTAGCACAAGATTCATTGTTTAAGTATGATCGAAGATACATTCATGAATTTTTAATAATCAATGCCATGGCATTACACAACACAACTGTAAAATTTTATGTAATCCTTGTATTGATATACTATGTGATTCATTTAATAATGGTGCTACTATTGGGGATCAAGTACACTTCAAACATCACATAAACACAATAGCATACATTTTTGGTGAAGCATTTGAGAAATAGTTGTAACTCCCAATGCCAAAGGTGATTTATGAATAGATGTCTACCAATGCTTCTTAGAGTTATTTTATACTAATTCTATTTATAGTAGCATCCCTATCACCTCTAATATCTCCACTAGTGGAACCTAGAGTTTCATTTCCTTCACCTCCATCCCTTGTATCTCTCCCATCCATATACCACCTCTCCCATTTCCATTCAACATCTATCTACTGAATCCCCTTAATCTTCCATTCCATCCACTTCAAGGCAAGCCCCCACTTTTACTCAACCACCCATTTTCACTTATCAAAGGAAGCCTATAATTCTTCGAGTCTCTCTTTAGATTGCTAAAGTAGAATAATGACATATAGAGGGTTTATTTTCACATGGAGGTCTCATTTATGAGTAATCAAAATAAGAATAGGAAGATGAAGTCACACTAGTAGATATGATAGTGATGAGGAAGAGGACGAATGAGAGACTATGTAGTAAGAAGAACAAAGGGTTGTAATTGAAACAATTGACATAACAGAGGATATTGAGATTGACAAAATTGGGAAGGAATAATAAAGGCCAATCTCTACATAGGGAGAAAATATTCTTGCTGAATAATAAAAGCAAGCCCTTAATAAGGTAGTGTCCTCTTTCACTTATTTCTTACATTTTTAAATACTAGTGTTGTTGATTTACCTTTTATTAGTCTAGCTACTCCACCCCTCTCTCCATATGTTTCGATGTATAAATATTTTTTTTAAAACCAAGCCATTGTATGCCCTTACCAATATTGAGGGAACTAGGCCAAAAAGTTATAGTTCCTTTGATTCTTTAATTATTTCAATTACAACATCAATAATGGCCAATACCCAAGACTCTGTAAGGAGTTTCCATTTTGAGAATTTATTGACTATTTATATTTTTTATCCCCAAGCACCAACTACACCCTTGAGGACATATACCCAATTGGATTCACTTATTCCTTAGTCCACTCAGACTGAGTCTTCAATTATGACCATCTCAAAGACTTTAGGACAAACAAGATATGTGGTGGAGATTACACCTTAAACAAGTATATTAGGATAGATCATGGTTGGTTAATGACCTCTTTAGTCATCTATCTAAATAAGTGCTTCAAAGCTTCAGCCAAGATTTGTCCCACCTTCTACCTCTACATACACCACTCAATTTGAAGAATAAGGAGAACTCATTATCCCTTCTTAGGTCAAAGAGTCATAAGAATGAAATAAAGGTAGACTAGGCATTGTCCACATAGAATTACCAATAGTAAGTATACATTTTTAAAAATAATCTAGCACTATTCAGAGGGAAAGGAAGAGGAATTCAATATATATGATATGGGAGGAAATAATACTAGAGCAGAGTGAGAAATTTTTCCCATTTTTAAAGAAATAAAAAGGAACATATAATGACCTCGATGAATTTATGAATATGATTTTTGTGCTTTTCTGGATTCAATGGGGGAGGCTATGAAGGAAATGTATAGGAGCCAAGAGAAATCTAAACAAAGTCTTCTATAGAGAAGAATAATTTAAGATCCAAGGTAAATAGTGGAGAATGTTTAGAGCACAACAAATGAACTATACAATATCTTGAACACAAAAAGGACTTTAATGGGTGAGTCTCAGCCTCATTTGGGGAAAGGTTTTAACCTATTGGAACTAATTCAAGGAATTAAATAAGAGGCACAATTTATTGGTATCTTGTATAAGGAATATCACATAAAATCATTTAAATATAATGACTACCAAGGAATATATATGGGCCTTTAATTATGTGATCTCAAAAAGAGATAGTGCCTTTAGTTTCCATCATAGATAAAGGATTTGATAGCCTAGTTTATGATCCAAAAAAGAGAGTCCATAGAAATTTTTAAGGATTTTAGGGTTACATGTGTAATTATTTATATAGGGGAATTGTTAAATAGGCCCAATTTTGAGGGATTACTTAGAGACACTAAAATAGCCTTTAAGGCTGAGGTAGAAGACAATATATAAGACTAGTGAAGAGATTTTTCAGCTAATCAATTTTGTAAAAGATATGATAACTACATCAGAGGCACTTAGAGCTGAATTCAATGCCTAAAAATATGATCACAAGAGGCTAATGAGTGAAATCATGTGAAAATTCAAACCATTTATGCTCAATTTTGGTATCATCAATGTTTAGTTCAATATTCCCTATACACTATATGATCAACTCAAGGATGCTAAGGAGTCTACTACTACAACATAGAATACATTACCAGTTCCTCCTTCAATAGCTTTGCATTAAGTGTCAATTCACAATGGTGTATATTTATATTGGGCCTATATCGATTAACTCTTTACATTCAAATCATCTATCTATTTTTACAACTACATTGAGCATGAAATTATCATCCTCTTCTAGTATTATGAAATTGGTACCATATATATGACAACTACATCGAGCATGTAATTGTCATCCTCTTACAGTATTTTCAAATTAGTACCATATGTGTGTGTGTGTACTATAATTTAATTATAATTGGGTATCTATTCTATTTTAGGCATATATATGTATTTATATTGTGATCATGCAATTTTGGCCAACTATTTAATGAATATCCTATACATGCATATTCTACATGAATTATGACTCTTGATTATATAACTGGAAATGTAAAATTAGACATCTCTTAGAAGATGAGACAAACCGTCCCAAATTTATATATAAATGTATCCCCATGATTCAAAAATGATGATAATTTTGTCTATTAAGGTGAATAAGAAATTATATGGATTTGTTTTTGCAAGTTTGTCTTGATGTGCATTCTTTATTCTTCTCCAAACCTATGATTCATTGAGGAAGTTCTATCTTTGTAGTATTATTAATTTGTGCATTGTGTAGGAGTGTTTATTAAATATATTTATTCATATTGTGCAATATCCAATTTTAATGCTTTTGTGTTTAATAATCATAATGTCCCTTTGAAGATGTGTAATTATAATCATACATCATAAAAAACATTTAATTTTATGCACTAAATATCACTATATTTTGTTTCCTTAGACTCTTGAATATGTTTTTTTTTTTGGTAAATAAAAACAATCATTAGTTCCCCATCACTTTTCCAACCCATAATGCAGGATCCAGTCTAGAAGGTTTTCATCTATCTTTGATTCACAAACCTTATATTTTTCCCTACCCTTCCCTCTTTTTATTGAGTTCTTTTTTTTATCCTGGCCCCATTAGTTTAGATCCATCCATATTAGGTGTATTTAGTACTCACATAACATATAAATCATCCTAGATAAACAACTACTCTGCTCACTAATATTTCCCCACCTATTTATAAAACTAAATACCCTATAATTCATGCCTTGAAGTGAATATTTTAACTGATCTTAAAATGTTAGAGGCCACCTCATATGATTTTATGGTGTTCATACAACCCAAATCAACAAGAATTTATTTAGTGGTAGATGGAGGGCCAACATTTTTTTTTCTTTTAGATATAATTTGATTTATACTGAATATACTAAGAAGATTAATAAGGGCCACATCAGACACTAGTCTACTATTCTGACCCTTACAGATCCATAGAAAAGTTAAGTCATATTGAGGTATCTTAAAGGGACCCCATACCTAATCATATTCCCAAATTAAAGGAGGTTTTGTCCCTACACATATGATTGACCTAGCTTGGTTATTTAGTCCTACTATCATTATACTTGGAGACATGCATGACTTACCTAGAAACCCTAAAATGTATCTTCCTTCCCTTTCTCTCTCAGGAGGCAAGACTACTGAAGAGAATATAAATGCTTTTAATACTACTTTAGGGGTACTAAAAATGACCCATTAAGATGTAGCATATATAATTTTCACTTGTATATTATAAGATGTTACCTATGACTAGTTCCTCAATATCCCAAATAATTTAATTACCTCTTGGACCTAGTGTCAAGATACTTTCTTGGCATAATTTGGGTAGGTCAATAGCTCAAGTGTCATATACTAGCATTTTTAAAGCATGATAATAGAAAACAATAATCCAATCAAAGCCTTTAATATAATATTCTAAAATATTTATAGTCAAGTTGATATTGACTACAAACCCAATGTTGCATTAGCCCTTAAAATTTATAGAAATGTATTGGATTGTATGATAAATGTCTTTCTCCATAGAGTACCTAATATAACTACACTACCTATGTCTTATGTCAAAACTATCGATATTGATAGGCAGTTTAATTCCCAATTAAAAGTTTTGGCCCTAACCAATATAGGTCCTAACATTCCAACCTTGAAACCAATTCCAAATGTTAATTATGATATTGTAACTCAAAAATAGAACCAAGTGTATACACAATTTCCTCTAGTCCATGTTCCATCTAACTAGAAACTCAACTTTTTGAATAATCCTATGTTTACACCTAATCAAAAAAATTAAAAACAATCCTTGATACCAATTAATGTTTCTAATACATAAAGTACTACTTTTGATTCTATAAAATTAGAATTGGAAGATATCCAATGAATGCTATATAAGCTTAGCAACATGTTATTAAACATGCAAAATTAAATAAGAAAACCATAGTATACGATACCAATCATATTTTTATATTCTATAAGAATAATACACCTTTCAATAGATTTGGAAATAACATATAATAATAAATACCTAATAATATTCCTAAAATAAAAATCTTAAGAGTAGAATTTCCTAATTGGTGCCAAGTCCACAATATAATACAACATGGTGAGTTATAATACATATAATTTTGCCCTAATTTTGAGATGTCTCAAAATAAAATGGACACTTGCGAAGATTTTTTGAATCAACTAGACCACATATTTCTACTGCTATATATCCTTCTAGAACAACAATGGTCTTTGAGACATATGATTTCCCATTTCCATTGGAAGAGAAGAATGAACCTGTAGATAATATAGATGAAATATATGCCTTACAATAGTTCCATAGGAGAAATTACAATTTGAGGAATAAATATCCTTATAAAACTTTGACACCAAAAAATAATAGTGTTACTACTCCTATGGATCTTAAGGCAAACAACAATCAAATTCTTTCAAAACTAAATGATCAATAATGAAGCACAATGCCACATATAAAATGAGGGTACAATATAATTGAAGATATAAATAGTATCATGGAAAATATTAGTCTTCATTAGTTATCTCAAATTAATAAACAAAGATAATTATTTCTCAAGATCTTAACTAGGAAACCATCCACTGAAAAATCAAATGTTATTCATACCAACGTGGTTATTTACAAGGACAAGCATGACATCCTACATTTTTTGTTAACTGAAATAATGTTTAGAAAGAATGTTCATAATTTTATGGTTGACATAGGTGACTCATTCAATGTGATTCCCACAAGTATAAGCAATAAACTGGGTTTGACCCCAAATAGATCTAAAATATTGGTCTTATAATTGGATAAGTCCTTGGTGCCATATATTGGGGTGTTAACAAATGTATACATACAACTTGCCTTTGAGACAAATGTATAATAATACATAGAAATTGTATTAGTGGACATTCTTGATGCCTATGACTTACTACTAAGTTTTGATTGGTAAAAGATATTGAATGGGTACATGATAATGAATTTCTCATATATGTGGTTGCCTTAGAAAGGAGTAGCCAATCAAATTTGAGTAGATTGAGAACCAAAGATGAAGTACCTAGCTAGGTAATAAAATTATAATAATTAAAATGTCAAAATTTCATCCTCATATGTAGGTGTTTACACATTTACCATATTTATGGACAAGAATTTAAAGGTACTTCACAATCATGGACTCATCATTTCGATGGTTCTAGATCAAATCAAGGGTCTGGTGTTGTCATAACATTAATGAACACAAAAAATAAATAATATCTAGCCACATATAGGTTATAATTCCCCTACATTAATAATTAAGTTGAGCGTGAAGCTTTTGATTTGGGGTTAAAGTTTACATTGAAACACAATGTCAAGAAGCAACAGATATTTGGTGATTCAGAGATAGTTGTCAAATAGATTAGTAAGAAATATCAATAAAAATGTTCCTATTTGAATGTTTATTAACATAGATCCTAATACCTAATTGAATCCTTCAAGATATTCAAATTAAATCTATTCCAAGGGAAGAAAATCAAAAAATATATTTATTAGCAACTTCACCTACAAATTTAGCACCACTGTAGGAATATAAAAAATAGAATTTTTTGGTGGAACTAGTTCATTTCCCTTCTATCCCAAACAATGTGAATAAATTTTAGATATTTGATGTTAATCAATATATTTTATAGTTTATGATCAATTCTAGAACCTTTGAATCTATGAGTGGGATGTTGAGCCTATGAAAATATAAGACATGGGAGAACATCCTATATTTGAAGTAAAATTGTATATCTATGGGGATGGTATTAGTAGAATGATATTTTTATGTGGATCCATAAGATGAAAAGTAGAATTAGTACAAGATAAATGAATATGATTTTGTCAAAGAGAACATAGGAACTAACAAACATCCTTAGTATGTACACATTATACTAAGTTTCTCTAAACCTAAGAAATAAAAAATAAAAGATCTGTTGATAGAATATAAAGGTGATACTGTAGACATATGAAGATTTGAAAATATTTGATCCCAATGTCATCACACATACTATTATTTCAAATCTAGATCATAATCCCTTTAGGAAATAACACAAACTAATAAATCCATTCATAGAGACCCCCATTTAGATAGAAGCTCAAAAGTTAATAGATTATAAGATTGTATTTCTAATTAGGTATACAACATGTGTTGTTAAAATAGTCCATGTTAGGAAAAAGAATGGATAAATTAGGCTTGAATTAACTTTAGGACTACTTTTCTTATATGATTATCAAAAACATGAGACCTTTTAGTGAATCACTCACTTCACAAGGAACACCTACCCCTAAACATGAACAAGCACCAACTTGTCCTAGATGTTGAGCACCCACACAACACCTATGATATCAATAAATTTAAAATTTTGATTGCCTATAAATTTTATGGATAAATAATGTATAATGCCTCTCTTCAACCCTTCACACTTGCTCAAGCCTTTACACACAAGTAATGCTTCCAAAACACCCTTTTGGATCCCTTTGTACTTCTTCGCTCATATTAAATATTAATATGTAAAAGAAAACTATTATAACATCAAAAAAATGGTGTACAAGTCATCCACACATTCATCAACCTAATTTTCACTTCAATCTATCCACCAATAACACTCACACATCACTATTCTTCATATGTCAACTCTAGAAATCATCACATTTGATTTAGCTCTTTATAGAGTATACTTATCCATCACCTTTTTGGTCAGCCATAAGACTTTTCTTAACTCTTAAAGATTATATGACACATATAAATGTCTCAATTCCACCTTCATATGTCAACCATAGCATCCATGGGTCACCCTTTAATAACTACACCTTTAAATAAGACTTTAGTAGCACTTATAGGTCTCATGGAGACCTATTAACCCCTTTATCACTTTATCAAGAAAAAATAGGAACACAGACCAAATCAGAGAACATATATCCTATCTAAATGAACCATAATACACCCTCAACTTATTAAATTTATCCCTACTCACCTCTGCATATGCAAAACCTATCAATCATTTGCCTTCCTCATGAAAAAACTATGAATGAACAAACACTCAACTTATGAGTATTTATTCGTATAGAAGATAGATTAGTAAAACCTCCAAAATATATATAAATGATGCTCAAGTAGTTTAAAACACTCTCAAATAGATAATTCACCTTGAAACATTTAAAGACTGTCAATAAAAACTCAAATATCCTTCTCAAGTCATTTGCAAAAGATGGTCAGACCCTTATTCAACTTTGGACCATAATAAATATAGGTGTACAACTAGTCAAACATCCAAATTATTTTTCATTGATTTACCTTGAAATTTTATACCAATTTTATTTTTATACAACCATCAAATTCGTCCAACATCAAAAGTTATATCCAAAATAGTGAGGACTAGTTTTCCTTTGTAAATTCAAAGATTTGAATTCCAACTGTCACTTTTTAATGCAAATTTGGCTATGGAAAATAAATAAATATGCCTGGGAAGCCAAATTTTCAACATTATATATTTTCATACACATATATTCATGAGGTAAAACATGGACCATATGATCTTGGCACAAAACTGATCAGATCCATGTGACCAACTCCTTCTAACACTTCCACATGTGTGAGTGTTAATGTCATCAATCTGCTCAATCAACCTGATTTGCCAAATGACCAACTAGGCCTAGATGACCATAATGACCATAAGGAGGATCCAAATGTAAAATTATAACTTAGATACTTACTTCAATAACTCTTGACACCCTCTAGGACCTCTGTAACATGATCACATCATCAAACACATCCATCAACCTGCCTATCCATCCAAACACTAAAGATCTATGCATGACTATTGAAGCACACTTTATCATGGACTATCAGGAAACCTTGAAACCTCATGAAAAATATTAGACACCTTGGTGGTAGTATTTAAAAAACCTCAAAAATATCCACCTTTTTCATTGATGTCAATAGCAACACACAACTTTGCACACACTCCTTCCTCTGCAAACACTTTCTCCCGCTTTGACATAGTGACAATGTGGGATTTATTGTTGATATTGAGGACCTTAAAATTTTAAATTTTCTTCAAAGATAACTTAAAAAAGGAAAATAATCTAAGGGATGATAGAAACTCCTCTATCATTGTGCATACCATTCCTTATCATATCTTCATAGTCTTGCTCATTAGCAACACACAATTTTGACCATGCCCTACTATAGAAGGAAGAAACACACAATATAAATAAAATGAGAGTGATCACACATAAATAATAATTGATAATGAATCCACCTAAGTCACCTTACCTTAGGATCCCCTTGAGCACCTTTAAACCATCTCCAACCATGACAAAATTTCATGATTGCTTTAAAATTTTCTTTCACAAGTCAACTCCATGATCACCAAAAAAATTTCAAGACACTCTAAAAACATCCAAGATGTTTAAAATATATTTAAAAACTCATATGGGAATAATAATACATTGGTATTTTGGATAAAATGATCAAAAAGTTGTTTTCTTCATACTAGTCTTGCCTTAAGGCCTAGTAACCCTACTTGAACCTTTCAAAGCCCATAAAATTTTGTGCATTTAATTTCATTTATTAAAATTTAATATATGGAATAAAATAATATTGAACCTTATGCATGGAAATAATGGTCATCCATATCTTCCTCTACCCAATAGCTCCTTCACAAATTGACCTACCAATTAGCCCTCCATTTGCACAAATCCTTAATCATAGGAAAATATAGACACCTCCATATGACTGTAAATTTTTTTAATAGCACCCTTTATTTTGTTTCAAAGGATTAAGTATCATCAGGTCTCAAATCCCTTTGAAATTTTACCAACTCACATGGTTTAAAAACTAGGGAATCAAAAACAAATAGGGTCAACTTACCACCTTTCGGTCAATGCTAGCTTATAAAACTTATCTCATGCATTGATCTAATAAATTCACAATTATAAACCCATTTTTAAGGTTAAAATCCTATGGTAACTCATAAAACCATGAAATAATTTTCAGCCTTCTAGCCCTTATGCACAGAGTATGATACCCGAGATGCATTAAAAAACTTTATCTTACCTTCAAAAAACCTTCAAACCCTAAAACCACTTGGATCACATCTCAATTATTTAACACACATTTATATGTTTTAAATTCAACTTGATAAATCAATACTATTCATTTGACACTTGGAACCAATCATTTTGTGCCTGTAGACCATATGTACATAGTAGTCACTATGCCAAAACACCTTAGATTGATCATGGTAGCCTTATGACATATCCATAACACTTATTTCACCTAGACACATCAAATTCAATTGGATTCTATCTTGGATATCTTTTTAGACCTCAAAAATATAAAATTTACAATATTATCACTCACTAGACAATGAACACTGACCAAAATGGTCAAATGGAATAAATGGCCATTAATGCAACATGCAACCAATTCATTGCATTAAAACCCATGAAATACCCTTGGAAACATCCTATACATACTTCAAAATAGCCTTACATTAATACTTAATGATTAGGCCTTCTATACTAAGCATGAAAATTTGACTAGAAATTACTTTCAGGACCAATGTCCCTAAATGAGTCTTTTAAAGCTTTCCATTGAAAACCTCTAGAAAAAGATCTTGAAATTGTTGTTATCCCTTATCCAATGACCTTATAATGATTTATAGGTCTTGTCAACATAGTATAATCTATCGTATACAAAAATGGAATTGGTCTTAATGACCATTCAACAAATCTGTATATCTCTATTCTTAGTTCATCACTTAGGGCATATACACTTACTTCTCCATCTAAAAATATGTCTCATAAGAAGAATAAGTAGGGACACCCATTAGTAATAGAAGTACTAAAGGTCCAAAAAATTAGGATACTCCCACGTCTCCATGCTCTTACTTGACTTGAAGTCTTGCCTCATCATCAAATTGAATTTAACTATTTTCTTAACTTCATTCTTTCCTTTTGACTCGAGAAACTACTTGATCTTGTTGTCCACTGGGGCATATACGACTTTCTCTTTGATATTTTAACTAGTACCTTGTTATGTCATGACAAAAATCCATTTTGAACATGTTTTTTATTCATCTTCTTGGGTCTCCATTCAATATGGCTTCTTTTCTTCATGTTATGATTGTCATTTATTGAAGTAGAAATATGATGATTCTTATAAAACCTTGCTATGTGACCTCCCTCATGAAATTTTGAATAAATGAAGTTTCTTGGATTATACACACCTTGTGGTTGATCTATATGATGAATTTTTAAAGTTTCATAATCCCATTCATGTACCTAGTCATTTGATCAGTTGATGAAGACCTTAAAAAATCTTATAATATGACCAAACCCTTGACATTTGTACCACAAGATGCTATTATTACTTTTTTGGACCTGTTGATGGTCTTGAATGATGATGTTCATCATTCTTTCCATTATATTACTCATAATTCGATGTAAATTCATTCCTTGAGGGTCTTATATATGTGCTTGACCTATGACCAAATTGATTGTAAGATTAAAAATTACCATTGATATTGACATGCCTAATAATATTTGGTTGTCTGATAGGATCAGTTTTCAATCTCCCAACACCATCATTCTTTGATTCATCGTTAATCTTTAAGGTCTGATTTTTCTTGTTCATAATTATGCTCTCTTTGTATTTACTAGCATTCTCCTTTATATGATTATTTTTTGATCCATCATCACTTTCTTCTTAATATCATTATCCTTTTGGGAATATTCATGGAACCCCAGTCCTAACTTGTCATTTGAGGTCTTTTGATTGCTCAAAAGGTCATCAAGGCCAATTTTACTTTTATCAAATTTTTTATATGTTTCAAGCTTACTCATGACTTTCTTTAATTTATTTTGTAAAGACTCCATCTCTAATTTGTATTTGACACATTCTTCATCCTTACTTTTTATGTTTTCATCTAGGGTACAAACCTGAGTTTCAATATGTTTAGTGATCTCTTCATGATCCTTGACTTCATTTCTCAGCCTTTCTTTAAAGAGGCCAATTCGCTCCTCATATGATTTGATCAAGGAAGCTTGCTTTCTTTTTTTTTCCTTGTATTAGCTTTAGTTCTTCCAAGGTATTTAGATATTTTTCTTCAAGAGTGACTTTCTCATCTTCTTCCTATGAGCCATCTCCACCAAAGAGATCTAGGCCTAAATAAAATTCACTTTCATCATCACTAAGAGCCATGAACAATGTCTCCTTATCCTCATTATGAAATGAATCATCATTATCTGATGTGTTTTCTTCTTCTTCTATAGATGAGTTACTATCTTCTTCATGGTAAAGGATCTTACTTCCTTTGGATGAATCCTTCTTCCCATTTTTCTTATTGAAAAACTTTATATGCTTACTAGGACCCTTAGATTTCTTGTGTTAATCCTCATGAGTTTCCTCATGATCTTCTTTGTGTTCAAGCTTTCATCTATATGGGCACTTATCTATAAAATAACAAACTTTACCACATGAAAAAAATTAAAATGAAGTTTCCCTTCATACTTACCTAATCCTATATTTAATTTCCTAACAATCATGTCTTCCGGTTGATCTTCATTGAAATCAAAATCTTCAAGACATAACTTCCTCTTCTCGGATTTTATATCCTTAATCACCTTAAAGGATGATTCCTTCTTAGGAGGTATATACTCATTTAATCTCATATTATAGGCTAGATCCATATTCATTAAGGAGAGATCATGACTTTATTCTACGTTAAATACTTTTGAATCAAACTTAAGGATGAGAGACCTTAATACTTTTTTTTACCATAATAGCTTCTTCAATCTCCTCTCCAAGACCTCTGATCATGTTCAATACCTCATCAAACCTTTGAAGAGAGGATGACACAATGTCTTCTTCCTTCATTTTTAGGCTTTCAAATTTCCTTTGGTAAGTCTACAATTTAGCCAACCTAACCTTTGAATCCCCTTCATATATGGTTTGAAATTTGAACCAAATTTACTTAAAAAACATTCAATGTTTCACCTTGGTGAATTAGTCATCTAATTGTCCACAAATGATAGCATTCATAGCTTTATAATTATTCTCACTCAACTTCTTAGCAACTGCATTAGTTAGATGAGTAGTTGGTATAGTATAACCATGCATAATAGATTAAAAAATATCAAACCCTAGAGACATGATTTATATCCTCATCCTTGTACTCAAAAAATTATAATTATATTCATTGAAAAATGATTCTTTATTTGTAGAAAAACTCTGCATATGTTGACTTGCCATATTGTACCTTGGATCACCTTTAAGTGGTTAAAATTTTAAATCAAGTATGGGTTTGATACCAATTATTATAAGTAAAATCACTAAGATGGGCGGGGGGGGGGGGGTGTTAGTAAATGATGAAATATAATCCAAAATTTAATACCAATCCTTTCAAACCATTAATGAATCACCATAAGCATTCATAAAGCATACAAGTCATTCATACCAATGAATAAGAAAGATTATACAAGATCAAGCACATAACACATAAATTATGTGGGAAACCCTGATGTGGGATAAAACCCATTCTCAAGACTGTAAAAAAATGGACTAATTATCCTATAATAATATCATAAACATGATACCTTTTATTGAATCACCCACCACTAAGCATGAACAAGCACTAACTTGTCCTAGACATTGAGCACCCACACAACACCTATGATATCAACAGCTTCATAACTATGACTTATTTTTAATATGATGTATAAATAATGTATCACATGTATATTCAACCCTTCACAGTCTGTCAATCCTTTAGACATAAGCAATGCATCCAAAACACCCTTTTGGATCACTCTATACTTCTTCACTCATCTTCAATATTCAACCCCACAAGAACAATATTATAACATGAGAAAAATGAAATATAGGTAACTCACACATTTATCAACATGATATACACTTTAATCCATCCACCAATCACACTCACACTTCACTATACTTCATATGTCAACTCTATAAATCATCACATTTGATTTAGTCTTTATAGAGTATACTTGTCCATCACCTTCTTGGTCAATGATGAGACTTTAATTAACTCTTAATTATTCTATCACACTTAGACATATCTCAATACCACCTTCATAGGTTGGCCATAGAATCCATGGGTTACCCTTTATCAGATACAACTTTCAATCAGGCTAGTAGCCCTTATAGGTCTCATGGAGACCAATTCACCCCTTTAGCACTTTACCAAGAAAAATGAGGAACACAAGACCAAATTAAAGCACATATATCCTTGCCACATGATCCCTAAGAAAAATTCAAGTTCTTACATTCATCCCTACTCACCTTTGAATATGTAAAACCTATCAATCATTTGCCTTCCTTATGAAAACACCATGAACAAACAAACACTCAACTTGTGAGCATTTGGTCATACAAAATATGGATTGGTCATACCCCAAAAATCCATACAAATTATCCTCAAGGAGTCTAAAACACTATCTAATATATAATCAACCTTGAAACATCAAAAAAATATCAATAGAAACTCAAATATCCTTCTCAGGTCATTTGTAGAAGATGATCAAACCCTCAGTCAACTTTGTACCACAATAAATGTAGGTGTCAGATCAATCAAAACTCCAAATTAGTTTTCCTAGATTTATCTTGAAAATTATTTGTGACTTTTATTTTTATACCATCATCAAATTTGTCCAACATCAAAAGTTATATCCAAAATAATGAGGACTAGTTTTCCTCTGTAAATTCAAATATTTGAATTATGTCACTTTTTTATGCAAATTTGGCTAAGTATGAAAAAATAAAAATATGCCTAGGAAGCCAAATTTACAATATTATATATTTTGATACACACATAGTCATGACCTAAAACTTGGACCATACAATCTTGGCATAAAAATTATTAGATCCATATAACTAACTCCTTCTAACACTTCTACATGTATGAATGATGATGTCATTAATCTACTCACTCACCCTAATTTGCCAAAAGACCATCTAGGCCTAGATGACCATAATGACCACACCGATGATCCAAATGGAAATGTATCACTTCCATAATAACTTCAATCCCTATTGACACCGCATAGGATCTTTGAAACATGATCACATCATCAAACACATCCATCAACCTACCTGTCCAACCAAACACTGAAGATCCATGAATGAATATTGAAGCACACATTGCCATTCACTAACTAACAAACTTGAAACCTCATGAACACTTTTGAACACCTTGGAGACATTATTGACAATACCTAAATAATATGGAAGATACATAATTGAAATATCTAATGATAGATAAAGAACATATATTCCTTGATCAAATAAGTGAATAAATTTAGGCATTATATTCTTTGAAACAAGATATGCACCATAGTTACAGACCTAGTTTTCAAGATCACACTTAGCCAAAAGTAATTACATAAGATAATAGGTAAATGGATGGATAAATTGAAATAATTTGAGTTTCAAATTAGATGCAAAAATATGGTGTAAGGCCAAGTAATAATCTAACTCATTACTAAAATGGATCCATGGATTCACATCGATTAAATCAATGAAACACATTTATCCAATGGTGACTAGTATACCCACATAATAAACTACTTACTCATAGGTACATGCACCATTGATTTGAAGAAAGAGAAAAGTTGAGTTCTTAGGCTCACATCAGCCCATTACATGATCAAAAAGGGAGTATTCAAAATAAATAATTATTAGGGCATCTAGTTTAGGTTTGTCTCAAGAGAAGAAGATACTAACATCCTAGATAATCTAAATCAAAAAATAGGTAGTGGATATCCTTCCAATACTGCCATAGCTCACAAGATCTTAAGCATGGCATAATATTTGCCCACAATTTTCAAGTATGTTAATAATCATGTGAGAACATACAATGAATTCTAAGTATTTTATAAAAATGGAACTAGACATAGCTATGACACTACATCTTGTGATTAAATAATGCCCTTTTATTCAATGGGGTCTTTACTTTGTTGGAGTAATAAATATTAATTATTTATCAAGATGCAAGATTGTTTTAATAGCTAGTAATTATTATAGAAAGTGGACAAAGGTCATGAATATAAATAATTCCATAGCTGAAGATTTGATTAAATTTATGGAAGATAATATAATAACTAGGTTTGAAACTCTAATTTATTTTATCTTTGATAATGGTCCAAAATTTTAATCCAAAAAATTTAATAAGTAGGCCTACAATAATCAGATTACCATCAAGTTTTATTCAAATTACTATTCATAATGGAATGGATTTGTTGAGTCCACTAATAAGAATTTGATGGATGCCATTGAGCATTTAACACAAGATAAACCAAGAGAATGACACCTAGTATTCAATTATTCACTATGTCTAGACATTACAAGGAATAAGTAAGCCCTCAAGGTTTCACGTTTCCTATTAGTATATGGACAAAATCCAATATTTCCTATTAATCTCAAATTACATTTATATCAGTTCATGTAAGAGTACATGGGATAAGATGATATAATCTAGTTTAGGCTACTATACATAGTCCATATGGAGGATGCACAAACATAAACTTTACATACCTTTAGCAATCACCAAGATATTATTAAGAGGTGGTTCAATAATAGATCCAAAATTAAGGATTTCATGATTTTAGACTTATTGTTTTTATGGGATAGGGCACATGAAAAGAAATGACAATATGACAAGTTCACTCCTTTATGGATTAGGCCATATCAAATATCACAAGTCCTAGCTAATAATGTTTTTCATCTACAAGACCTCCAAGGTAATGACCTCACTTTTCTAGTAAATGGATAATTCTTGAAATGTTATCTCATGGTTATTCTAGTTGGAGATGCATCTAAATGACTATGAGATTGAATGTCTAAGTAGGAGTAGATTAGATATTTTGATTTATTATATTACTTTACTAATTTATATCATTTCCATATTTAAATAGTTTTCCAGATTTCTAGATTAATTTCCTATTTTCATCATTTGGTTTCATAGTTAGTTTTACTACTTTCTAGACTAGTTACTTATTTTCAAAATAATCCAATCAATTATCTAGACTAAAATAATTAAAAAAACCTTTCATAATTAAAGTGGATAACTCAAAAAGTACATAATTAGCATTCACCAAGATCTATTCTTGTAGGACATGGCAGTTTCTAAATTAGGGTGTTCTTATTTGAGCTGAATAAGAACACTATATCTTTGAAAGTTACTCTGATACACTCATGAAAATTTTAGAAGTAATTTTCATTTTCAAAGATAAATTGCACTCTTAGATATTAAAACTTGGAATAGATATATTAAACATTAAAATGGGTGTATGCCTGATAGGGACATATTAATAAAAATATTTTTTCTTATACATAAATTGAACAAATGGTGGTTCCTAACATTTCTTCTATACTTGTTCAATAAAAAAAGGTCATTTTCTCAAATCATAAAAATTAATGAAAGGAGGGTGATTCTAGTAAACTTTATCAAGATTATGGATACTTGGTTAGAAGTATAAAAATTCTTAGATGGGAATCATAGGTATCTCTATTGGGGCTATTAATATATGGCTAGAAGCAAAGCAATGCTAAATATTCCATTACTACTATTTAAAAAATCAAAAAACCGAGTGAAACCTTCAGTGATCCAAATCTCTATCAAAAGTCTCATAATAAGGGTTAAATGAATTCTAGATAATCACACATAGATTCTATAAAAAAGGGGGATTAGCACATTACATGAGGTGGTTGTAGTTTCTTTTAGTTATCTAGTCTATTTATTCTTTTCTTATAAGGTCTAAAGTTTTATCATGATGCATTAATTGATATTGTAGGTTATTAAATACTTAGGAGTATATCCCCACTGAGTCACCATTTTTTGTGCCCAAACATAACCCACTTTAAAATTTAAAATAGGGACCCATTATTATAATAAAATAATTACTTTATGGTCTACATGAACCTTATAATTGTAGATATTGAATTAATCCATGAAACATAATTATATTTCAACTTTAGTTATATAATTTCAAAGCTTGGACATGGTATGAGATTATTATATATATCAAACTTTATTTAATATTGAATGCTTATTTGAAGTTGAATTACTTAGATTTATTTAACTAAATGTGATAATGAAATTATGTTCTAATGAATCTCAACTTTTGAATATTATTGGAGAGTTGTCAGTGATGTCATGGTGATTTCATAGAGATGTCTTGGTGAGTGGATGAAGTTACTTGATATCCTATGTGACAATGACAAAGTGTGCAATGTCTTTGTTCTAGTGTGCTTTATGTATGTTGGTTGATCTTCTATATTGACATAGCTTGAGGGGATCAAGGATGACTATGAAGGATTGAGCATGTGCAAAGGGTCCTATAAGATTTGATCCATGCTTTGAGAGATTATGTGCATAATTGGAATTCATTTGGTTGATCATTATTTTCATCTCGACACTTTTGGCCAAGTGGGAAAAAATCTTAGTAGGTAGTTTGATTAGTTTGATGATGTCAACATTACCACATGGAAAGGTGTCAAGGGGAGTTGGTCATATGGTTTTGATCATAGTAGTCCCTAGTTGTTATGCACCATATCTCAAGTCATTCATCAAAGTGTGGTAAAATATATGAGGGTGCAAAGATGGTTTCTAAGATAAATTTCACTATTTTCCCATACTTAGCCAAATTTGAAAAGTGGCTAGAAAGAACTAAGTAAGTAGTTTGATGATAGAATATATTGCACATGAGGACATTTAAAGAGAAGGTGATTATATGGGTTTGTTTAGTTTTAGATCTAGTTTATTTTCACTAATTTCTAGATCATGTGATATAACACATTAAAATATAGGCATATGTAAAGTTGGGCTCCAAAGTAGATTGAGTGTGTTTTCTCATACATAGCCAATTTTGTAGTGTGGAAGAAAGAGATGAGTGAGCATTTTTATGGTGTTATATCTTGCACATGTGAATCTATCAATAGAAACTGATCATATGGGTTTATTTATCTTTGATCATAGATCGTTTATGTTAAATTTGAGTTCATGTGTTGAAGTATGACAAAAGTTATGGATGCTCAAAGTTAGCCTCTCAAGCAAATTTAGACATGGTTGGCTCTGTGACAGAAGTCTTTCAGAAGGTATTTTAATGGCATTACATCTCACACACATGAGGGTTCTAGGAGTAGTCTGTCATATGGTTGGATTCTCCCATGAGAAGAGATCATCTGGTCCCATTTTGGGATCCTACAACAAATCTTAGAAGAACTTATTAAGGTGAAAAAATGGCTATTCATGCATATTCATAGGGTCCCCATAGTCATTTTTGAATGTGTTAAATATTGAGCACGATTGATGGTGCACATTTTATCTAAGGGGTTAGGAGGTAGAAAGATGAGCATAGGTGCATGATGTTTAATGACTAAGAAAAGGTATAGAATAAGGATCCAATAGTGAGTGAGCATTCGTATAGATTGATTAATGGTGAGCATTGATCATTAAAGTCTTGGTTGATCCATAGAGATCGATGAAGTACATTGAGTGAAAGTTCCCAAATTACATGAGATGAGGTCAACATGACATATGTTTAAAATTTGGCTTTGGTAGTCTATGCATTAAATATTGAATAAGATCGATGAAGTGATATTGAACATGAACTGAGAGTCCATGAGATTAGAGCATTGTGTTTGAAGGTTAACTATGACTGTTGCTATGTAGATATTTAAATTTAAAATAATAAAAACTAGAGCTCTATATTTTGACCATATCTTTTGATAAAAGATGAATTTGCTCATACAAGAAAAAGCAAAGATGAAGAGGACCCTAGGGCACATATAATGATTTGAAGATCTGAAAGTGAGTAAAATCAAAGATATCGAGCCTAGAAATTGACTATGTGTTCGTGTTTGTTCTAAAAATGACCCAAGAAGGATAATCAATCTTATATTGATGTTTTTTTAATGTCTCAAGATGAATTAGCTATTAGAACATGATTTAGACTATATAAGGATGCTCTATGTGGATTTTGGAGGTAGGATCAATCTATCTTGAGTATGAACAATTATTAATAAGTTGACTATGTGTTCCTTCATGGTGACTCTTTCTAAGGTCTATGTTTGATTTATTTGAGCATACGCAAAGGTGAGATAAGTTGACTGTGATCATTTGAGGATGTCAAATAGGACATAAATAGTGGACCCATGTATTTTAAAGTGGTCATGTGTTCATTTTTTACTTAATGGAGTGTTAAAGGAGTGAATGGGTTCAAATGAGACCTATAAGGACTAGAAGGGCCTTATTAAAAGGTGTAATTTCTTAAGGGTGACCCATATGTTCTATGGCTGACCAATAAATATTGTTTTGAGAATTTTATTTATGTAAGAAAATAATTAAGGGATAAGGCATGCCTAATGGATAACCAAGGTAGTGATTATCAAGATTACTCTATAAATAGTGAAACAAAAAATGTTGGGTTCTAGACTTTTGGATGTGAGACTTGGGAGATTTTTGAGAGAGACTTATTTGTGTGTTGTGGAGTGAAGGAGGGGTTGAGTGCCTTGATGATGTGTTGAAGAGAAGAATAGATTGAAGACTATTTGTATGACCTATAGGTCATAATTCTATTGGTATAATAGTGCTCTAGCAGATTGAGCATGAGCGAAAGTAAAGAGAGATAAGCTGAAGTCCATCATCAAGTGTTGTTGACAT